>VDFB02000013.1:220278004-220349169 GCA_007258455.2 Sequoia sempervirens
ATGCTATGTTGATGGATTTGGCTAAGAGGTGGGATGTAGACACGTGCACATTTCATCTTCTAAAATGTGAGATGATGATCACCTTAGAGGACATCCATCGCATTCTTCGAGTTCCAATTTGAGATGAGATATTTTGTTTTCTAGGGGATCGATCATTTTGTGAGATGAAATATGGTATACAATTTTGTCTTGGAGGTTTGATTTTGGATTATATCATGGGGCCACACATTTATTCATAAGCACCACTTCTGGTACTGATTATGATTTTCACAATGGCACTAGTACTTGTCCTTGATGGCTGGGGAGAACATCTAGATGGAGGAATAGTTCACATGATATGACAGATGGAGGAGCAGAGGATCGTATATGCCTAGGGGCGTAGTATCCTTGCACACTTCTGTTATGATCTAGGGCAGTTTACATACCACCAGGTCGATAGTATGGTGCATTGTACACTACTATAGGTGTGGTTCCTAAAGCATATCACATGCACTAGGTTGACAGGGTTTCCATCAATATCAGCCCTAGGATACCCTCTCACATTTAGTTATTCTCTGAGGTGGTTATGGAAGTATGAATATTTACACCTTTGGAGGGTCAAATTTGACCGACTGGATCAAGAAGAGATCTTATGGAGACCATACCAACTAATACCTCAATGGTTGGATGAGACCCATTAGTTGAGGAGACTACAGATGGACAGATTTCTACTAGGTAGACATGATTATGTAGTACAACCCTTCTACCACAATCGTGTCATGTGATAGTTTGGGTAGATACAGGTACCACCAGTAACATGATATTTATTTAGGTGATCAGTGTGGAGTGCTCAAAGGCCCGAGGATACGAGATGGATCACCACTGATGATGTCGTCTATAGTGATTCAGATTACAAGGATCATGGTATTCCCCTGGTATCTGATGTTGATGATGTTAATGCCACAAATGCGTATGAGGAGTGGTGGGTAGCAACATGACCAAATCTTGTATTCCCAATGGATGAGTTGATAGGCTCATGACCACTCCTAGGTTAGAGAGACAAGGATGAGGATAGAGTTGAGGAGACAAGGCTTAGGGATGCATACCTATTCATAAATGTGATAGATGAGGACTACAGTGAGGCTACAGACCCTAATTATGATGGGAAGGAGGATGAGGAGGAGGAAAAGGAGGAGGACAAGGAGGAGGAGCAGCTGATGAGTGAGGATGATGATACAAAAGATGAGGATCCAATTGGTTGTGAGTGGAGAAAGCCAGCTCCCACTCATGTGAATAGATCACAATCAGTAGCTGCAACACACACTAACACCTACAATCATGAAGAGGCTAGCACATCCTCCATGCCTCCTCCATAGGAAAGGTTTTCTTTACATAGCTAGTTGAAGATCTAGGTGATGATATTTTATTTGTGATTATGCTTATTATTTAATGATTATTTTTATAATATTCATATATATATATATCAAGATGTGTACTGATTATATGTATGATTTATATCTTGCATGTGTTGTGAGAGATCTTTAGGACCTCTATCAGTAGGTTGTTGCAAAGATAGTGCCCCCCATTCTTAGAGATGAGGTCATAGACTACATGGCCCCACCTATCGTGGAGCAAGACCTAGAGCTATTCAAGGTGTATGTCATATTGAGGGTGACATATGAGGGTGTCATTAGGTGAATAGATCTAGCCGAGGCTACTTATGAGGAGATCTAATCATCTTAAAGTTGGTGGAGGTTGAGAGACTCCATGGAGAGGTAGCCAGGCTAAAGGAAAAGACCACCTAGTGGAAGATCATCGAGAGGCTATTGGATGAGCACATGGTCTACAGTATGCTCTAGATGCACTTGTTAGCTCATGATCACAACCGCATACCACCATCTCTTGACAGACTATCTCTAGACATAGGTGATCACCAAATCCCAAGGGATCCAGTAGTTTGGATATACATATATATATATATATGATCATTTGATGTTTGACTATCTATACTTATGTGTTTAATGTTAAATGGCAATGTGATTTATCAAATAGTCTTTGTAACACTATTTAATAAATGTCTCCATGATTTAACATTCCTCATGTGATCTAATTAAAACCTATTCTAGTTTCTCTTAGATGGGACTTTGTGATTAAGTATGTTATGCTAAATTAAATGCACCTATGATCTAATTAAAGAACATTAAATGCATGTAAGGATATAGTCTAACATAACACACAAGATGAACTTGGATAGCATGAAACCTAAAGTAGTCACTTAAAAGTTAATTTAAATAATTAATTTAGTAATCAAGACACACAAATAGTTGTTTGTCAAGAATGAAGCAATGCGAGAGTGCATAGAATGTCAACTACTAACTCTAACACCACTACTTTATCATCCACACTATTCAAGAAGTTTAGACATAATACTAGTGCAGATGTATGAAATTTATAGGTTTTTTAAGAGGTGTACCATCCATGCCAATTAACGTATATTCTTCGAACACATAACTTTCATTAATTATATAAGGTCCTAACCAATTAGGACTGAATTTTCCTTTTTCAATCGAGTCAAAATTGACGTTACATTGATTTTTGAATAACACCAAATCACCTTTATTGAATACACAAGGGATGACATGGTCGTTATAACTACACTACAATTTTCTAGAATAGGCTTAAAGATGTTCAAGAGCATTAATGTGCTATTCATCACGCATCTCAAGTTGACACAATCAATGTTCTTTATAAGTATTGTCATTAATAAGTCATTGCAACATGATACTTAATGAAGGAATCTCTAACTCTATGGGAATTATCGCCTCAGTACCATAGAAAAGGTTATAAGGAGTAGTCCTGGTGGATTTTATGATACTAGTACGGTAAGCCCTTAATGTGTATGCAGATGTGTATGCCAGTCCTTATTGTGTTTATTCACTGTTTTCCTTAAGATTTGTTCAAGGGTTTTATTAGTTGATTCAGCTTGACCATTAGATTATGGGTAGTAAGGTGTTGAGAAACAATGTTGGATGTTAAATTTTTCTAGAAACTTCTTCACATCATTATTCTTAAATGGTGTTCCATTTTCTAAAACCAATGCGGAAGGAATTCGAAAGTGAGCAATAATGTGTTCCAATATGAAACGACATATCACATCAGCAATTGTAGAATGAAGGGGAATAACATCTACCCTTTTTTTGAAATAATATGTTGTGGTTATTATAAAAGCATGCCCAAATGAAGGAGGTGATATTTTTCCAATCAGATCCAGTCCCCATACTGAGAACGGCCAAATAGTCATTTGGGCCCAAACCTAAGAAGTGGAAGCATGAATTAAATTGCGATGTTCCTGACATTTGTGACATTTACTAACATATTCGAAGCAATATTTTTCCATATGTCTCCAATAATATCCTATGAGGACAATTTTATGAACTAATGATCTTCCTCCAAAATGATCTCCATAAGCACCTACATGAGCTTCTTCCAGTGCTATGGGGATTTTAGATTCTTTAAGGCATATAAGTAAAATATCGTTAAAGGATCTTTGGTATAGCACATAAATGATAATTATATGCTTAGATACAAGTTTACGAAGATGATCTCAAGTATTCTTAGTTGTTGGCTCAAGAAAGGTACCTTATTTTAAATAATTAAATATCGGTGTAGACCATTCACTAGAGCTTTCCATAGTTGTTGATAATACTTCATCTTTGGATTCTATTGATGGGTTCATAATTATATGGAAATTAAATGTGAAATATTTTGAAGTATCTTGAGGGGATATAAGAGAAGTTGCACTTGCTATTGCATCTACATGTCAATTATCCTTTCGTGGGTTGTTATCAATGGTAAATGATTCAAAACTCTCTAACAAATTCATTGTGAGATCCTTGCATTTCGATAATTTTTCATGATGCACTTGATATGTCTTGGTTATTTGCTTGATGAATAATTGTGAATCACCGAATATATTAATATTTCAAACTCCCAAAGCTAAAATAGTGTGTAAACCAACAATTAATGCTTCATATTCTATTGTGTTGTTGGCACATAGGAAATTTACGCAATAGGATAAGGGAATAGGATTTTCTGTTTCCGAGAATATTATAACCCCGATGCCAAAGCCTATTCTACACTTAGACCCATCAAAGTATAATTCCCATGTTTCTTCATCTTTCTAAATGGTCAACATGTTTTCATCAGGGGATGTTTTTGTATTATGTAATGCTAGGGGCGAGGGAGCATCTACTAAGTGGTTGGTTAAGGATTTTCCTTTAATTTTTTTTTGTGAAACAAACTTAAGGTCAAACTCTATTAACAACATAACCCATTTAGCTAAGCATCTCGATAAATATGTTTTAGCAAAGAGATGTTTTAAAGGATCAAATTTCATCATCACATGTATTTTAGAATTTAGTAAGTAATGTCTCAATTTACTAGTAGAAAATACAAGAGCCAAACATTGTTTCTCTATTGTTGTGTATTGTGTATCATAATCAATCAAAGTTTAGCTAATGTAATAGACAGGATGTTCCTTACCATTTTTCGTCTTGTTGAGCCAAAAATGTTGTGAGAACATGTGTTGATGTTGCGGTATAAAGGATGAATGGTTTGTTTTGCATAGCAGGTTGTAAAATAGGTGGAGTGGCAAGGTAATCCTTCAAAATCTCAAAAGCATGTTTACAATCCTCATTCCAATTAAAGTGCACATATTTCTTAAGGAGATGTGTAAATGGTAATTTTAGGTTTGATAGTGATGCTACAAAATAATGGATAGACTGAATTCTTCCTTGTAAGGTGCATAATTGAGAAATGTTTCTAGGAGGTGGCATGTTAACTATAGCGTCAATTTTCTTTGTATCCACCTTGATGCCCCTATGAGATATGATAAAACCTAAAAAAATTCCACTATCTACACCAAAGACACACTTTTTTGTATTTAATCTAATGTATTTTCACATTCACTCAAAGATCTTCTAAAGGACATTCACATTGTCTTGTCAAGTTAAATATTTGGATAGAATATCATCAACATAATCTTCCACAATATTATGTATGTAATCATGAAATAATAATTTCATAGCTCATTGATATGTTGCTTCTTCATTTTTTTTATCCAAAGGGCATCATTACCTAGAAAAATATTCCCCAAACCATCATGAATGTTGTTTTCTACTAATCTTGAAGATTGATAAATATTTGATTGTACCTCGAAAATCCATCCATGAATGACAACAAGGCATGTCCCATAGTCGAATCCACTATCATGTCAATATTAGGAAGGAGGAAATCATCTTTTAAATATGCTTTATTTAAATCACAAAATTCCATACACATCCTAATATGATTATCGATTTTTGGAAATGTGAAATTTTTTGAAATCCAAGGAAAATAATCTATAGGTCATATGAAACCAGCTTCAAGGAGTTTTTCAATCTCTCCCTTAAGTAGCAAGGCTATCTTAGGATTCATTTTCCATATCTTTTGTCTAACTGGTTTAAATTTTTTGACAAGGACTATATTGTGTGTCACTATCTTAGCATTGATTCCTAGCATATCCAAATAATTCCAAGCAAAAATTTCAAGAAAGTCACGAAGCAAAGTTGCATGGTCTTCTTGTTCTTCATCATCAAGCCACTTTCCCATATTGATCACTTTCTCTTTATTGTTGATGTCCATTGCTATATCAATTGTATCTCCTAAAGGAAGTGTACTTTTTTTTGGAAATTCTGGGTTGTATTCTTCTTTTCTCATGTCAATCTCGCTACTTTCCTTTTCTCCATCTTTACTCTTGGCACTAATCATAGTGCATGTAACTCATTTCTTTTGAGGAGTGGATGGTTTTTCATAAACTCCTAGCATTTATTTCAAAGATTCATCATCTTCAAAGTATTCCCATGATGGTTCACAAGTCATACCAATAAATTCAGGATGCTTCAAGGTTAGATTGATTTTAGGTTTACACATGATGGTGTTTATGTTTAATGGGGTATTTTGTTTTCTTACGTTATCTTAGAAGGACAATATCCCAAACTAGTTTTTTTTTCTTGAGTGTTAGGTTCTACAAGAACACAAATGCCTTCTTCTTTCTTTCCACATCCTTTTCCACTCTAACCCAATTTTTTCGTAAGTTCATAGCATCTCCCATAAAGTCTTTCCATTTCTTTCAGGTTTGGTAATTTTTGGTAATCTATTTGATCAAAATTAGTTGTATAGCTTGTGTCAATTTCAAGGGTAGATGAGGTAGATTCTTGTGAGTTATCTTCTAAATTTTGTGTTGAAATTATCATTGGTTTCTTTTGTTTTTCATCTTCTTTTCTTGTGATTATGTATTCTCCAATAAACAAAGGTCTGAACTCTAAGGAACCCCAATCATCGTCCAATAATTTTGACACTGTTTTCATTTCTTGTTTGTCTTCTTCCATAGGTTCTATGTTGGATGTTGGAATTAATGTGTTTAGAGGACTTTTCATTCCTTTTTCAACTTGTAAACAAATTTTAGGCTCGAGGTCTATTTCAATTTGGTATACCTTTTTTTGTATACATACTTCATTATATGATGAAGAGTTGAAGGTACTGCATGCATCTCATGAATCTGAGGTCATACTAAAAAAGGTTATATAAAAGATTATCAGGCATTACATGAATAGGAGTTTGCAAGGTAGCCTTTCCAACTATATAAGTAGAGTAATCACACCCAATGGTTGTTTTCCTATATTATTGAATCCTCAAAATCGAAAAGGAATCAAGTTGAATTTTTGACTTATCTGCACCGAGTTTATCCAAAAGGGTCACACTACACACAATAAGAGTGGAACCATTGTCAACAAGAGTTCTTTTTATTCCTAATCTATTATGGATGGTGATTATCATGAAGGAATCATTTCTCTTTCTCATTTCCAAAGGAGGTGGCTCATGTTGATGAAACATAATGTCTACATTAACTGTATTCATTCCTTGTATTAGAGCCACCACATCTTTTGAATTTGTACCAGAGGGAACCATTACTTGTTGCAAGGAAGTTTGAAGAATAGTGTGATAATTAGATGAATTTTGAATTAGGTCCCATAGGGATATCTTTTTAGGAGTATTCTTAAGTTGTTAAACAAGATCATACTCCTTCCCACTATGCAAAGTTAAACGAGGAGCACTAGGAAAGATGGGATTAGGCAAAGGTAAGGTTGTCGGAGTCGATTATTTTGGTTGTGTATTATTTCAAGTTTTGTATGTATGATAAATGGTATTATAGCTTTATTGCTTCAAAACATTGTTCTTATGTGGGTAAAGAGTAAATTCAGGCTTGTTTTTAGTTTGAAGTTTGTGTGAAGGTGGGTAAAGGATAAGTTGAGGTTGAATCACATTAACTTCTCTTAATTCCGATTTATCATAACAAGCCTTAGTGGATGAACTTTGTGAGATGAATTCCTCAAGGGCTTCATCTAACATGTCAAATTCATCACTGCTAAAAGGCTTAAGGGTTAGGTTAGCTTGGAAAAAGAGATTTGACATAGTCAAATAACTATGCTTTCTCCAAGGGGTTCATTGGTTTGTAAGTGTTTTTGGTTTTTTTTCTAATGAATTCCAAATGCTATCTAATTTGATTGATCTATGAACTAATAGTAAAAATGAAAAGTACAAGAAACTAATTCTATCCACAATTGCAATGAATGCAAAATATGCTAAATCTAATGATTTAAATGTAACAAAAAAATTGTAAATTGTAAAACAAATATTATCAACAATAGACAGAAGCTCAAAAACAAGGTTTTGAATTATGGAAAATGTAGTTTAAAATCTATATTGGGACTAAATCATCCAGAGGGGCATATCAGTCCTAGTGAGGGTATTTTTCAAGAATTTCAAAAAAAATTAAGTGATTTTTATGCTTTTTGGTTTGAATGATCTATATAATAAATGAAAATGTAGATTCAAATGATTTTCAATGATGTAAGATGCAAAAATGCAACCTATGTGCACTTTCACTAACACAAAATTTAGAAACCATAGAATGCCAATTAACTAGTACAAACCCTAATGAAAAGTTAATGCAAGCAAGATCTAGGATGATGATGCACTCCAAAATGAAAGGTAGAATTGTATTGCTTCTATGCTTGGGAGATAGAATAACAATCTTCACACTCTCTCATTCAAGGAAAACCTTAGAGATCTCAACCTAAGGTGTACAAAGGAGAAAGAGATCATGCAATAGGGTTGTTATAGGGTCTAATTATAAACTAAAGAGTGGTTCACCACCAAGCTAGAGCTTGGAAAGACTAAAGAAATGCAATATTCTAATGCTTAACCCTAATATGATGAAATGCTTCATTAAACAACCTCAAAATGTATGTAAATCATAACAGAGAGCTACAAGATCATAGGTGTGCATATGGAAACCTAAAGAATATTGGAATAAGCTCTAAAACACTAAAAATCTTGAAATTAGGGCAAACTGGGACTCATACACCACTCTGGGTGTATAAGTCCTAGACTAGGGTTTCTAGTCTAGAATAGGTTTCTGGTAATGTAGATTCAGGATCTACAAGAATCTAAATTTTTTCCTATAGTGGGACTCATACACCACTTCTGGCATATTAGTCACGTTCTACTTTTTTGGGAATTCAAATTTTAGATCTGTACTTCAACCTCTGCTCTTTACTTCCAAACTAATTTCTAGATCTAAATCTATAAAAATACATACAAAATAGAATATAGACTTGATTTTCTTATGGGGGTTTTCCTTAGTCAAACCCCTAGTTTGGTAATTAAACCTTGATAAAAATAATGAATCTTGAGTGTGAATGTGAACATAAACCCTAACCTTAAGTGTGTCTAAGATATGGAAATCTGAAATTCAATGCAACCCTAATCTATTGTGCTATAATGAGATGCAAGAATGAAACATAGACGTGAAAGACTCACTTTGAGATATCCCTAATCACCCAAATGAGCTCTAGAGATGTATGTTCCTTCCTTAGGTTGAATGTAGAATGATAATGGAGGATGGAATCACTTAGGAAGCTAGTCATTAGGTTGGGCTTGATGGCTAGTTGCATCTCCCCAACCTAGAATCCATCACGATTCAACATAGGAAACCATAATAAACCTTTGATAATGCTATATATTGAATGAAATTAGGCTTGAAGGCCTACAAAAACACTTTAATGTTGCTCCAAGACTTCAACTTTGCTTGTCGTTGAAACTTGAATGCTCTTGTGAAAGAATGATTGAATGCTTGGATCTTGAAATTGCTCTTCTAAAATGATTTCTTAGATGAAAAATGACTTTAGAAGCTTACTTATATAGGAATTACACCTAATTTTCCATTATTTAGATCTCAAAAGCTGACATCAACAAAAAATTTGAATTAAAAAGTTGAATTTCCCACTCAAACTCTAAAAAAGGCCCCAAATGGGACTCATACACCACTTGTGGCATATAGGTCCCACCTAGGGGGACTCATATACCCATGGTTGCAATGAGTCCCACCCTAGATTTTTGGGGTGGGTTGTTAGGAATTTTAGTGTTTTTGATGATTTTGTTGGGTTTTTAGTTGAAATAAGCCCGAGATCCAAAATAAAGGGTCTTACAGGCTTATTAATGATGATTTAAAGGGGTATTTAATGCAAGGGTGCTAAAATAGGTCCAAATTAAATGTGAAATTGTACTATTTCCAAGAGTGTACAATTTTCTACACTAAAAGTTCATATTTTCTATGAAGGAAATATGGTGGCTGACTGTTTTGCCAATATTGGGGTAAATTATTTTCCTAAGAAATGGGGTCTTAATGACCCCCCCATTGAATCCATTAACATATTAAATCATAAAATACAAATGTTGTAAGAGGGGTTTTAATTGGTTGATTTTTATCTAGGGAGAAAGTATAATATGATTATTGTTAAAGGTCTCCCCTTGGATTTCCTTGATATGATTTTTAAGAACATTGGTAGATTGGAATCAGCTTGGAATTTAAAGAATATTATGAATAGTCTTTTCAAAATCAGTTCCGCACATATTTTGGGTGGTAATTTGGGGTCTATTCCTTGGATTTTGAGAATACTTGTGTTCATTTTCATCTGGAATGTTATCTTCTCATTGTCTCTGTTTTGTATTTCTAGGACAATGGAGGTGATAAATGCAAGGTTGAACCTATTTCATGCAAATATATCAATAAAAATGTGAGGATTTTGGAAATCCTTGAGAAAGGAAGGGTCACCCCATATTTGGAAAATACTGCATGGGTTTGATTCCTAATTTTCTAATGTCTTTGTTGCGGTTTGGAAGGATGGGGTGTTGAAGGTGTATGGTTTGGAGTTTCAGATTATGGAGGACTTCATTGGCATGATTACTAGTTTACCCACTTCAAGTAGGAAGGTTTTTAGAGATAGGAAGGCCTTTAATTTTTCTATGTATCTTTTTTTCAAAGAAAAAGAATGTGAGAATTTGGTTAAGCTAGTGTGTGGTGGATATGATAGAACCACTATTATATTGAATGCACAAGACAACTGAGAGGGTCTGAATCAGTTGTAGATTAAAACATCAAAAACCTCATTAACATTTAGATCTACATTAATCTTTAAACCCTTAATAATCCTTAAACCCTTATCATTATAAGAATATAAACATGAAAAAGAAGGGTTGACTACCAATGGCTCATTGTCATTTTAAAAGAAGAAGATAAAATATTGTTACAATGGAAAATCTATCTTAGAGCAATAAAAAAGCTCCACCACCACTTCACTAAAACATTCACACTCTCTATAGAATGTAGACACCTTCTGCTCACTGCATCCTTAAATCTCATATTGCATTTCGCACATTCGCACTTCACATCATAATTTTCATCACACACTCCACACTCCAATCCTTCATCAACTCAACACATATACATACCGTCCTCAACCTTGAAAATAATCTACAAGGTTGATTATGCATCGAAAATATGCAAATTCAAATTAGGTCGACACCAAAATATTCTCGTGATGGAGAGGAATGAAGGTGGACCACATCACTCCTTAACTTGGACCTAAATCCACATATACAAACCATGCCACACTTCCAAAAACATTGAATCATATCCTCGATTAGTGTAAACACACAAGGTCATTCAAACTTGTGTTAAAACCATTAAAATTTTAAGTACACACTTCACCAAAGATGACTCACAGAGCACACACAACACTTAAATACAATTGGAATATTCCATAAACACCTTGAAATCCAAAAATTCCTTCACAACATCATACACTTGAAAAACATACTCATTTTGTACAACTAGTTAACCTTCCACACACTATAACACATGAATCCAACATTGCAAAGCACCAAACTTAAAACAACTTAGATTGAAGATAGATATGAACAATATAAGAATACTTGTAGATTCATAAAACTAGAAACCACAATTTAGAGAAATGCATATCAAAACCATTTTTTCTAGACAACACTGCATCATAGTTCACACAATGGTGAATGTAACTTCTTCTGTCAGATGATCTAGAACCTAAAAAAATAGATATGAAACCTCTGAAAACCTTTGATCAACATATTGAAACCACATAATTATATCTTCAACCATGAAGAAATACAGGGAAAAAAATTGAACACTACTCTACCATACTAAACATTCTTTACCACATTGTTTCCTCTTTTATTCAAATTTTCTCAAAATCACTTGGAAACCAAGCACCATAAAAACCACCTCAATATATACAACACTTTCTCATCATATCAACCACACAAGAGGTTGAACATCCACAAGCATATTCTCATCAAAGCAACACTATAGGTTGACATCAGCTATACTACAAATGACAACATAATGCAACTAATAGAAGCATCTCCATAGCTTGACCTCAATGCAAAAACAAAGATCTGTTGACATCAATGAAAGCCAAAGCTTCCAAAAATCTCCCCCTTTGTCATTAATGGAAACACATGATATGGAAAACCATAAAAAAAAACTATCAACTTTGATTAACAACATATACACTGCACATTAGTGCACACTACTCCCCCTTACACAAGCATCTATATTTTCCAACACTTTCTATTTTATAAGACTTCTCTCCCTCTTTATTCATATGGTTTTGCAGTTAAATCTCTCCCCCTTTAACATCAATGGAAAAAGGAAACGCATATCTTCTTTTCTTATCTTCCCCTTTGATGGTAATAATATACACTTTCTCTCCCCAAAGAGAAACACCTATAAGGGACAACTACTCTACAATCACTAATTTCACTACCTTTCACAACATAATAACAACACTTACTCTCCTTGACTACAACAACCAATAGTGCCACTACCTACCCCCCCTAAGAGGTAGCCACCAACATCAATCCAAAACAAGGAATGAATCCTAAAATCCACTAGACTGATGCATAACCTTATGCATCTAATTGAAAGGAGTGGAAATAACCCATAACTTCTCCCAGAGATACTCAAAATTATCCTTAGGAAGAGCCTTGGTGAATATATCAGCAACCTGATCTTTAGTAGGTACATACTCCAACTTCACTTCATTCTCTGCGACCTTTTCTATCAAAAAGTGATACCTAATTGAGATATGCTTTTTCCTTGAATGTATTACTGGATTCTTTGAAATATTTATGGAGCTTGTATTGTCACATAAGATATAAATTGGTTCATCATATGGCATTCTGATATCCTTCAAGGTTTTCTTCATCCATAACACCTGTGTGCAACATGATTCTATAGCAAAGTATTATGCTTATACAATAGATAATGAAACTAAATCCTACTTCTTGCTTAACCAAGACACTAACTTGCTTTCAAGAAATAAAGCACCATCACTTGTACTTCTATCATCCACACAACCTTCCCACTATATATCAATATAAGCACTCAAAGATAAATTAGTATCCTTTTGATACCATAAACCATGTTCCAAAGTTCCTTTCAAATATTTGAATATTCTTTTTACTACTGCCACATGTGACTCTCTAGGATCTTCTTGAAATCTAGCCATAATACAAATTGCATGCATGATATCTGGTCTAGTAGCATTTAGATATAACATTTCTCGAATCATTGATCTATACTTGATCTAATTAGCTTTAGGAGATTCTTCATTCTTCCTCACCTTGCAACTAGTAACGACAGGGTTACATACTGGTTTAGAGTATTTCTTTCCAAACTTCTTCAACATTTCCTTGACATACTTTGATTATGAAATGAATAACATTTTCTTGTCTAATTGATCTGAAGTCTAAGGAATAAATTCATCTCCCCAAACATAGACATCTCAAACTCTTTTTGCATATTTTCTGCAAATCTCTTGTGCATACTTTAATTTCCTCCAAATATTATATCATCAACATACACAAGCACAATCAAATTTTGATCTTTCTCAAATTTAAAGTAAAAATTACTATTTGTGGTACCTTTATTGAATCCTTTTTGCAACAAGTACCTAACCAATCTTGTATACCAATCTTTGGGAGCTTTCTTGAGTCTATATAATGCCTTCTTCAATCTTTAGACCATATTAGGATCTTCTAACAACTGAAAGCCTTTCGATTATTCAATGTATACATCTTTCAAATCACCATTCAAGAATGCAAGGTTCACATCTCTCAGATCTAGTAGAATGAGTTACAACATTTAGAGCCATGAACAAGCATTCATTATCCTCATCATCAGGGTGAACAGATTCATCATTAGATACACTAGCATCTTATTTAACATAGTAACTTCTCTTAATTGATTTACCTTTCTTCTCCTTAAGTTTGTCATTTGAAGCTTTGACTGGACATCTTGAAGCATAATGGCCTATCTTTCCACAATTGAAACATTTAAAAGGTAACTTACCTTTATATTTTCCATTTCCATTTTTCAATCTCCTCACAAATTTTTCTTCTAGCTCATCAAACTCATATGGATTAGATTCCTCAATCTTCTCTATTTTGCCAACTTTAAAGGTAGTCTCTTTTCTTGAATCGCTTGGGTTAAATTCTCAATTCAAAAGTAGTTAAATCACTAAAAAAATAATCTCTAAAATAATGATCTAAATTATGAGCTTCTTGAATAGAAAAAACCTTATGACTATAATATTTAGCAAGAGTTCTTAATACCTTCTTTAGCACCTCATCTTCTTCAAGTTTTCCACCAAGAACTTTGATGGAATTGACAACTTCATCCACTGTATATATGTAGCCTATAATATCTTCATATTTTTTCATCCTTAGGGTTTCAAACTTAGTCTTGAGATTTTTCATCTTTTCTTTCTTGACCTTATCATCTCCTTCATAGATACTATCTAGCTTTTTCTAGATCTCACCAACAATTTTAAGACTCGTAACTTTCACAAGTTTTGAATTACAAAGACCACTCAAAAGAGAAAACCTTGCTTTACCATTGTTCTCATTATTAGTACGTGGACCATTTGTGGGAATTGTATATCTAGTTTCAACAGACTTCTAAACTCCAAACCATAAAGAAACAACGAAACCTTCCATCCTAGTCTTCTAGAATGCATAATCAAATCCATCAAAAAAAGGAGGCTCCTTCTTGTGAAACATCCTAGATCTACCTCGAGTAGTTAATATTTCTTCTAAGGAACCAAGCTATGGTACCAATTGTTGAATACACAAGATAACTAAGAGTGGGTGAATCATTTTTACATTAAAACATCAAAACCATCATTAACATTTAGATCTACATTAATCCTTAAACCCTTAACAACCCTTAAACCCTTATCATGCATTAGCAGAATATAAACATGATAAACAATAATGCAAACACATCCATACACATGAGAACACCATATTTACATGGAAAACCTAAGAAGGTAAAACCATAGTGAGGACTAGCTCACAATATAGAATAATTGCAATGCCGAATATAATAGGCTCACTGTCAGAGGCCTCATTTCTCAAAAGAAAGAAGGGGTCATTACCAATGGCTTGCTTCCAGTGTATAAAGAAGAAGATAAAAGATTGTTACAATGAGAAATCCATCTCAGAGAAATAAAAAATTCCCACTACTGCTTCACCATGGCATTCACACTCTCTGTAGAATGTAGACACCTTCTCACTATTTCCAATAGTCCTAGTCATTAAAGTTCATACTGCATTTCACTCTTTTTCACTTCATATCATAATTTGCATCACACACACTTTACACTCCAATACTTTGTCAACTTAACATATATACCATCCTCAACCTTGAAAATAATCTAAAAGGTTGACTATGCACCTCAAACATGCAAATTCAAATTAGTTTGGAACTAAAACATTCTCAAGGTGGAGAGGAATGAAGGAGGACCACATCACACCTTAACTTGGACCTAAATCTACATATACACACCACACAACACTTCCACAAACACTGAAGCATATTCGTAATTAGTGTAAACACCCGAGGTCGACTAAACCTATTCTAACACATTTAAACATTTAAGTACATGCTTCACCAAATCCAAAGACAACTTGTTGACCAGACACAACTTAAATACAATCTAGAATATTCCATCAACAACTTGAAATCCAACAAATCCTTCATAACATCATACACCTAAGGAACATACTTGTTATGTACAACCAGTTATCCTTCCACACAATGTAACGCATGAATCTAACCTTGTGGAGCATAAAACTTTGAACAACTCAAACTGAAGATAGATATAAACAATATAAGAACACTTCCAAATCCAAAAACCCAAAAACCACAATGTGGAGAAAAACCATTTCTCCTAGATAGCACTACATCACAGTTCACACACTAGTGAACACAACTTCTGTTAGACAACCTAGAACCTAAAAATTTGGATATAATAGCTCTGAGAACCTATGATTAACATATCTAAACCACACAAGTAGATCTTCAACCATGAAGAAATTTGGATCAAAACACTAAAAAATACTCTGCCATACTGAACATTCATTACCACAATGTTTCCTCTTTTATTCAAATTTTCTCAAAATAACTTGGAAACCAAACACCACAAACATCGTCTTAACATTTGCAACTCTATCTCAACATCTCAACCATGAAAAAGGTTGAACATCCATAGGTATATTCCCATCAAAGAAACACTAGAGGTTGACATTAGTGATACTACTAATGACAACGTAATGCAACTAAACAAAGAATCTACATAGGTTGACACCAATGTGACAACAAAGATCCATTGACATCAATGACAAAAAAAAATTCAAACATATTAATCCTATTTGGGCTGATAGAGTTCAGGTACTTATGAGGTATTTCTCTCTCGATGGTAGATTCTTGACTCTATTTGGGTATCACTTTGTTTTGTTAAATCATTTTAGAAACAATTGTGTTATTTCCTTCCCATATTATTTGTTTTTGTCTTTGGAGAATGACATAAAGGACCATAGGAAGAGCCCAACAATCCATGTCTTGCATGAAAGACTCATTCTTTTAATTGTGGAATATGCTAAAACTTTCTTTGTTCTTGAGGTCCATAAGAAAACTAAGGGGAAGGGTGGTAAGAAAACCTTGGGGTATGAGACTGGTGAGGAGGTGGAAGATGTTGATTGGAAGGTGGGGGGTTCTAAGGGAGATTCCATGGAGATTTTTTTAGAACCTCCCCCTGATTTTTTTCCTATGTCTACTAAGAGAATGCCTTGGCACTCTTGGTGTAGAGGTTCCCATGCCAATATGGAAGGAGAGGAGGTTTTGCCTGCTTCTCAGAAAAATAATTTGAAGTCAATTTAGGGCTCTAGTGGGTTGGAATTTGAGGATCCCTTGTATGTTTAAAAAGGAAAAAATCTTGGTAAAAAATGGCGGTGAGGGTGATAAGGAAAAGGGGAAGCAAAGTCACTTTTCTGCTAAGAAGAAGAAATTTTTTAGTTCTTCTAAAGGTGAGGATAATGATAAGGTGGATTCTCCTATCATCAAGGGACAACCCTCTAAAGTGGTGAAGGAGGATTTTAAACCTTTTAAGATGATGGATTTATATGTGGAGGACTATGGTAAGGATAAAGGAAAATAAATTATGGAAGAAGACTATATGCAAGGCTCTCCTTTTGTCGATATTGCTAAGGATATGAATATCTTTAATTGTAATAAGGATGAGATTGTTGATATCTTGGGTTTGGCTTAATAGGTTTCGGTCACTCATTTTAGACTCTTTAAATGGTTATTTATGGAGATGAACCAAATCAACATTAATTTTTTTCTCTGCTTAATAAGGAGGACAAGAAGAACTCCCAAGAGGATGCGTCTTGGTCCTATGAGGAAAATAATAAGATGTTATCTCTCCTCAATTATGTTGATAAAGATGTGTTTGAAATTAAGAAGGAACATGAAAACCACATCCATGTGTTGGAAGAAAAGATTGTGGTAGCCTATGCTCATCTGGATCAGTTTGTGAAGATCAATAAATCTTCCTTGCAAAACAATGTTGAAGGTCTTATCCTATTGAATGAAAAGGCCATAAAGTGGATGGAAAATGATAAGTACACTCAGTATAAGGATGTTGTTGTTACTAATAGTATCTTGATGAAAGTAAAATAGAGTATTGTTGTTGTTAGTCCTGGCACACACATGAGGATTTGAGCCAATAAACCTATGGTGATTATGGGTAAATATTTTTTTGAAGTCATGGATATGCACAAGCACATTATTTCTAAGGACTTGAAAGTTGCCAAGATTCTAAAGAACTTACAATAGGTCATTTTGTTTGTTGTTATTTTTGTTGTTGTCTATTTGATGGTTTGCTGATTTTTGGCAACTAGTTTTTCTAGTCTATGTTTCTACATTGCCTCTTTTTGTAAGGGGTTTTAGGTCCCTCCAAAACCTGCTTACCCATAATAAAAAAAAAACATTTGGAAATATGCTCAAATATTAGGCCCATAACCCAGCTATTATATCATGTTAAGAAAAGAGTTTCATTGTATTATATCATATAGCTTATCAAAATTAAGTTTTATCAGTATTATATTTGGACCCATCTATTGGACCCATTCACAAGTTTAACAAGAATATATTTTTTAGTAAGAAACATAGTTATTTAGCTCATGAATTACCTTGCACCATGAATTTGGTACTAATGGCCATATATTTTATGATAATTTTCTAGAAAGTATTAAGTAATGTGATAAGGCACCTAGGTAACTACATAGAAATGGGGGATATTTGGGGTTATTAAGTGGCCACTTTCTTTTTGAAATCAATAAAAATTTATCTTGAATGATAAATTGAAGATAGTTATACTCAAAATTTCAAGATGAAATAAGAACAAGATTCATAGTGTTTTAAATCTAGTTTCTAAAATACTATTTGTTTTGAAAATGGTGGATATTAAGGGGTTCAAATAGGTGGATCACACAAATTTCTATTGTTTTTGTCAATAAGCATAACATAGAATTTGGTGTTCTCCCCCTAAAATATTAAATTGTTTTCAATATTTCAAAAATAAATTCAATGAAAATTTAGCTAACACCATGTACTTTATGCCTTTTTTTTTTGCCAATTGTTTAATGAATATATGTTTTCATACTAATTTTCAAAGTGGACACATCCTAAAAGATAAAAAAAATTGGCATTCTCTCCCCTATTTTTTGGAAACTAATCAAATATATTTTTCTTGTGAATGTGTACATAATAGAGTCTAGAATATAAAAATGTAATTTGTTTCAAATTTCAATGAAAAGATAAAAAATGAAACCAAAAATATTATACATAGTTTTTCAATAAAAAAAGAAGACATTAGGAAAAGAAATTAAATATCAAAACCTTAACATATAATGTAAAAAAAATTGCATGGTTAGAAAGGTAAGAGAGAGTTGATGTTATTGTGGTATTTTTGCAGCTCAACATTGAAAGACATTCAAACCTAATGGAAAGCATGCTCACAATTTAGTCATATTTTTAGAATTTACAAAAGACATTTACTTGAGCATTGACATGTAAGTACAACCCTTTGGGTTGGATTCGTAAGGTAAATCCAACCCTAAAGGTTGAAAATACCCAAAATAGATACAAATGTGAGTGTGTTATACTACACTCGTGTTTAAAATGATAGTATTATAACATGGTATATTTATAAATAAGTGTGTTATAATGTTCTCATGTTTGTGTAAAACAAAAATGAAACCAAGAAGGAGGGGGAGATAAGAATATTTAGAAATAAAGAGTGACATATAGAGATATAAATAGAGGAGAGGGATATATCTCTCCATCCTCTCCTCTCTCCCTCTCTTTATCTCTCCCCCTATTTCTATATTTATCTCCTTATCTCTTCCTATCTCTCCCTCTCCCTCTCCCTCTTCCTCTCTATCTATATATCATTATTCATATATCTATCTACCTATATCTCTTTATCCACATCTCTCTCTACCTCTATCTATTTATCCTTCTATCTATCTCTCCCTCTTTATTTACTAAGCCCTCTATGTAGGATCTGAAATATAGTTCTTAGAACATGTTAGAGTCACTCAAGGACTCAAGCCTCCGATATCATCTACAAAATCCAACAACCTTCCACAAGAGCAAAAATTAAAAAACATGAAAATGCAACAATGGATGCAAGATGTGGCCAATATGCAATACTCAAGATTCAAATGATTTATTGAACTTACAAACTATATTGAGATTGATGATTCAATGTACATATGAAGGCTTTCTTATAAAGGCAAGGGTGGTGATGTACCTACATTAAATGATTGTTTCATAATTAAATGACACGAGTCAATATTAAATAACCTAGGAAACAAGCATTAAATAAAATCTAACTAGATAAGATAAGTGACAACTAATCCTAACTAGAAAGATTCCCCCTAACTAATGCTAACTAGAAAGATACCCTCCTAATACGTAAGTGGAATTAACAATGTAAATAAGACCTAGATAAAACTAGATAGGAAAAATACCTATTTACACCAACACCCCCCTTTAAGTACAACTTAGGGAGTCTATTATTATGCAAACTAGCTACAAGGCCATGTTAGGTACCCATGGAGAAATACATTGCAAAGAAATCTCTCACAAATGGAGAAAAGGAGAAAACCTAGTGCAATAAAATTCCTCTCCAAAAGAGAGATGAATACAAAATACTCTCAATGATGCATGAGAGGGACAAAAACCCATCTGACAAAAAATACACCCCATATGAGAGAAGAAGAGAGACCATGCAGACCCCCTATAATGGTGAGTCTCCTACAATGGTAAAATTTTGACATTCAATGCTAATGATGATCCAATATTTTCGAACAACATTCCTTCCCTTAGGAAGAAGCAAAACCAATATGATATGGAGGGTGTTTTCCCATTCCAAAAAGGAATATGAGGGAAGAATAATCATATGTGATGTCTCTAAATGATCCTCAAGTGTCTCCATGTTGATGCCCAAAGCTAACAAACTCTAAACAGGAATTCTAGGAAACACAACTAAGGATGTTAATCTAGAACCTCCTAGAGAAAGATACCAAACATACTCCAAAGAAAAATATATCTCCTTTCAAGAAGCCTCCTCCAAATGTTGTCCAAAATTATCCACACTCATATCAAACTACAAAGAGTGACCATGTAGAGAATGAACAAGAGGGTCAAAGAATTCCCTTGCAACAATTGAAGAAGAATCATCTTCATCAAAGAGAAGATGTATGCAATCAATAGTGTCTCTCAAATCTAAAATGTGAGACTCAATAAACAACCCAGCAATGTCTATCAAGTATGCACCTAAAGTAGATGTAGCTAGAAGACAATGTAGATCCTATTGCATTGAATCGCAAGAGGCAAAACTTATGCCACTATGAACATCATCTAATGCAATAAAAGATGGAGGATATGAAATGTAAGGCTCAAGAACAAGATCGGATGTGAGAACACCCAAGTTCAAGAAGCCAAATGTCTCCTCTAAATCATGGTTCACTCTAGAAGTGTGTTCAACATTCAAAGGAACAATTTCACTATCAGAAGAAAAATCTACAAAGGTATACAATTGAGATGAATGATCAACCATCCTAGTAGCAATAATCTCTCTACTCTCCAAGTCACAAATGATAACTGAATCAGGAGTGAACTCCATAGTCCTTCCATCTCCACCATGCGTATTATGATATTGGAAAGAAGATTGTTCATCAAATGAAAAACACACAAAACATTGTGGAAAGTCGTTTCCTTAAAACTAACAGATCTAGATTCCCAAGTACACTCATGTATGTATTTTTTCCATCAAAATAGGATACATAGTACATGACTCAAAAAGAACAGAATATAGAATTTGGATATTCCATATTATGAGAAGCTCTTGAATGTAGAAGTCATCTCCCTGATCTTGGACCTAACAAAGCACAAAGAGCATGTCCTTTATTTCCTAATGTAGAAGCCAAATCAACATGACCTTTTCCCTTATTAGAATATTTTGAATATGAAGAATAATGTGGTGACTCAAACATTCTAGAAGAAAAATCAATACGATTCTTTTTTAGAAGATGCTTCAACTCATCAAGATCCTTCTTGTAACAAGAATGTTCATCACGCCCAAGCTTCTTGCAATATGAACAAGTAGAATTCTCCTTCTTAGATTATTTTTCTAAGGAAGAGGATTTATTCTTTTTTTGATTTGAATGTGGTTTGTTCTTTGACTTCTACTTCTTATCAATAGTATCTTATTCTTTCACCTAACTATCCAACAATGCTTGAGATTTAGAAGACTTGATGAAACCAATCAAGATAAGTTTTTGTTGCTCACGTATCAACATCTTAGAAAATGATGCAAATGATGGTGTAGTATATGCAAACCCCATACTCAACCTATGAGTATGAAAGCTATAAATAAAAGCAACATAATTAGGACCAAGTTTGTTCAATGAATGATATACCAACTGAATGTCTTTATCAATACCACATGTTTTAGATTGTTCCCTTAGATCAGTAACCCTAGTGATGTAGTTTTGGATTGTTTCAAAGATATTAGGATCAAGGCCCATTAGCTCATTATCAAGTTGATAGCCTCTAAATTCATCTATAGAACCATATAATGTTTTTAATTTATCCCAAGCCTCATGAGAATTCTTGCATGATTCAATTTGGAAAAAATATTGAGAAACTAGTTTACCAAGACATCCAAGAGCTTTGGTATGTTCAATCATCCATTTAATATTTTTCTCATCATCAGTAGGTTTGGGTACCTTATTCTCAACCTATAGAGAGTGGCCCTCATTCATTAGTATACTCCATGCATGATGATGCCATGTTGAATGGTTATATGATGTCAACAAAGGAACCTTAAAATGATCCATGAAAATGAAGAGAGTGCTAGCAAACAGATCAATACAAAGCACCAAGAGACCCCCCCAACCAATTACTCAATAATCCACCAATATAAAGATATGAGGCTAACCTTTTATTCTTAGTGCAATTACAAATGCCACTTGCCAACAATAACAAAATGAGCTTGACCTTAGTGCATGTAGAATTCCAAATTTGGCCACAAGCTCAAAGTATTTTTTTATGGAAGATGAGATAAATCTGATCACACCACTGCAAATTATGTATAAAACATTATGCACTTAAAAAAAATCACTCAAATTTTTTATCGTATGTGCAAGAATGGAGCCCTAAAATTTTTGATAATGAGAATAGCTCAGAAACAACACTAAAAATATACAATTATAGAAAATGTTAGAAAAAAATCAAAAACCAATTGCACCACTATGTAGAGCACAAAATTCTACCCCAAATCAAAACAAAATTGCACTAAAAAAGGAGTCTATATGACCAAGTTATGAGCATATGAAGTTTGCCTCCAAAATGAAAATTGTCCATGGAGAGTGGGTCTAAAAGGGGTGACCTACTGACACCCCTCTGGCTATCAAATTTAAGGCAATGAATTATAATAGTCATCTACACATCAAATTTAACACAATGTCAGATGATGGTCATTTGGTTGTCAAATTTAAGATAGTCACATGAAAAAGTTGAATTTTTTCCTGCATGAAAATATGTATTATATATAAAAATGGGAGTTTTTGGGCATTCTAGACTCAACCATGAGGTTTATTTTCCCAAATATGCACCTTGCAGAATCTCAAGATTGAATCACCCACAAATCTAAGAAGGGATTTTGCAACTTTGAAGCTCTAATACCATGTAGGAGCTGAGATATAGCTCTTAGAACATGTTAAAGTCACTCAATGACTCAAACCTCCAAGATCATCTATAAAATCCAATAAAAACCTTCCACAGGAGGGAAAAGTAAGAACATAAAATTACAACAATGGATGTAAGATGTGGCCAATATGTAATGCTCAAGACTGCAATGATGTATTGGACTTACACAATTGTATTGAGATTGATGATTCAATGTATATATGAAGCCTTGCTTATATAGGAAAGGGTGATGATGTACCTACATTAAATGACTATGTCATAATTAAATGACATGAGTTAATGTTAAATAACCTAGGACATAAGAATCAAATACAAGACAACTAGATAAGATAAGTGACAACTAATGCTTAACTAGAAAGATTCCCCCTAATTACTACTAACTAGAAAGATACCCTCCTAGGACCTAAGTGGACATAACAATGTAAATAGGACCTAGATAAGACTAGATAAGAAAAAATACATATTTAAACTAACACTCTCTCTATATCCTTATATATTTATCTCTATATCTCTCTATCTCTCCCTCTCCCTCTATATCTCTTTATCTCTTTATCTCTTCATATCTATATCTCTTCATCTCTATGTTCCTCTCTCTATTCCCACCTCCTCTCGATCTATCTTTATCTCTCCATCTACCTCTCTATCTATTTCTCACTCTCTCCATCTCTCCCTATATCTTCATCTATACCTCTATCTTCCTTGCCCCTTATCCCTTTCTCTCCTCATACCATCTTTGTAGACCTTTGTATCTATATCTTTATTTTATTTTCTATCTCACTCTCTCCATATTTCTCCATTTATCTCTCCCTCTCTTTATCTCTATCTCATTATCTCTCCATATCTCTCTAGTCCTATATCTCCACCTCTCTCTATACATCACTTCTTATCTCTATCTCTATCTTTCTATCTCTCCATATATCCCTTTTTATATCTCTATTTCTCCATTTCCTTTCTCTTTCTTTATATCTTTCCCTACCTCTATCTCCCTATCTATCTGTCTCTTTATCCCTCTTTATCTCTCTATAGATCCCCTTTTCTATATATATGCCTCTCCCCCTCTCCCTCATCTCTTTCTATACATATATTTATCTACCTCTATCTCCTTATCTCTTTATATGTCTCCCTATCCCTCTATATCTCTCTATAGTTCTCTCTCCCTCTCCCTCTACACTTTCCTCTATATTTTTAGATATATATCTCTCTCCCTCATTTCCTATATCTCTCCCTCTCTAGACCTATCTCTCTACTTATATTTCCCCCCCTCTCTCTCACTCCCCCCTCTCTGTTTCTCTCACTCTATATTTACCTTTCACTCTTTCTCTTCCCATATGTCCCTATCACTCACTCTTTCTCTCTCCCTCTCCCACCTCTCTCTCTTTTTGTGTATGTATATGTGTATCTATGTATTTTTGTATGTATTTATGTATGCATGCATGAATGCATATATATGTGTGTATATATATGTGTGTGTGTGTGTATACAAACATACATAAACATATACATATATATCTATATATATTGTGTTTTTTATCTCCTTGCATATCCCTCTCTATCTCTCAATATCTCTCTCTCCCCTCTCCCTTTCCCTCTCCCATATGCCTCTCTATATATTGAGCTATATTTTTTTCCCCTCTCCTCTCTCTCTCCCTTTATCCTTCTCTCTCTCTATTTAGAACTATCTCTCTACCTCTCCCTTCCTCCCTCTCTACCCCTCCTCACTATCTCTACCTCTCTCTCTTTATCTTCTCATATTTTTCTATCTATCCATCTTTCTCCCTCCATCTCTTTGAACTTACTTAATATTGAGAGGTTTCCTAAACCAAGAGGCACAACTCATTACAACCAAGAATGAAGATGAGTCACTTCTAGACAACCTTATGCTTCCCAATACATCTCATCACAAAGTGGCAAGACATAAGAGGAAGAACTACTCCACAACACTCCATGAGCTATGATTATTTTTTATAAAACTTACAAGACTGGCCAAGAAGGATTACAACCATCCCAAGTCTTCACAAGAATAGAAGAACAATCTCCCCAACCTTAGGTTTGAAAATCGGGTCATTATGAAATTTTTCACACAAAATGATGTAGGATATGACATAAGTCATCATTTATGACACTTAAGAACTATTTCAAGGTACTAAGAGAACCCTAGGACTATAGTAAAAAACTTTTTCTTAAAATTTTTTACTAAACAAATTCTCCAAAATCAAGGAAAGAACAAGTTCAAAGTTGGAGAAAACTTGACTAGGTTTTGAATGTTTAGATGACCAAAATGAATGAAATGGGAAAATTACAAGACATAAAAATTATTTGAAAATGGAATAGGGCTTATAAAAACTCTACATATCATTTGTTAAGAGGATTTACTCTCTAGGTTTTGTATGGAAATGAGGCTTCCCTACAAAAAACCAAGCTGCCCCAACACACTAAAACAAATTTATGCAATTATGGCTTACAAAACTAGGCCACCCCAATAGGCTAATAGGTTACCCTACCTACTACTAGGCCACCCTAGCATACTACTAAGCCACTCTAGTAGCATTAGATAGTATTTTAGAAGACTGATTCAAATTAGTGCATATTAGGGAAACCTAGGTGCAAGATCAAGCCGCCCAACTATGAGATTTGACTCTTAAGTTCATTTTAAGAACCAAATTAAATGCTCCTAAGTTTTATTTATATTTTTTAGATCATGATAATGATAAGCATAAATAAGATGTACTTGGTACCAACATTGAGACATGTAAACAAGCAAAATAATCTTCTCAACTATAAAGTTTACACCGATCTCAAAAGGAGGTTCTTAATTATCAATATTACAAATTAAATGAAATTAAATCATCTAATTACATAAAATAAACTTGGTATAACCTTGTACCACAATTTTCCTTGATCCATAAACCTTTGATCCCCAATAGTGGTTACCATGCCACCCAACCTCGTGGAATTGAAAGGATCCACTCCCACCATGCTAAGAGATAGTCACATGGGCCATAAGCACAACACTCATGCCAAGCACATGGTAATATGGATTACACACATTCCATACACACTAAAAACACTCCACATGCACATTATAAAATAACCAAACATCCAATTCACTTAATGTCTCCAATAAAAATAAACACATGGTATAATCATAAATGGCATAACATAAACTACATTGGGCCAACTAAGCAATGCCATGTAAAGATCATCCTTGGGAAAATTCACTAAGGATAAAATAATACAAGCACATGGAAGGGATTACATATCCTTTGGGTTCTACTCAACTACACTAGGGTTAGATATTAGAGAGCAAGAGGGAATGTCAATGCAGACACTCACATGGGGCTCAATGTGAAAATAAGTATCCTATCATAAATACAAAGCTACTTGATATTACAAGTCTTATGCACCCTAAGTGGCTTTTCTTCCAAGTTATCATCCTTAGCCTATACAAGAACTCACTTGGCATGAGATGGATATTCATTATCTTATTTAATTAATTACCCATATTTCATTAGTTTTCACTTATTAATCCAAACTCCCCACACCATGATTTCCTACACGCCACTTTTGGTTAGGTTCACATTGGGATCCATTACCATTATTCTCTCCAATACTTAGACCCTAAGCTTATGAGATTCTCCAACAAATGTGGCACAAAAAATAATGCACAAAATTCAACCTTTTCCAAATTCAATGATATTTTTCCACAACAACAATTAACATATTTCAAAAAGTTCCATCATTTCAAAACATTTAAAAACATTTTCTTTCACATAAAACTTTCAAATTTTCCAATATTTTCACAAGGCAAAAACTAGGGTTTTCCCCAAATCCATCATGAAAATTCATCAAATTTTCAAATTTCAAAATTAAAATCTAAAAATACCCTTTAGTTGTAAATATTCCCAACACCCCTCGTAAGCTATAAAATTGGCATTTTCTTCATTTCCCAAAAAAATGGGCATGATAACCTCGCCATTTTAAAAAAAATAAAAAATTAATGAAATAAATTAATTTAAGCATCTAAATTTCTAATTGAAATAAGTTGGGGGGATTCTACACTCCCTTAATCATTTGCCTACAAATAGATTTGAAGAAAAATGATCAAATGATTTTAAAATAATGAAAATACCTCAATGCCCTCCAAAATTTGAAATGCAAAGTTTGTCAAGCATGCCAAACAAGGACTTACAAAAATCAGCAAGCACAATCCTATTCAGAATCTTATCCCAATGAATTTGATCCCATTGAATTCCTTTTTTTATTGAATTCCAAATCAATAATTCCAATTTTAACCATGAGAGAGTTTTCTCCTCTCTTCATTTTCTTCTCAACAAAAATTATATAATAAAATAAAATCCCCTTTTTCCTTTTTATCCATTTTCCCAATTTCAAATTTAATAATATAAAATTCATTTTTCCATTTCCTATTTCACAAGTCCTTCAATTTTCCCTAAAATAAAAATAAACATTTAAATTCATTCCTAAATAACATATATCATTTAAGTTTACAATTTAAATCCATATAAGCATATTCCCTTAAATTTATAGAATTATGAATTCAATCGGTTGTTTAAATCAGACATAACTTGCATTTCCCAACCCAATGAATTTTTGATTTAATAACAAATATCAGAATCATTTAAATTCATAATATTTCACTTATTGTAAAAATATGAAATTTAAACCATTAATTAAATCAAACATTCACTGGTCATTCACAACACATAGGGATTCTAGAATAACTCCTAAATTGGACCCGGGTTCACATAGGTAAAATATGGCACATATTGTACTTGATTCAAGTATGACTAGGGAATGGATAGGGAGGGACCAAATGTGAAATATTCTGAGCCAATTTTTTTCGTTTTTCAAATTACAAATTACAAACAATGCACCCGTTAAGGTTAGCAGCTAAACCCAAATGTTGCTGAAGCAACTCTAACCTGAATGTACACCAGGATCCTGATGTGGGCAAGGTGTGAGCATTGGTCAGAGGATCTTAATCAAAATTCTTATGCGATAACTCTAACCAAGGATGGCGCCGATGATGGCGAGCATATGGACAGAGGGTCTTCTATACTACATACTAAAAGGGAACTCGACACCAAGTATGTGCTACCCAATCCAATACGGAGTTGAGGTGACCATATGGCGGAGTATTACAAATTACAATGCTTGAAAGAAATAACTAAAATACTGAAAGTACTCAACACCCAGAATGTGCTTTCTAACCCAAAGTGGGAAAGTAGCGACCATAGGGCGGAGGTAAATTAAATACAATAGCAAATACTGAGCGAAAAGCTGAACATTACAAACTATGACGAGCAAGAATAACTATACTGTCAGTACTACTGCCAGTTTACAATATGAATGATAATATCTTGCTAGAAATGTGAATTAACTTATAAATCAAGCTGCAACAATTCATAAGAGTTTCCTTTACTGAATGAATGAAGCTTAGATCAGAAAAGGCACTAAACAGACCAACCTCGAATGCTGGTTTATGACAGTCCAGATTTCCTTGTGCATGAACAGCAGCCCTGTACTTCACAATTCCACTCACAACTTGCTCAAAACTTCATCAAATATCATGAGACAAAATGCCTAATGATCCTAGTATGATGGCGATTCAATTAGAACACTGAAAACTGATCAAAACCTGATATTTAATTTATGCATAGAAAACAAGGCAAGTACATATGGTACAGCCCAGCAAGAGGGTAACTTTGCATTTAAAAATTGGAGACTTCTCTAAAAATTCTACAAATTGGAACAAATGGGCACCTTGCCTAGACAGACAGGATGAGACAATACCCAGAACAATCTTTTGATATTTTCTGATTTATGAATTAAAACACAAATCTGCTGTAATTAAAATGCAACATCTGGAAACCTCTAATATGCAAAAATCAGAAACTAATTAGACATAATGTTGATTACAATGCACAAATCCCAATGAAACTCACAAGACTATACTAAATCACCACTAGTTGTTGTGTTGCAAGCAAGAAGCAATGCCCGAGCTAGGAGGCCTTCATTCCTCGAAGCAATTCCAGAGCCAAACCGGCAGCATAATAATACTATAGACAAAAGATGATGAAATGAGGATCAAAGTCTTCCTTTTATAATTTCCTGTTGACTTCTCGAAACCCTAAACTCCTCTTCAAAGTCAAAACCCTAATCTCTTTCAAAAGATGGTGTCCTTTTCCTTCAAAGCTCAATATGGACCTTTTTAAATAAATTCAATACTTTAATAAATGTGTCCACTTTAAAGCTTGATTTGACTTTGGCAAATTATAAAATAATTTTTAATGAAGGCGCCACCCTCAAAAGACCACTTTTCAAAACAACATGAAGTCAATAGACTAGGCCAAGGGGTCAACGTTAAAATATAACATTAAAATGTGACTTTTAATTAAATAGCTCAACTTATCTCTCCAATTGTGCCCCGAAGCCATAAACGAGCAAGCCAACTGATCAAACTGAGGTAGGAAGTCAACCATGCCAAAACCAACTGTAAAACTGCCAGAAATAGAATTTACTAAAAATAGTAAATTCCCGAAGATGCTTAGAATGCCAAGAAGAATATACCATTGTGAAGCTCTCTGAAAACCCAAAAAGAATCCACTATTGAAATAATTAACTCCAAGCCATAACATCCTTCAAAATAGGAAACCCTAATTTTACCCTCCGACTAACCTACGGGTCTCTGGAACAGGCCAACGGTCACTGAAAAGATCAGGCTTGAGACGGGGACATTACAAAATGTGACATCTCTGAATTAGCCACAATTGGGGAATTACTCAAACCTATGTAGTCAAGTGGAGAAATAACCCTATACTTGTAACCATTCAACAAAGGTCAAGTGTACCTATGCATATATATATATATAATAGTTAAAGCACATAAAATTCCCAAATAGGGTAAAAATCATAGTCATAAGTACTGATCTAGATATACATGTGCATAATCATTAAATAAAATAGCATAATCCATCATAACATAATCATAAAATAACATCCATATGTCTCCTATATAATTTGTTATATAATAATTCATTTTGAACATGAATAATTAGGATTACATTTAACCACAACATTTATCATGCACATCACTAGCTGAAGCAAATTGATATATCCAAACATACAAATATGTAAAATACCAATAATCAACATGTTTAGGAACATCATCTCAAACATGTGGTGGTTCATACACACCATTTAGAGCCATAAAATAATCAACATAGAAATCACAATGAAATGGTAAAGCTAAAACACAAATCTCACATTAATAAGATGCAAACAAGAGGGACACTACATGGATCAATTTCACACTCGTGGGGTTGACCTCATTACCATAAACCTAATCGAGGACCAAAAAGATATGAAGCATCATGACAAACATCATCTATATCTAGGTATTAGTGCATGGATAAAAATGTAATTAGACATATAGGGTGAATACAGAGGAATGTGGACTCTTAGTGATAAGGAAATAAGAATAGAATAACATGTGGATAAATATAGGTAAATATGACCAACTTCTACACAAGATAATGATATTTTTCATCATTATATATATTAATATATTTCCTCAAAAGAAGAAAAAGAATAAATGAGAAATAACGTGGAGACATTATTTCCACCATTAAAAATTATAACACTAAGTATACATTAAGAGATATCACTTTCCATATATATAAAATTCTAGTTCTACCTATTCTTCTAGAAGAATTCCTAGATGTGGTTTTTAGAATATATCACCATCATTGATACACAATATATCCTAATGGAAGTACACAATGCTATTCTAAACAACTATCCTATATTCTTGACAAGTAATATACTAAGGAAAAAAGGATCTAGCTCATTAATGTCACCCCAATAAATATCACATAACCCCTAGTAACAACATTCCCTCATACTAGAAACATAACAACACTATATCTTCTTAAACAAACTCGATCATACTAGGGGAAAACTTGCTAAAACTTCTCCCCCTCACAAGCAATAGCATGCCCCTATGAGAAAGTATATTCCAACTAAGAAGAACATAAGGAACCTTAAAATCATAGAGGATATATATATACCACTCAAAATGGAGCTCAAAGAAAAAAATTATGATAAAATTTTAAAATATTCCTTTTACTTTCAAAGGATTGCTTATTTTTAAAATATCAATATTTTTCATAAAACTATCACAAAATTATAATAGTAAATTTGATATCCTCTTTATTATCTTTCATATGCTCAAAAGAACCAAAAATAAAGGTTAGGATAAAAAAATCTATGTTTAAATTATGAAAGACTATGCAATAGGAGACGTTTTCAAGTTGAATAATGTTATGGTCCTCAAACCATTCATATATAAAAATAAATCAAATAATATGGTATGAGGAGAGGAGGCAATGGATTATCAAGAAAGTACCGTTTTGTTTCCTCAAATTTATTTTAACATCTTTCTTTAAAAGCCTCATGAATGGAAACATTTTGTTGGAAAACTATCCAACAAGGAATCTAATGACTTTTTTTTTCCTTGAACAATATCAATATAACTATATATTCAAGTAGGAGGAGGAATGCTAATTATAACACATCTTTTCATTTTTTCAACATCAATGCCTCTTTGAGATACTATTAATCCCAATAAATGACCAATATCAAATTTAAATACACATTTCTTACGATTAAATATTACTTTGTATTGATTTAATTGTTAACATATAGACCTAAGTGTTAAATGTGAATTATTAATTTCTATAATACTACTAATATGTTATCAAATATCCTTCTAAAATATTATGCATGGAGTCCTAGAATATTAGTATCATAGGGTGAGTGCAAAAAGATGGTGGGCCAAAAAGTGACCAACCATTTTTTTTTTTTTAAATTCATAACATGAGCATGTTATAGCCTATTATAACAAAAAAGAGAAACTTTGCATCATTTTTATTTATGTGTTTTCCTACTAACCCACGACCTTCAAACCTACAAGAGTGTTCTCTCATAATTGGAGAGAAATTTCTTCATCGAATTGTTACCGAATCTTCACCAAAATTCCGCCATGACATTGGGGAGGTCAAAGGAGTAGGTTTTGAAAGTTTTTTTGTGTGAATTTGTTTCTAAATAGGTAGATTTTAAAAAAAAATTGATGTAAACGTATTTAATTTACAGGAAATGATAATTAACCTCCTCAAAATCCTCCTTCACCTCAAAATGATATACTTGCTAAAGGATCCCACCAAACACCTTCAACAATTCCTCAATATGCTCTAGGAACTCAAGAAAATATAATGGTTAAAATTGAAAACAACAAACAAAAAAATTAATAGGATTGATAATAGACAGTGGAACGTTCAAACGGGAAGGGGAGTAAACTTGGATTTTCAAATTCCTCTGATGTTGTAGATTATAGGGGTTCCAAATCAAAGGATGATGATGATGATAGTGGCTCGTTGGGGGTTTGGTGGATTAGGCCTACTTTGGAATGCTTTTGCTTGCATCTTTTAGAGCAGTTTCATTTCCTTCTAGGGATGTCTATTGTCTCAGCCTTTTGGTCTATGGGATTCCTCTCTCAGACATTGTTTCCTTCTTTTCTTGGTGCTCTGTGGATGGTGTTGTTTTGAGGCATTGGTTTAGTGCTTTCTTTCCTGACGATGTTTGTTTTGTAGAGCACTTGGAGCTCTCTATTTTTATTTTTTTTGGCCTACACCATGCCCCTGTTATAGCTGGTTACTTCGGGTTATCTGTTGTATGAGTTCCTAGCCTTTTTTGGGCTGTTGGTGTTGGCCTCCTATTGCATTTTGGAGTTGTGTCCTTCCTCAGGCTTCTGCGATGGTGTCTCAGATGCGCAGTGACCACTCTACTATTGGTTGGTCATCTTTGGGTTGGCAGTCCTTCCTATGCTCAAGTCTCTCTACTTTGGGTTTCTCCTCTCCAAATTTCATTGTTATTGTGCCCTATTTGGAAATTGAGTAGTTGAGTCCTTTTTTTGTTCTTCCCCTCCCTCTTGCTCCCCAAATCTTGGTTGGGGACCATGGATTTTTGGGGCTTCATGACAACTCAAGGTTTTTCTTATCTTTGTTGGTGCAGGGGCTAGCTTTTTCTTTGATCTAACCTTCTATCATCTTGGTGGTTGTTAGTTTCATGTTGTTGGCCTCTAGATTAGTTCTCTCGATGATCTCCAGATCTGCTTTCACTCCTTCAAATTTTGGCTTATGTTGGTAGTATAAAATGCTCCTCTGGGGGTGGTGGTTCCCCTATCTTTCTTTGAAGTGGTTTGGGTCCTGCTTTGGTCCCCTCTTGCTCAATTGGTTTGTTTTATGTGTTTTTGTCATTTTTCCTATTGAAAGGCTTCTTTTTCTCCAACGGTTTGGGGTGGTAAGTTTGATTGGGGTATGTTCGAGACAACTTTCTTGTGGTACCTAAAGCTTGTGTTACCATGGGATTAGGTGTGTTTTTATTCTACTAGAGTGTTGGCTTCCTACTAGGTTCTATAGTTGGGATATCCTATGGAAGTGGAGATTTCTCCTATTAAGGTGGAGTAATCTCCTATTGAGGTGGAGTTGGTAGTTGTAGTTGTAGTAGGTTTTCCCCTTTCTCTCTACTAGTTCCTTTTGAGGTGGAGCCTATTTGTGCAAGAGATTGTTGGCTTTCATAGTTTTGGTTCTCATTTCATCCTCTCCTATAGAGGGGATCTCACTCTTATTGAGATTGAGTTAGATTTGGTGCATTGGGTCGAGTGGTGCTTCAAGCTGGCTATTTCTCCCCTATGTTTTGTTTGACTTACTGACTCCATTGCTGTGTTGGTTTGGAGTCTTTACACAAGATGTTGTTTTAAAGGTGTTGTTGTTTGGAAGGTGTTGCTTCATTGTTGCCTTGAGGTGTAGGTTGTCTTTTCCACCCTTGGGGGTGGATACTATTATGGGTGGTTGTTTTTATAACTAGTTAGATGATGCTTGTAAAGGTTTGTCTTACCCACCCTTGGGGTGACCACTATTATAGGCTTTTATGTTAGTAGCATGGAAGGTGGCCTGTTTGCCTATTATGCTAGCTGTGAAGCCTGATTTGAAGAAATTTTAGGGTTCAAGTCCATATAGACCTATTTTTCTAGCTTTAAGGTCTATTTTGTGGGTGATTGGGATTTGGACCCATTTCTTCTTGATTGTAAAGGTCTGAGGACTATCTAGTTTTCCACCCTTGGGGTGGTTGATGGTTTTTTCTTGTTGTTTAGTAGCTTTGTTGTGGCCTCTTGGCCTATTCTACTAGCGTGGTCACCTATCCTACTTCTACTGACTTGCTAGGTTTGTGCAAGGTTTCTTGCTATTGTTTTGTCTTGTTATTTTTGGTCTTGTTGTAATTATTGCTAAATCTTTCATGATGTAAAGGGGCCAAGGCCCCTTCAAAATCCCTGCTTACCTAATCAAAAACAAAAAAAAAAATTGAGGATATAATTGAAAAGGTTGAAATATCCTATAAGCTCAACCTCACATAGAGCCACACTTGCTCAATTGCTTGAATTAATGTTATCAAATGTAGATTCATTTAGCAAGAAAATAACTATTTGGTTAGATAAGAGAAGAGAGTATTGACAAGTTTATGCTAATAAATTATCCTATAAACAAGTGAAAGATGAGAAAATTAAAAAATTTGACTTGTGGTCCCTATTCACAAACCCTAAAACAAATCAACCTTTACACCCTTCAAGCAAGAGATTCCCTATCCATTGGTGCAACCACCAAGGAATAAAGAACCATTTTTTGTAGAGGTGGTGGATGGTTTTTTACCATCATCCATGCAACAAAAATGAGGTTCCACAATATTTTTTTAGGAAACTCTACTACTAGTTTATCCTCAATAGAATCCCAAACTATTTTGATATGTAGGACTTCTAGGGTAGAGATGGAGGTTCCGCACAGGATAGAGTGGGGGCACATCTTGGACAATAGTGGTCAGCCAGATGAGCACTTGCTAGACCAATATACAAGCATGTGGCTATCCCTTCCATTATGAAGGAGTATTGAGGTTGAGACACTATAGTTGATTAGTTCCCTAACCTAGAGCACCATACAACATGATAGTCTTGTAGCACAGGGTGAGCAAGGTGAATCTTCAGGCAATAGAGTTCCACCTCATATTTTTTAGGCTTGTGAGACATTTTTTGGTATTGACCCCACAAATATTCAAGATGTAGGTGCATAGGTTATATTTATAGCTAATCAGATGGTGATGAAATATTCCCTCCTTAATGAGGCATTCGGACTTGATAGTCAAGTAAATGTTAGTAAGTTCATTGAATTCAATTTATTAAATTTTGTTTTTGAAATGTAATATCAACTAAATTATTTTAATGATTATAAATAAATTTTAGGGTCATAAAATTCATTCAATTTTTAGTGATCCGTCAACTCCTTATTACGCGATGGCATGTACTATCAAGGTATGTAACTGGTAAACAATTATAAATATTACATGTGAATAGCATTGTTACATGAATGGTATTCTTATATCTAATTTTGGATGTTGAATGGGTTAATCTTGGAGATTTGATGGCAACACCTCCCAATGGAGGTGGACATCAAAGCTTCACTTAGGTAATAAAATAAAGAGTTTAACTAATGAATTGTAGAAAATAGATTTTTTTATTTTATATTCATATTGTTGATTACATTGCATTGCACAAATTTCAAACTCAAAGCATTACTTCACATTGCATAACTAATAACTAGACACTAACAAATGAAAAAAAATCAATTACAATATAGTTTTTTTACAAAGTCAACATAAGCAGTTATGTAATTACTTCACATTGCATAACTAATAACTAGGAACAGCTACCAATTGGATTTGCTTGTCATGGAATTTCATGATACCACATTTCCTTGAGGCATTTTTCAAATAGATCACTACCTTGTCTATGCTACCACATTTTCCATACATTTCTACCAACTAATTTTATCAAACAGTTTAATTCCTTGTTGTTATGGCTAAAATCCTTAAACAAGTGCTTTCAAACAAACTATGGATGCTTGGAAAAAATCTATCAAAGCATAATAGTAAGCAATAGAATTGATAAGGCAATGAACTATTTGAAAAAAATCCTCAAAGAAATGTGGTCTCATCATGACTTCCATCACCATGAGACCACATTTCTTTGAGGAATTTTTTCAAACAACTCAATGCCTTGTCTATGCTACCACATTTTCCATACATATCTGGTGCAAGAGCACCTAAGGCCTTAATTGCAATTTGATCATTTGAGGGTTTGATAGGTTGGTCATTGGGTGATTCTAGGGAATTTGGATTAATTTGAGTCTATCTATATTAAATAATGTCTATTGTGACCATTTATCATGTAATTGGGTGGTTTTTGAGTCATAGGTGTCAAGTTAGAAAAAGTTGCAAAAAAAAGTGTAAATGTTGTCATAAAAAAATTGAAAAATTGCAACTTTCAGGAAGTTGAAGGATCTAGGAATTTGAAAGGTAGTTATAGGCATTTTGGTGGTTGTTTTTTGAATGGAATATGTGTAAAATCCTCTAAAATGCTTGGGCTTGGGTGGTTGAAGTTTGTATTAAAGAGTTCCAATCAATATACAACGTTGTTTCTACAAAATCACTGTATTTCTGAACGTGTCTCATATTGTACGGACCCGTACTATTAATAATTTCTCTAAAATTCATTATAATTGGTAGAAGCATGTTTTAATTCTCTTTTGAATTAAGTTTGAGATTCATTCAATAATTTTTGAGAGAGATTTCCTTAATTTTTTGTGACTACCTGTTAAGGGCCAGTGAAGGGTCAGTTTGAGGTTTCAATAATGTTTTAATTCATTCCACCTACTGTTATGACATGTTTCTCAATGGAATGATTTTTCTCATCATAGGGTAGGTGTTCATGTGATTTAGGAAGAAACGGAAGCAAGTTGTGAGAATTGGGATGATGCCCTAGGGTTGGAGAGTGTCTTTTTCATGTGAAAATGGGGTGTTGAGATAGGGTTTTGATGAAGTGTTGATAAATTTGGTCTTATGTTGGTTTTGTGAGTTTTTCTAGACCATTTCAAGTTTGTTTGTGGCATTGTTTGAGTTCTTTAAGCCTGGGTGATGTGAGTTTCTATAAACCCTTGGTATTTTGCATGCGGAGTAAGGGTTTCATGAATCAGTGTCTTAAAGGTCATGAACTTGAGAAATGATTGTGAAATTTGTTGTTTTGGAACACAATTAAGGACTTTCAGTTGAGTTTTGGTGAAGATCAGTTGTTTAGGAGGTACCTCCTTTGTAAAAGAGGGCTAATTGGTGGCCTGAAAGGCAGGGCAGCCTATTGATTCTCAATATTGTTGCAAAGAAACCACAAGTAATCTTTTGGTATGTTTTGTCAGGAGTTAAAGTGTGCCTCAAATGATGTTTGATAGGTCTCTATACGAACTTCTCTAAAATATATTGAGAAAATTCAAGGTTTGAGGGATACAAGCCTTTAGGTGTGTGTTCATGGAAAGTTGAGTGTTTTATGTTCAAGGGAAGGTTTCTTTGATTGAGTCTGATCATTTTTTGTTGGATTGGGGTATCCACCACCTAGGTTGTTATCAATGTCTACCAAATCATTTTATAAAAAAATCACTAGCTTGTTGCTATGGCTAAAAGCCTAAAATAGGTTCTTTCAAACAAACTATGGGTGCTTGGAATAAATATATTAAATTATAATAGTAAGCAATAGCATACACAAGGCAACACTGCCTTGTCTATGCTACCACATTTTCCATACATGTCTACCAAATAATTTTATCAAATAGTTCACTTCCTTGCTGATATGGCTAAAAGCCTAAACAAGTGCATTTGAACAAACTATGGATGCTTGGAAAAAATTTATCAAAGAATAGTAATAAGCAATAGTATAGACAAGGAAATGAACTATTTGAAAATTTTCCTCAAATAAATGTGGTCTCATGGTGATGGATCACCATGAGACCACATTTCTTTGAGGAATTTTTTCAAATAGCTCACTTACTTGTTTATGCTACCACATTTTCCATACATGTCTACCAAAGCATTTTATCAAGAAGTTCACTGCCTTGCTACTATGGCTAAAATTATAAAATAGGTGATTTCAAAAAAACTATGGATGCTTGGAAAAAATCTATCAAAGCATAATATTGAGCAATAACATAAATAGGGCAATGAACTATTTGAAAAAATGGGTCAAAGAAATGTGATCTCATGGTGATGTTCATCACCATGAGACCACATTTCTTTGAGGAATATTTTCAAACAATTCACTACCTCATATATGCTACCACATTTTCCATACATGTCTACCAAAGCATTTTATCAAAGTACACTCAAAAAATTTCAAACAGATCACTACCTTGTCTATTCTACCACATTTTTCATACATGTCTACCAAAGTACTCAATTTTTTGTTGACTATCTCATACATTATAAGCCATGACCTACATCACTATTCTAGTTTTTCGTAATTGAACAATGTTTTATTTTTAGATGATGCGGGAAGAGACACCTCCTTATGCTCATAGGGAAAAGGAGCATGGTGTTTCTTCTGCAATTGATAGCTCAATGCCTTTGATGACAGTATGAGGTAGATTAATAAATTTCAAATTACATTTGTTGTTATAGTTTTTTATTATTGAAAAATTAAAGGATTATTGATTTGTAGTTTAATTTCTATTTGGATGGTTTCTATAGGACTTTGGAACACCATAGCCTAAGCATGTGGATGTTCTGATTGAGGAGAGAGATCATTTGATAGTGATAAGTTTTTTTTGTTAAATATTTCAATTTTTATAATGTAATTTATATATATTAGTGCCTATACTTTTTCTTGTAACAAGTAAAGCTCCATGAAGAACTAAATAGAAGGAGTAGCTCTCAAGTTCGAAGCAGACCTGTGTCATATGCATCTACATCTCCCTAACGATCAAATATTTCCCATGATCTATTTTCTTCACCTAGAGGGGAATGATTTTTTATTGGGGTCTTTTTTTGTATGCCTATATGACATTCTTGTAAGCATTTATATCTATTTTGTATATATGTTATACTTATATCGACATATATTGATATATGCCTATATGGCTAGTTGGTTAATACACATATTTTTTATTGATGGTGTCTACATTTGCATTATAAATCCATGCTTAAATGGATATTTGTAGATGGTTTACTTCAAATATTCAAAATCCAAGTGTATTTCATGCACTCTTCCTTTATATTATTGTAAATATATAAAGTTTAAACATTATGCACTCTTCCTTTATAAAGATTAAAATCCTATTTTTCACATGCATGCTTCATGTTTCCTATTTAGACTTCATATATTATGTGTATTCACATGTATGCTTCATGCTTCCTATGTATACTTCATGTGTTCACATGTATGCTTCATGCTTCCTATGTATACTTCATGTGTTCACATGTATGCTTCATGCTTTGTATACATTAACCCTATATACTCAAGCCTTTACATTAACCCTCAACCTTGTATCATAAATCCTAAACCCTAAACACTTTACCCTATACCCTAAAACCTCAACCCTAAACCCTAAACCATAATCTCGCCTCTCTCTCTCTCCCCCTCTTAAACCTTTAAATCCTCATCCCTAAACAGTCAAACCTTAAACCCTCGACCCTAATCCCTTAACCCTCAAACCTTAAACCCTAAACCCTCAACCCATATACCATCAAACCTCATCCCTCAACCATTAAACCCTTAAACCCTCAACCCTTAAACCCTTAATCCCTCAACCCTCAACCCTCTACCTCATACATTTGAACCTCAACCCTATACCCTCAATCAGCTACCCTCAACCCAATACCCTAAACCATCAACCCTATACCCTCAATTATCAATCCTCTACCATATACATTAGATCATCAACCCCCATCTCTCTCTCCTTCCCTCTTGTTCTCTCATTCTCTCTATCTCACTTCTCCCTCCATCTCTCCCTACATCCCTCCTCCCCTCTCTACCCTAATCCCTCAACCTTATACCCTCAACCCTTAAACCCTTAAACCCTCAACCCTAAACCCTCAACCCTCAACCCTAATCCCTCAACCATATACCCTCAACCCTTAAACCCTCAATCCCTCAACCCTCAACCCTAATCCCTCAACCCTAACCCTCAACCCTAAAATCTCAACCCCTATACCCTCAACCCTTAACTTTCATCCCTCAACCCTTAAACCCTTAAACTCTTAATCCCTCAACCCTCTACCCTATACATTAAACCATCAACCCTCTACCCTATACATTGGACCCTCAACCCTAATTCTCAACCCTCTACCCTATAAATTGGATCCTCAACCCTCATCTCTCTCCTTCCCCCTTCTCTCATTTTCTCTATCTCACTTCTCCCTCAAACTCCCTCCATCCCTCCCTCTCTACCCTATACCCTTAACCCTTAAACCCTTAAACCCTCAACCCTCAACCCTTAAACCCTTAAACCTCTACCCTAAACCCAATACCATAAACCCTCAACCCTAATCCCTCAACGCTACACCCTCAAACCTTAAACCCTTAAACCATCAACCCTAAACCCTCAACCCTCAACCATTAATCCCTCAAACCTAATCCATCAACCCTCAACCATCAACCCTGAATTCCTCAAACCTAATACTTAAACCCTCAACTTTTAATCCCTCAACCCTCAACCCTTAAACCATAACCCTTCAACCCTCAACTCTTAAACCTTAAACCTTAATCCTTCAACACTTAAAGCATGAAACCATAAACCCTTTACACTCTACCCCCTACATTAAAACCTTAACCCCCAATTTTCAACCCTCTACCCTATACATTGGATCCTCAACCATAATACCTCAACCCTATACCCTAAAACCTATACACTCAACCCTATATCCTCAACCATCAACCCTAATCCCTCAACCATAAACCATTAAACCCTCAACTTCATCCCTCAACTCTTAAACCCTTAAACCTTCAACTCTTAACCCCTCAACCCTTAACCCCTCAACCCTTAACCCCTAAACCCTTAAACCCTTAATTCCTCAACCCTCTTCCCTATAAATTAAACCCTTAACCCTCTACCCTATGCATTAAACCCCTCAACCCTCAATTCTCAACCCTCTACCCTATACATTAGACCCTCAATCCTAATCCCTCAATCACAACCTCTCTCTCAAACCCTTAACCCTCAACTCTCAACCCTCAACCCTTAACTCTCAACCCTCAACTCTCAACCTTAATCCCTCAAACCCTAAACCATCAACTCTCAACCCTCAAACCTAATCCCTCAACCCTATACCATCAACCCTTAAACCATCAACCATATACCCTCAACCCAATACCCTAAACCCTCAACCCTATACCATAAAACCTATATAATCAACCCTATACCCTCAACCCTCAACCCTAATCCCTCAATCCTAAACCCTTAAACCGTTAACACTCATCCCTCAACCCTTAAACCCTTAAACCTTAACCCCTCAACCTTAAACCCTTAGTACCTCAACCCTCTACCTATACATTAAACCCTCAACCCTTGATTCTCAACCCTCTACACTATACATTGGACCTTAAAACCTAATCCCTAAACCATATATCCTCAACCCCAATCCCTCAAAACTATACCCTCAACCCTTAAACCCTTAATCCCTTAAACCCTCAACCCTCTACCCCTTATATTAAACCCTCAACCCTAATCTCGTGTCCCTATACATTAAACCCTTAATGCATTAATCCTTCAACCCTTAAACCCTTAATCCCTCAACCCTCTACCCTATACATTAAACCCTCTACCCTATACATTAGACCCTCAACCCTTAAACCTGTAAACCCTCTACCCTATACATTAGACACTCAACCTTAATCCTTCAACCCTATATGTTAAACCCTCAACCCTCAACCCTATACATTAAATCCTTAACCCTAATACATAAACCCTATACCTTAAACCCTAATCTCTTAACCCTCAACCCTTAAACCCTAATCCCTTAACCATCAAACCTAAACACTATCCCTAAAGCCTCAAACCTCAACCCTTAAACCTTAAACCCTAAACCCTTAACCATAGACACTATACATTAAACCCTAATCCCTTGACCTTTAAACCCTAATCCCTTAACCATTGAACCCTTAAACCCTAAACCCTAAACCCCTAATACCTCAACCCTTAAAGCTTTATCCTTTAAACCATCAACCCTAAACCCTCAACCCTTAAACCCTAAACCCTTAACCCTAATGTCTAAACCCTAAACCCTTAAACCCTAAACCCTAAAAACCTCAACCCTATACTTAAGCCCTAATGCATCAACCCAATATCTTAAACCCTAATGGACCTATACACTATACACCTAACCTTAGACACTCAACCCCAAACATTATCCCTCAACCCTCAAACCTCTACCCTATACCATATACTTATGCCCTAAACCATCAACCCTCATCCATATGCCTTATACCCTCAACTTTAAACCCTTAACCCTATATCTTAGAAACTTAACCTTGAACATTATCCCTCAAATATAAACTCTCAACCCTAAACCATCTACTTAATCCCTAATCCCTCAATCCTCAACCCTATTCCTTAAACCTTGAACCCTACACCCACAAACCCTCATCCCTATATCCTATAACCTCACCCTTATACCCTAAACCATGAATATTGTCCCTCAACAATACAATTAAAACCTAAACCATAGGCACTCTCAACCCAAGTCACCCTATGCCTTATACCCTTAATCCATATCATAAAACGTAAATCCAATATCCTAAACCATAATCCCTATACCTTACACACTTAATATTGTACACTCAAAAAGTTGAATATTATCCCTCAAATATAACCCTCAACCCTCTACCATGTATGCTTAACCTATTACTCAATCCCTAATCCCTCAATCCTTAATCCTATACCTTAAACCCTAAACCCAAAAACCTCAACCCTCATCCCTATAACCTATACCCTCACCCTTATATACCCTAAACCCAAAACCCTTACATACATACATACAACCATACATACATACATACATACATATAAGCATACATACATACATAAAGGCATATGGAAATACATACATGCACACACATATATATATAGGCATGCATATATGCATACATACATACAAGTATACATATATACAAGCATGCATGCATGCATGCATACATACATACATACATACATACATACATACATACATACATACATGCATGCATGCATGCATACATACATAAAGACATATATACATACAAACATACATACATCAAACATACTTAGCAAACTTGCACAAAAACATTTCCAAGTGAGACATAATGCAAACACAACATGCAACAACATTTTACAAAAAGGGAGCAAAATACAAAACAAAACATAATGCAAGCATGTTATAATGTGCTTGCATTATATCTTTCTTTGGGAATCCCCAAGCCTTAGGCTTGGGATTTGCTTTGGATTTCCAACCCAAAGGCTTGGAGTGCCTTCCCAACGTCCAAAGATGTGTTTTTGCATATTCCACAAGATTTCACATAATCTCATTTGTGCTAACCATTAGGTTTGCATGTGTTTCAAGGTTGAGTAAATCAAACATCTAGGTAATGTTAGGATCTCTCTTAGCTATTTAACAATGTACTTTTTATCACATTTTGACAATGTTAAGGCTTTTATTTTTTTGTCAAAAACTAGTGTTTGGAATTTTTTACTTTATTTTTAACTGTTCAATGAAATTTCAAATAATCTACACTTTTATAAACTAGACTCCATTCTACACATATTAAGAAAATGATTTTTGATTAGTTTTAAAAAATTATAGGGGTAGCACAACCAAAAATTTGTTTTCAAGATGTGTCTACTTTGAAAATTAGTAAAAAGCCAAATATTCTTTAAAAAATTATTGGAAAAATCAAGCATAAATATGTTAGCTAATTTCTCACTGAAGTGATTTTAAAAATACCAAAAAAATGTTAACCTTTTGAGGGAGCCACAAAAAATGCTATTTTATGATTTTTTGACAAAAACAACACCAATTTATGTGGATCCCTTTTTTGAAACCCTTAATCTCTACCATTTTGAAAAAAAAATAGTAGTTTAGAAAGTAGACTCAGAGCACTACAAATATTGTTTTTATTGCATCTTAAAATTTTGAGTGTAACTATCCTTAGTTTCTCATCTAAGGTTAGTATTTCTTGATTTCAGAAAATGTAATGCCCAAAACTGACTATCAAGAATATAGCTAAGGTCATAACACCAATACCAAATTTTTAATTCACAACACAAGAAAAACTCACAAAACTATGTTTTTCAAAAAATTATGGGGGGGCCTAAGGGGCCAGACCTAATTCCTCAGGGGCTCATCACTAACGGCCTTTCCTACTTATATAATTCGTAGAGGAACCGTAGTTCAACACAAGACTTCAACCAACACTCACTTGGTCAGATGATAAGAAGTGCAACTCTCACAATTGATTTGACAACAATATACTTATGTACTTAATGTTACCGGTTCAACTATGCTAGGGAACACAAGTTCAAGGTCAAGGATAATGTCTAGACCCACATATAGAACCTCTTAATTAATCTTAGAAAACAACTAGATGACACACACAGAACCATCATGTGCAACCCAACTCTCAATAATTGACCCTTATACTTGACAAAAAAAAAGAGAGAGAACAAAAACATAGAAGTGCTCACATTTTGTTCTTGAAACTATACATTTAATTCTAGTCAGTAAATAAGTATAATGAAGAAAAGACATATTATCAAATAGTGTGACATATTAGATATAATTTTCTAAATCTCATCTATAAATTAACAACTTTTTTTTTCTCTTAAAGTACTCAAGGGATTTAGTTATTTTTGGAAATTAAATGTAGGAATATATATAAGCAAAGAAATAGCTTCATTTTAATAAATAATAAAATAGAATAAAAAATATCCGATTATCATCTCTAGTAGTTTTGTCTCTCTTTTTCTGAATATGTACATTTCATAAAAAGATAATGTATTCTAATTCAACATATCAGTAACCAATTCCTTCTTTAATCTATTTACAAAATAAAAATGAAATATAAAGAAAATATATTAATAAGGACTGATTCACTTTAAAAATAGATCATCAATTAAAATTCTAATACTCATAAGAAGTAAATAATTATATCATATTGTAAACTCTCACAAAGAAATTTGACAATAAATCAAACATATAATCATTCTACAAATTTCAATTTGCTGATTGTAATTAAAAAAAATGCATTGTTAAAATAGTGATAACTTTTATGATATTAAACCAAATTTTAAACTTCAATATGATTTGAAAAGGGGAAAGAACGACACACAAAACCCACAATATTTTTTTATAAAATCAAACCAATAAAGAGTATTTTACTGCAATTAAACTCACTAGATTTCTATAAACTGGCAGCAATACAAGACAATACTAAAATGAACATAACTCTCACTTTGTTTCACCAAATTGAAAAGTTTAATATGCTTTGGAATGGGGAAAGAGTGAGGAACAAAACCCATAAAGCATTTATCATGGATCCCAATTGTGTGCAAGCAGTTTAATTTTGATTTAATCGCAACTTCAATGAAAACGTGATTTACCACATGATATGGAAAAATGAAACTAATCTATTTATCTGCAAAATATATAATGATATTTAGATTCACTTATATTGTATATGGTGTTTATGTTTCAAATGTATTGTTTTGGTGTTTGGTTTCATAATTCTTGAAAAATGATTAAATGAATAAAAATAATAGATCCTCATCATTCTCCATGCATAATAATTCCTAACCCATCTTCTTTTCCATTGAAAAAAATAATAATCTCTATCATCTTCCCAAATATGTTTGAAGTTTGGAGCTCACATGTAAATTCATTTTCTGTTAGCAAGAACACGAGTTGATACAGAATTATAGCCACAACTTTTTAGAACAATTTATAATTACCTTTTTCCTTATGAGGCAAATTTAAAACATCAAAAGTTAACAGCCTGACCTACAAATCTCAAGAAACAACAGCATACAAGAATATATGTGCAAGTAGAGCTATTAATATGTTTTACCTAATTTATCCATAAAAAAAATTTACCGATTTTCGCATTCTCTTCTATTTTTAACCAAACCCAGATTTAATTATACAAATGGCTATTCAAAAGGAGGCGTTAATCAAGACTTGCAGCAGTGTTTGAATTGTTTTGGATTGTCATTTGAGCTTTAAGATCGAGGCTAAAAATTTCTTCACCCTTAACTGACTAAGGCTAAAAAATATCTTTTTAGATCTCAAGACCCGTTTACAGATGCATTAACAATCTTCTCCAATTTTCTCAATTTCAATTTTCTAAGAGTTTGTAATATAAATTTGCACTTTCAAATACTAATATTTACTACAAATCATAACAAAAATAAATAAATAAATAAAATTGCTGATAAATATATACTTATTTGTAATGCTTATATTTTATAGTTCCTTGGCCACTTCATAATCACCATTTTGCTTGGATTCAACATCATGGCTAAAGTCAATGTTTGGCTCACCATCTAGGGCTAAGACATGAACTTTCTAAATACTTGCATGTATCTGTTCTCCTTGAAGAATTTCAACATCAACCTTATTTCTAAATTGATTGGGTTAAATAAATATGATAGCAAATAGCAAATAAATATTCGCAACTCTTATCAATACCACACATAGAAATTGCAACAAACTAAAACTAAATATCATTTTTTTCAAAACAAGAAAACTAAGCTCCCCCCGAAGAGCATACATATCTCATGTTTAAATAGAAAATAGCCTTATGGAGTTCGCAACCTCCAAAAAAAAAAAAAACTAAAAAAAATATTTTAAAAAAATAGAAAAGAACTAATTAAAACAATACACTTTACATGCATTCGCATGTGGTAGAGATTTAGGAAGCTTTAAAACGAAAAAAAAACAAAGCAAACTTAAATTTCTAAAATGGAAATAGTAGCTTTTGCGCCAACAAGAATAATAAAAATCTTTAAATTTATGCCCTCGACCTTACATGCCTTTTTTTTTTTTTTAAATTTGATTTATTTGAACTATATTTCTAATAAGAGTTTATTTATTGACCAAACATTCTATCTTTTATAAAATACAAAATTAGTAAAATATTATAAGCAATATTTTGTACTCATCCATTTGCTACTTTTTCTTAATCAATAATGATACTATTTTTTAATGAATATCATGCTAATTCTAGTCAACCACTAACATTTCTTCTTTTATTTTATATTCAATCATTATCAAGCATATGAGATCTATATAAAAAATATAATTCATAATTTTGAAGTTACCAATAATAGTATCTATTTATTTTTAACTATGAACAATACCATTAGAAACAAAAGTCATTGATTAATTCATCAACCAGCTATAATAATATTTGAGTATTAGTGATAGCAATAATATTATGCATGCAAGAACTATCAAAAATATTTAATTTACATGATTGCATGAGTAATGTTTGTCTAACTTATAACTTTGATATCCTTCCAAACATAGGGAAAAAATATATCATTTCTATTATGATTACAGAATTCACACATGTATTTATCATCCCTTTACCACTTGAACATATTGGGAGGTGTTTGTCGATAACTTACCTATCATGGTTCTTTAGATGCACTAAAGGTGACCTTACATTCTCCCCCCCTTATATGGACTTCCTCCTGGAAGTCGTGAAGGATGGGTAGACTTAACTTCAATATAGAAACATACATGGATAAGAATAACCTTCTAATTGTATTTATAACTTAAAATGATACCTTGATCTTTGACACTATTTTATATAATAAAATGACATCATAACTAACCAAACTATAACACAAGGAGTTAAAACTTTTATATGAAGGGAGGAGCCCTACAGAAGAAGAAGAAAAAAAGAAAAGAAAAAGGGGGCCACTTAAGACCCCTTTTTGGCCCCCGATCTTTCTGCGCTTACCTCGTACAACCCTTTAAAAACTAGCTCTTACATTTTCAATCTAAAATTCAAAACATAGTAAAAAAATCCCAAGTAGTCAAAGTAGTCTTATGTTTATATTGGGAGTTAATCATGATTTGATTGTATTATAAAAAAATATTCGTAAAGGATAAAAAATCATGCTTCATGGTGGATTTTATAATCATATCAATATTAGGAAAGAGGAAAATCATCTAGAATACTTATTAAGATCCCTAATTTTTTACAAATATGTATGCATCCATCACGTTTAGCAACATATATCATATTTGAGATCTAAGGTGACTAATTGATAAATTCATCTTTGATCATCTTATCTAATTTCTCTTTGAACATTAAACTAGCTTTAGGATTCATCTAAATCTAATATTCTACTTGATAAGTGTTATGTTAAGATTTTAGATGAGTTAATTGTACATCACAATGTTAAGATTAATTCCCAACATATCTTGGTATGATCATGTAAAAATATATCTAGTTTCCTTAAGTATGATGACCATATATTACATTATTCATATTGATTAAATTAATCTCTTAACTTTGAAATATTTTCTTTTTCAATTAGACATATCTTAATGTCATAAATACCACCAACAATATTGAGTCTACTACATTCTTCTATAAATGATTCGTTAAAAGTATTAGGAGGATCAAATAATGATAATCTTCCCCAAAATATGAATTTACTTCAAGAACATGAGGGAAACCTCTATGATGATATATAGATAAATTCTCATAAATTCCCAAATATTCAACTAATACATCATTGTTTATAAAAGTATATAAAATGGGAAACATGTATGTACCATCATGGATCAATTTGGGATGAACTAAGGGTAAATCTATTTCATTATCATTATTGTGTGAATAATTGATGGCCTTGGTGTTATTCTTCTATGGGGATTTTATAGCTCTATGAGTACCATATTGTTTCAATCATAATCCCTTACCATTCTATACAATATTTTTTGAGATGTAGGTAATCCTTGTTCATAAGATTTGATAGTTTTTTATCTACGAGAGATATCATCTTTTTTAAACTTAAAATATTGAATTTTTTTTAATCTATGAGAGATATATCATCTTATTTAAAATTGATATCTATATGAGAATCATGTAAATTTGGATCAATTTAGGCAAAGATGGTTAAACATGGTTTTAAACATGTGTTTCAATCATCAATGTAGGGATGACTACTTGATTTGGTGATACTATTGTTCTAAATTGTTCAAAAAAATGCACAAAACTTAAGGGGGGTGAGGATTGGTTTTAACTATACATTACTTATTTTGACAAATATTTTTTTCTATGATGTGAATAATGGATGGTACTCATTTTATGGATCTATGAATTATTTTTAGAATAATGTAGATTAAAGCTTCATTCATCACATGGAAAGTGGTGTATAGTTTTATAGGCCCTAAAGTGATACACAAAGCGGAACAATCAAGGGAATCCCATATATTATTATTAAATCTAATAATAGCTATCTTAGGTCTTCATAAAGTAAAATAACTTTCTCAATTTATATCTATTTCTTTTGCTACATATGTTTAATCCAAATTCATTATTTACTAAAAAATTTCCTATTTTACTCTAAGATATATATGCCTCGCTATAACTTATAATGGTCTATACTCATGAATCACAAGTGGAGGAAGTATCCCATCTAATCCAAAAGATATATCATCAACTACTTGATGCCTAGATGTAATATTAGATTTAGGTTCAACTAAGACATGAAAAGTAAAATTAGGTGGACTATGAGATACAAAATGTGAACAAGAATGAGCCATATAACATTTGGAGATAGTATTGCAAGCAATGATTATGTCATTTGATAAAATTTATTTGTATGTGTAGAGAAGGGGGGTCTACTGCTCATGAGTCTCTTTCTTTCCAAGAGAAACCCATGGAACAGACTACCCTAAACTACCGCGTGCTTCACTAAATAGGATTAGAAGGAAGAATGAAGAAATTGCAAAGAATAAATTGAAGGAAAATTATCAGATAAAGTGATTGAACAAATAGCTTCAAAAACCAAAAGAGTAGAATACTAGGATCTCTATCATAGAATGAGCAACTCTTGGCCAATACATGACAACACAGAATCAGGATGTCAGCATTGCATGCAAGGGTATAAGAGGCACACTAGAATCCTATACAAACATAGCACTAAACCTTCAGACAAAAATACCATCGACCCACTAACTAACTCAAATCTAAGATCTGTTTATTCAACTAAATTGATACAAAAAAGGAAATATAAGAAATGCACAAAGGAAGTGAAGAACCAACTTACAAAGGGTCCTACGCTTGAGTATTTCTCCAAGCTTCACTTAGAAAACTTACACACAAAATGGACGAGGATAAATTTTGGGGTTATTTCGAGGCTTACCACCATCAAACCCCCATTTTGGTGTTCCCACCTCCATGGACAACCAAATAGATAGAGAAAAGTGGACAAAGGAAACAAATACAAGGTGATAAAAAAAAACCCCACTCAAGGAGGAGAACTTGTATCACAATATGGAAAAGTAGCAAGTTATCTATTCACAAATAGACAAGAAGCAAGAGAGCATTACCAACAGCCTGTGGCTCTCTCTTGACTAGACCGACACACCATTGAATGCTTGTGAGATATCTTTGGTTGTTGGAAAGACCTCAGTCTAGCATAGCTTCACCGCAAAAGCAATATTGAGAAGATAATGAAGTGAAAGTGTGAGCTTGAGAGAGAGATAGTTAGAATGAGAGCAAAGAGAAAGTTTTTTGTTGTTGCATAGGTAGGAGGAGTCATTACTCTCAAAACTTGACCTTAGAGACATGTGTCATTAGTCAAAGATTCCAAGATTCCTCACTTCAACTCAGAAAAATATAGGGATGCTAGCATGCCACGTGGATGTCTACATGTTGCGCAAACGTCCAACTCATTATTTTTTTTGAAAATGAGGTGGTGGATTTTTGTTGCTTCATCATTGGTCCTCATGGAGTTTAAATTGTGAAATTTTGACCCATAAGGCTCTTGTTATAAATGTGACTAGGTGCAACAAATGTGGGATCAAATATGCAAATGTGAAATTTCCCCCATGGTGCAATTTTATTACATTACATTTTTCCCCTACTTTAGTGGGCTAGATTTTGGAAAAAATCGGCCACACTAAAGTAGAGGAGAGATTACACAAAGAAAACATAAAAATTTATGGATTTTCTTTCCAAAAGGATACTATAGAGGCCATAGAGGTCAATCAAGTAGGTACTAATGATTCCCCTAATGATCAAACTCAACAAAAAATTACATCTGATGTGAAAGCTCATGCAAAATTTTGTTTTGCAAAATGTAAATTTTAAGTCAACTCAAAAATCATAAGAAACTACCAATGCAAGAAGAATGCTCAAGAAAAATATGATGGAGTGTGTACCCCCTCTTGGTTTTTCCCCCAACTTGGTGGGGTAAAATTAGGAAAAATTGCGGGACCATGATCACAAGGAAAAAATTTCCTTGGAGGGCCTATATACCTGGGTGGGCTCGAAGGAGGGTCATTTTCACTATCCACTGTAGGAGTTTTTCTATCTTTTGTAAGAGAAAAGATAGAAAAATGTGACACAAATGAGATTACACCGAGCCCAGTATCAACTAGCTATGATAGACGATTGTTGAGGGTTGTGAGGTTTCCCAAGTATATCTGAAAACCTTGATTTTTGTGCACTTTTAGGAAGTTTTAAATATTTTTTTACATTTAGAGGAGCAAAGGCATTCTGATGGTGTGAACTCATCTTAGTGGTATCTAACGAACCTCCATTGTGACCTATTTTTATTAGGTTTCACAAACTAAGTTTATTATGCCCTCCTATTAGTAGAGGGTTATGTGGTAGTATGTTATTATTCAGACTATCCCTCCCATAGTCCTATCCTACACATGGACCATTAGGAGCATTCCATGACAGGGTGACTGTTGGTGATCAACTATCACATATATCGTCCCTTTGAACAATGAGGGAAATGATCAGTACCAACCTTAGGCACATCCTGTAGACTATGTAGGCATCACTTTTAGCTTTCACACATGGTGGATGGTGCACTTGCTTACACCAATTTTTCCAATGGATGCCCCCATGGGGGATCTAGGTGTGCAAGATGACATGCTAGTGAGGCAATTAGGAGACAAATATGGAGAGCAATAGATGAGTGAGGAGGTAGGAACAATGAAGGTGAGCCTGAGGTAATGGTGGAGGATGTCCTCTCCTTCGATTATCATCCTTGTCTTAGTAGAGATATTGACAATTTCCATCAACCCAACAATAGTTTTTGGCATGGGAGGCATATTACCTAGCATTGTTTCTCCCCTTAACCCATACAAGAAGGTGGGATACCTAGGTACGGGAGTTTTTTATACTATTTCATTTTAGTACTTTCAATTTATCTCATGTATATGTTTAAATTTTTGGTTTATATGTATGTATCATGCAATACTAATGAGTCCATTCTCTATGTGGTTGCAGTGGACACATAGGGATGGACTGAAATCATCGCATAGTACATATCAAATGTGGCCCCCACCATGAAAATCCAAGGGACCATCCTAGAGACATATTGACTAGTTTTAACAAGGTGACATTCCCACCTTTTCGAGTCGGTTGCATGTTTGAGGATAGCCTATGAGGAGTCATAAGTTGAGGTTGTACAAAGGACCACTAATGCTATTATTGTTGTGGGATAGAGGGATTAGTTCTCAAATGAGTTGTAGACTACACTTTCTGAGAGAGATGATACTAGGACTAGAGCTAAGAGTGTCAAGAAGGAAAGTGAAGCTCTTTAGAGCCAACTTGATGGCCTCAAATGGAAAACAACAACCATGATGCCAATAGGTGACCCATAGCTATAGGAGGCCTTGAAGAAAGTAGGGCTATAGATAGCCTCCTTACAGGGAGAGATCAAAGGACTATAGGAAAAAGTGTCTGCTTCATGGTCACATAGATCTCTCTCTGTCTCTATCGTCCAACCTTGATAATAGCCACCACCAAGGCTAGAGGGCTCAGCCAGTCATGCACTCAGGGACTAGATGCCTATTTTTGTATACCATTTTTTGACCAATGACATATTTTGTATAGCAGTATTTTGATGTATATCAATTTTGTAGTGATGAGACATATGCTTTGTATAGCATTATTTTGTATAGAAATTTGATACACATATATATATTTGCCACTATTTTTTATGGTAGTGGCACAATACATGTATATGACATGCATTTAATACATATATATATACATGAGATTTTGATTTTGAGATTCTGGTGTTATTGTTTTATGCATATGCCTTTTACTAAATCATGTATGATTATGTGATGGATGTTATACTTATGGATGTATGCTTATATTAGATGCTATCATGATCTAATAAACACACATGGTTTTATGTTAATTAAATACAATGATGATCTAATTTCCTAACTAAAAGATGTAATGTAATGAATGGATGTACACATCATAAAACACATATATACATGCCTCTCTCACACACACACATTGGTCACATCATAACACAAACCTAAAAATGTGTTAATGAATGAATTCCAACATATGATACTCTATGATCTACGAAAGATGAGCATTACACATGTTACATATAGACACTACGCATAGTATCAAAAAAGGTGAATTGCATTAATGGGTTCTTTTAGAAGTGGCCCATCCATAGATGACAATCCATAGGCACCAGAATCATACTCGAAGATAACAATGTAAGGGCCTAACCAAGTAGGGATGAACTTTCTCCTTTGATTAGGCGGTGCATTTACATTTCTTTAATTCTCGTAATGAACTAGGTCACCTACCTTGAAAGTTCTAGGAATAACACCTTGATTGTACTGTCTAGATAACTTGATCATTAATAAGATTTAAGATGGTCAAGGGCTTACAACCAATGCTCATTGAGAAACTCAATTTGATGCAAACGATTAAACCAATAAGTTTCATCATTAATTAACCCTTTAAGGGAAACCCACAAAGACAAAATCTCCAACTCTAAAGGTATGATAGCTTTAGTGCCATAAACAAGGTTGTAAGGCATCAATTGCATCACATATGAATGCTTGTGTGGTAGGCCCACAAAGTGTATGTTAAAGTTATGAATATGTCAGTCTTTACTATGTTTATTTATCGCTTTCTGAAGAATGGGCTCAATATTTTTATTAGATGCTTCAACTTGGAATTGGATTGGGGATAATAAGGTGTAGAGAATATATGCTAAATATGAAACTTCTCCAGGAATTGCTTCACCTCTTTGTTCTTAAATGGCGTACCATTTTTGGAAATAAAGGTAGAAGGAAATTTGAAGTGAGAAATGATATTGTTCAAAAGAAAGTTATAGATGGCTTCAATATTTGTGGATCAAAGTGTAATAGCCTCAACCCATTTCATGAAGTAATCCATAGTGGTGATGATAAATCCATGTCATTTAGAAGAAGAAGGTGATAATTTTCCAATAATATGCAACCCCCATTTTGTGAATGGCCAAGGAGAGGTTTGATTTTGAAGCTCTTGAGTAGGTGTGCGAATAAGATGGCTGTTGTTGACATTACAGATAATTCTTGACAAAAGCGAAGGAATATTTTTCCATCATCTACCAAAAGTATCCCATGTGAATCAGTTTTTGCACCAAAGATTTACCGCTAAAATGTCCACCTCTAGAGATTGAATGAGCTTCCTTAAGGGCAAGGGGCATTTCACTTTAGTGAGGAAACGAAGGAGAAGGCCATTGTAGGACTTCCAATAAAGGACATTTGATAGTATAACATAGAAAATTGAAATTTTTTGTATTTGAGTATGATCATTCTTTGTCCCATCATTGGGAAAATTTACAGTATTCAGATAATTGTAAATGTTAGAGTACCATTCCTCAATTCTATGTGAGCACACACGAGAGCATCGAATTCAAGCTAATAAAAAACAATAGGAGAGCGAATAATGTGAACCACAAAGTGGTATTCTTCTATGTCCTTATATGAGGGTACCAGGGAGGAAGCACTCACCATGGAATCTCCATGTTGGTTTTTTCTCCTAGGAACACTATCTATTGTGAAAGAAGAGAATCGATCAAGTAAGATCAAAGATAGATCTTGATACTGAGACAATTTACTTTTCTTAGCTTGATGCATCCCAATGATTTGATTCACAATAAGTTCAGAGTCACCATGTATGTGAAGATGTTTTATGTTTAATGCAATCACGACATGCAAGCCAGAAATAAGGGCTTCATACTCAGTGATGTTATTAGTGCAATGAAGTTCTAATCGAAAGGAGAGAGAGACTAGCTTATCATCATGTGAGATTAAGATTACACCTTCCCCGAAGCCAATCTAACATTTTGATCCATTGAAATACATCTCCCATACAAGATCATGACTAATTGCAATGATGTCCTCATCAAGAAATAAGTCTAGACCAAGGAAGGAGCAAGGTGAGGGAGTGTCTGCTAATTTATCTATAATCACTTGACCCTTTATTGATTTTTGGGTTATGAACATTATGTCAAATTTAGAATGAAACATTAGCCACTTCACCAACCTTCCAGTAAGGTTTATTCTAGTGAATAAGTGCTTCAGAAGATCACTTTTCAAAATGACATGAGTTTCAACATGAAAAAGGTAATGCCTTAGCTTTTGCATTGTAAAGATGAGATCAAGGCATTGTTTATCCATAGTGGAATAATGAGTTTCATAATCAACAAGGATATGGCTAATGTAATAGTCTTCCCTCTCTCTACCATCACCATCATACTAAGCAATCAAAGCCACTAAATCATAAGGTCACACAACAATATAAAGTAGAAAGGTTCTATCCTACATAGCCAATATTAGGATAGGAGGATTGTTTAGATAACTCTTGATTGACTCAAAATCCTTTTGGAACTCCTCATCCCATATAAAATGAGCATCTTTCTTCAACAAGCATGTAAAAAGAAGGGTATGGTCAACCAACTAAGATATGAATCTACAAATTTCATGTATCTTACCTTGCAAACTCTATAACTAAGAGATGTTTCTAAGTGGATGCATGTTAACAATTGCATCAATCTTATTAGTGTTGACCTCAATTCCATGATGTGATACTATAAATCCTAAAAAAATTCACGTTTATGCCGAAGACGCACTTGAGAGGATTCAACCTCATCTTATAGAGTCAAATTATTTCAAAGGTAAGATGAAGATACCTTACATTATCTTGACAAGTTATAAATTTCACCAAGATATCATCAACGTACTCTTCTTAAATCTTGTGAATGAAATCATGAAATCTTAGGGTCATCGCCTATTGGTAGGTCGTACCTTCATTCTTTAACCCAAAATGGCATTACCATATAGCAGAAGGTACTCCAAGGGGTAGTGAAGATTGTCTTATATTGATCTTATAGGTTAATATGAATCTAGTTATAGCCCAAGAAGACATCCAAGAAGGACAACAAGGAATGGCCTACAGTCAATTCTATAATCATATTGATATTAGGTAATGAAAAATCATCCTTAAGAGAAGCCTTATTAAGATGAAGAAATTCAATTCACACAAAAATACAACCATCGGGTCTTCTAATGGTGATGATATTCAAGATCCAAGGTGAATAGTCGATAGGACTGATAAAGAGCCTACTTTTAGTAACTTCTCTATCTCAGTCTTAACCAAAAATGCAACCTTGGGATTCATCTTTAGGATCTTTTGTTTTACGATCTTTGCATCAATACATAGGATGATATTGTGGACCATTAAGGACTCATCAATACCGGCCATATCCTCGTATGACCAAGAAAATATTTTTGGATAAGAGTGCAATAGATAAGAGTGTTCCTCAACTACTTCTAAAGAAGGGAACTTTCCAATGTTAATCACCCTTTCAGAATATTTAGGATCCATGAAAACTTCAGTAGTATCCCCTTTGAGGAGAGGACTACAATATTTAGGGTGAGGTATAGGAACATCATCATCCACGTTAGATAGAGGAGCCTCCTCATCCATGTTCAAGATAGATTCTCCAAAGTACGCTTTTTTATGCAAGGAGTATGGGAATTGTCACTTATGGTGAAAGGGAGGTAGGTGGGAGTAGGAACCTAAGAACTCTTCTAGTGCTTCCTCTGGAGGGAAGACATCTAGAGGAACCTCATCAAATCCTACCTTTTCCTTGATCAATTCAGGATGAACTAGATTGAGAGGTTCAACTAAAATCAATTAACACTCCACCATGGTTTTTGCATATCTTTTTCAGGAGTGCATCCTAGTCCCAAGTGACATTTATGAGGCCTAGCTTGGATAGGGACCTAAATTCCTTGCTCAAGGCACCTAAGACCTTTATGCCCATAGCCATACTTAGAAACAAGCCTATATCCAGGGCCATAATGTGTCTATAAATCTTGGGAGGAATGCAGTTCTACATAGAAATTGCCATTCCACTAATGGTTTTCAAACAAATCCATGAGACCATGACCATATTTCTCATTTGAATTACAAACATTGGCCTCAACAAAATCATGATTACCCTCCTTAGTAGAGCAACAACTAGGGTCCTGAATAGGTTCACAACTTTCCTTCTCAACGGGTGGATGATCAACTACCTTAATGGAGGTGCTCAAAGTCATTGGAAGGTTGAAAGGTGGTTGGGGTTCAATTTATATTCTCTAATAAAGAATTTGGAAAAATCCAAAGATCTCCAATCATCATCAAGACCCACATTTGATTCAGAAGAAGAAGACAAGGAAGACTTAGGACTCTCCACTTTTGGTTCTTCATCTTTAGGGACATTTGTGACTAAGGAAAACTCTACGAATGGCATCATGGAAGAGCATGTCAATGCATCAAAGGTTAGCAATGGAATACAATTCTTAAGAGTGAAAAAAATTGGGGCTCAACCAATAACGACCAACTCACAAAGGTGGACAGCTACAAGATCAGCCTTGAATGTAATCACTTGATTATTAGTTAAAAAATTTAGGGAATGATGTAAAGTAGAAGTCATAGATCCCATAGCATGAATCCAAGGTCTTCCTAAAGGATATTGCAAGGTAGGGGCAAGGCATCACATAAACTAGAGTGGCTAAGGTAATGGTTCCTAGTTGCAAAGGTAAGATTATCGTTGCCAAGGCTTGATGACCGGTTATCAAATCCATGAATGTACAAAGAAGTAGCTAAAGAAGAAGAACCAACATTAATTTTAGGTAAAATATCCATACCAAAAATGTTGAGGGTTGAACTCGTGTCAATGAGGGTACACCTAATACTAGTGTTATTAACACTAACTATAATCATCAAATGGTTTGCTTGTTTCTGCACATTCAGGCACAAGATTTCCTGCAGATAGAATGTGATATTTGGTGAACCCACATGAATATGAGTGATCAACACATTAACATCCATCAACCTAGTGGAGGAAGGAAAGAGGATATTTTGTAAGGCTTCTTGAAGCATACCTTGATAAACTGGCAATGGTCTAAAGAAAATCCCAAAGTGAGATATTGGTCGGAGTAACACGAAGTTACTCGAAAAGATCATAATCACCAGGAACTCTAGTCATGGGTTTAGGTGTCGAAGGAAGACTTGGTTGGGAAGGTGGTAAAGAAGTAAGAACTGGAGTAGGTTGAGATGTAGGTAAAAAATATTGTTGATTCAAATTCTATTGATTTCTTCTAGCATTATATGTGTGTGTCACAGTATTGTAAGAAGAAGAATATGTAGCTTTTAAAAACCTTGTATACAAATCCATTGAGTCATTATGATATGGAACCCCATGAATAGAATGATTTCTCTTAGGTGAAGGGTTAATAGGATTCAAGTAAAAAATGGGTCTCCTAGGCTTTTGAGGAGCCATCGAGACTACAATAATGTTCACCAAATTCTCAACTTGCAAAGAGGAAGTAATTTTTTTCTCAGAAGATCTACAGATAGGAGAAGATGTTTTTAAGAAATCATCCAGGGCATTGTCTAACATATCAAAATATTCCTTAGAAAAAGCATTGTCATACACATTAAAAAATTACAGAAAAAGATCCAACATGGTTCATGTCAAGCTCACCAAAATGTAGAGAAAGGGGATCCATTGCTCATTATTCTCTTGCTTTCTAAGAGAATCCTAGGGAATGGACTACCCTAAACTACCTCGTGCTTTGCTAAATAGGATTAGAAAGTAGAATGAATAAATTGTAAAGAATATCGTGAAGATAGAATATCAGATAAAGTGATTGAATAGATAGATTTCAAAACCAAAAGAGCAGGATACCAAGATCTCTATCATAGAAGGAGCACCTATAGGCCAAAAAATGACAATGCAGAATCAAGATGCCAGTGTAACGTGTTGAGGTCTAAGAGGCATACTAGCATCCTATACGAACATAGCCCTAAACCTTCAAACATAAATACTATTGACCCACTAACTAACTCAAATATGAGGTCTATCTATTCAACTAAATTGATAGAAAATAGGAAATACAATAAATACACAAAGGAAGTGAAGAACTAACTTACAAAGGGTCATGCACTTGAGATCTTCCTCCAAGCTTCACTCGGACAACCTACACAAAAAATGAATGAAGAAAAATTTTGGGGTTGTTTCAAGGCTTGTTGTAGTTAAACCCCCATTATGGTGTTCCCACCTCCACATATAGCCAAATAGATAGAGAAAAGTGGAGAAAGTAAAAAAATACAATGTGATAAAAGCAAACCCCACTCAAGGAGGAGAACCTGTATCACAAGATAGCAAAGTAGCAAGTTATCTATTTGCAAATAGACAAGAAGAAAGAGAGTGTTACCAATAGTCTACAGCCCCATCTTGACTAGATGAACACACCATTGAATACTTGCAAGAGAGCATTGGCTATAGGAAGGACCTCAGTCTAGTAGAGCTTCACCATAAAAGAAATATTGAGAAGATAATGAAGTGAAAGTGAGATAGAGAGTTAGAATGAATGATTAACGGAGAAATATTGATGCTATTGACTAAGAGTCCCAATCATCATTGAAATTATGAAATTTTGACCCATACGGTTCTTGTCATAAATGCAACTAGGTGCAATAAATGTGGGGTCAAATGCGTGAATGTGAAATTTCCCCCATGGTGCAATTTTATAATATTACAATATGATATATCATTAGCAATGACAGAAGGTTCATATCTAAAATGTGTATCCTCTCTAATAGATTGTACCATACAAAAGTGTACTAGTATTCAAAGAATAATCATCACAAGGCTCTTCATTAGGGTTATCATACTAAATTAATGACCTTAGAACATCAAGTATATCATAAGGGTCCTCAAATTAGAAAAATCTAAGTAATGCATTTGAACAATAATTCATAGATGTAGTGGAAATACTATCAAGTGCATTCATGAATAATGTAACTAGCTCAGTACCATAAGATTTGAATCATAAAAATAAAAAGAACATCCATGAGGAGATTTAGATTAGCTCAATTATAATAAATAGTAAATTAGATCTAGGAATAGATAAAAACTAAAACACTAAAGCCAAATAAGGGCGACTATGGTGTACAAAGAGATGGGAAATGATAGTGATAATCAAACCCTAAAAATAGAATAGATCAATAAAATACAAGGATAAAAGGGTAAGCTAGATTAGAAAATATGATATTATCATAGATAAGAACATATTTGAAAACTTGAAGGAACATTAGTAAGGGAACTAGGTTGTGTAAAATTGATCAATTTCACAAAAAAATGAAAAAGAAAATAATATTTCTCTAAGCTGGGTCCAAGATAATCCAATGAAATGCATAAACGTAAGCACACATTAACCTAGACTAAGAATTAATTAAGGATTTGGAGCCATATAGATCAAAATAATTGTATTGAGCATTTTTAGCAAAATAAATGAGAAGAATAGGGTACTTAGCTATATGACGAAATAATGATTTTAAAATTATTATGATGTTGAAATCTCTATGCCTTGGGATTAGAAAATAGTTTTCATAATTGAATGTATGGATCAAAATCAATATATTCCCTGCTACTTTACTTTGTGTCAATTCTATTGAACATATATAAGTTTATGGTCACCAACTAAATTTGCATTAGCAAACTTAACCTTTGATTATTTTTTACTAATTTTGTGATGTGGAAAAAAAGGGATCTAGGGTCTAAAACAAACTTTCACCTTTATCACAATGGAAGGAACCAAAAGTGATCATAAACACCCACTTGGCTACTAACCCCAATGGAAGAGCTAGAATAGTGGATCAAGGTTTTGGTTCTTTTGGGGGGGAGATGATGGGTTGATCAATGATTGAATTAATTTGTTGATTCAAATGTGTACCTATGTTAACTATGCAACTACAAAAAATTATTATGATTTCATAAATGTATAGAACTATAACACAAAAAGGATCATAGAACAATAGAGTGTAGAGATAAAGGGACTTGGCATATAAATTTGAGCTCAAATTGGGTGGATAGGGGTGACATTGGTGCCCTAAACTTGGAAATAAAAATCTTTAGAATCAAAAACCAAATCTCCAATGGTCATTGTTTGTAGGTTCTTTAAGTTTTGAACTTAGCTTCAGAACTTTGTCTGTCACTGTTCAATTCCACTTTCCCTAATTTGTTGAGGTACAAGGATTGAATGCTTGATCTTGCAAAATTAAGTCTTCAATCCTTTCCCAAATCCACTTCAAATCTATCACCCGCACACAAGAGAGGAGACAAAAGGGTTGTCATATAGGGGCTTGTCTAAATCAAACCTTGATGGATTGAATTCATTGTACTCATCACCTTCAAGGAGGACTTGATTCTTGATGGGAGGTCCTGCAAGTGTTAGTACTCACAAAACAAATGAACATAAAACATGAACAAACTCACATGAAAATTTGATGCATTGCTAACATGAATCTTGACTAATAAAAAGTGTTACAAACTCTACTAATTCTACTCTTGATTGCTTTATAAGATGCTTGATTGCTCAATCAATTCGCTAAGATTTCAAATGGTGAAAAAAAATTGTATCTATATACATTTCTTTAATTCTTGTAAAATTAATTATCAAAAGCTGAAAAATGAATTTAAAATTATAAATATTAAAATGTCAAAAATGACATTTAAATTGGGGCCAAAATAGGCTAGGCAAGGGCATTAGCACCTAGTCCAAACCTATTTTGGGCCTTTAAGTGTCATTAAATAAATATTAAATTATTCCCAATTTAATTTTTATTTTTCAAATATAATCATAAAATGAGCAATTTAAGAGCACAAAAGGGTCAAGCACATAAGGGGGAGCTATACCTAGTGTGAAATTGTCAAGGGTCACAATTTTCAATGCTACACTAATATCCTCTATGCAGTTGGCAAGTGTCTATTTCTTCTTGTTCTTTTGATATCGACAATATGACATGATTGATGAATACATGTGTTTAGTTGACCTTGACCAAGAAAGGTAATGTGGACTAATTGACCAAATTTTAAATTTTTGAATTTGAATTAGAGTGGCTTGGGGAAAAAGGATATAGACAAACATCATTTATTTAGAGATGAGTTTATTGATAAATAAGGTAATCAAATAGATATGTTAAATACATACAAATGTAAACATATAAAGATATGATAAGACAATAAACATTGAATAATATTCAATTAAATCTAAATAAATGTGATCGACTTTGCACTGAATATACCATATATTACCATATGTATGTATTAAAATATTGTCACAAATAAATATGAAATTAAATAGAGGAATCTTAATTTCACCATTAAAATACCAACTTCAAGTATACATTACTCAAACACACCTTTTCTAATCCATACTTTTTTCAAATAATTTTTTTAATATTTAATTTACAATAACAACATATCATCATAGACAGGTAGGAAACAAAAGACATAATGGTTTTATGCCTATATGAAAGTTATGGTGCCGCTGACTGTTTCCTCCTCCTCAGCGCAAAGGTAAATCAATTGAATGTCGTCGTGGGAATCGCTCTTCGTCTACTCATATATGATTAAAACAATGACAGTCAAAGAAAGGTGACACAAACATATATGTTTGGAAAGTCCTAAAGATATCCTAATAACTTCTTCTTACCTTCTCTTTTAATTAAAAAAACAGAGTTACCAATAACCATTTACTGTACTTATCAATAGCTCAGATCATAGATGCCAGATTTATCCCACGACAAATTAATTTACTAAGAAAGAAATTCAAAATGTACCACTCAAAGACTTATTTAAATGATGTCATATAACGAACAAAAACAATAACCTGAAAAAATATTGGATTGGATGTGGGTGTACATGCACTCTAAACTCTAAGACAATTCAGTTAAAGATTTATAAATTCAAGAGTCCAAACGTGGACTTCTTAGCTGGTGAGACAGTTTAAATCAGTTGCAGATGCTACTCTATATAAAGACCCTACATCTTGTTTAAATCAGAAATGTGATGTCCTTCTCCAATTAATATCAATTTGAGGCAATGGAAACATATTACGATGGATTCTATAGTGGCCTTGATCTTTATACGAGGATTGATTTTCCACTGGTAACTAGTGAGGATATTTCCCATTATGACGTTCATGAAAGAGGTGCAGAAAATGCACAAACAAAAAATTATTCAAAAACACAAAATTAATCCACACCAGAATGCTACAGCATTCATAAGTCTATTGATTGATGATTCAGAACATTACAAGGTGCCTCAATATAAAGAGGACTTTTCAGAAGCATAGAAACTTCTAGAAAGCAATTACACCTGCAGAGCGGTTACAAAATTGATGCAGAACAGAGCATGCAAAATGCAGAACATGCAAAATAAATAATAGCTTTATTTATTCTATGAAACAGACAACCAAAATAGTGGAGAAATTAGTAGATTCCTCCAACACACCCCCCTAATTTCGACCACATATTTTTCATTCCCAAGTTTTGTTTTTTCAAGTCTTGTCTTTCAAGTTTGTTGACTCACTCAATCCTTTTCTTGCATGATACTTTCAAACTGTCTTCAAGATCTGCTAATCTCCAACTCTCACCCACTACTACGGTAGTCTTCCAATTTCTTCAAATCTTCAAAACTTCAAACTAGAAGTCCTCTTTTTTGCAAACTTGCTATCTATAGCTTTCCATCTTCATTGATGTCTTGCTAGATCAACAAACCTCTCTTTATTTCTTTCATCTTTGACATATGAACATCTATATTTGAATAAATTTTTCAACATACCTGTAACCTTTTGCCAACTCGATCAGTAACTCCATCCACAATTGAACTGCATGCATCCTGTCATAGATTAATTTTTTCACTCTCTTTGCCAACACATCTTTTCTAAATGATTTCTCAAACCACAAATTCTGCACGGATGTAGATCCCAACATGTATTATTTGTATGACCTTTCATATTACAATGCAAATAGTGCACACATTCCATTCTTTTAACAAATTTTGTTAATCCTATATTATTTCCTTTACCTATCACATATCCAAGTCCTTCATTCTTAGGCCTCATAACTAGTTCAATCGGCTCTTTCATTCCATGCTCATGCTTACCTAATCCTCAACCTTTATATCCCATTCTCTTTATGAATTTTAAACCAACATTATCATCAAAACAGCTAGAAATATTTGCAGAATCAAATACATTACCATCACAATTCTCAAGCTCATGTTTATCTCCATCACAGATAACTTGAGCAAAATCACATTTACCAAATATACCATCAGATAGACAACACAAATCATCTGTGTCACACAAAACATCACAAACTATTGATTTTGTCCTTAAACATTTATTATCTTTTAATCTTTTCTTCTAATTCTTCGTTCTTCTTCTTAACTTCATCAAACAATTTCAATTTTTCTTCAAACTCTTCATTTTTTATTGTAACTTCAGCCAATTCAATATCAAGATCATACAAAAGAAAATTCATAGTCCAATAAATCTATTAATAATTCCTTCCTTTCTTTTTCCAAATCATTTTTCTCTTTTTTCAAATCTTTTTCTGTCTTTCTCTTTTAACTTTTCCCGTTTAAAATGATTAAAACTTACCTCCTCTCCTGCACTTATCCTCGATTGTCAATTTCCTTCTTTGTTCGACAGCTTTGCGTGCCTCAACCTTCTCACAATTTCCCCTTAAACCAACCTTGTATGACACTTTAACAGCTATGGCTGCAACTTCATCAATCTTCTAATAGTGGCAACTCTTTGATTTCTTATTACCTTTTATATTTCTGGGACCTCTCTTGAGAAAACTTCAAACTTTTTTAGTAGTGACTTCCTTTTTCAACTAGTGATCTTGGTAGACTTCAGTGATCCTGCAAAAACACATAGATCTTGCAAAGAAACAGCGACCTCCTACAATCTCTTATTGGCTGTGATCATGCTGACAACTTTCATTCTCCTACGATTTGATACATTGCAATCCTTCTTTTGAAATATATTCAAACAACAAATTGAAACAGTAATAGAAAATACTGTGCCTGTTTTCCTTGGCAACATTTGGCGGCTATAACAAACCCTCGACTTTCCAAGCGATTCTCTTAGCTGTCTTTTCTGATGTTGACTGGATCTTCTATCAGCACCATGCTTGAATGACACTGAAAAACTACGGCTTCAACTGAGATCTCCTTCAAAATTGATTGACTGCGATCTACATCTGCATTCCTTTCTCTAAACCACGATCTAAAACAGCAACCTCTAGTTTCTCCAGCAGCGATCTCTTTTTGAGACTGGCGGGTCTTTATGATATACGCCTTCGAATCTCCAAAACTGCGATTTTCTTTTCTCCAAAAGCTCCTTTGCAAAAATTGCGATCTGGTGTCTTCCTTCTCAAACAGCGGCTACACCTTCAAACAATGGAAACTTCTTTTCCAGCATCACTTGCTTTGCAAAACAACAATCTCCTTCAGCAATCGGTGCTTCTCCCAGATTTGATTTTTCTCTCCATTATTATTATTGCCTACAGTATATATGGGACTCCTCGTACTCTATAAACTACATTTTTGAATGGCCGGAACACCAATCTCACTTTTTTAGCAACCGCTTGCTTTTATTAAACAACAATTCCTTTCATCTATTAAATCACACAGCTGCAAATTAATCCTCAGATTTCTTCATACATTTCCGGCTCTGATACCAATTTGAAAAAGGTGCAGAAAATGCACAAACAGAAAATTATTCAAAAACACAAAATTAATCCACACCAGAATGCTACAGCATTCATAAGTCTATTGATTGATGATTCAGAACATTACAAGGTGCCTCAATATAAAGAGGACTTTTCAGAAACATAGAAACTTCTGGAAACTTCTGGAAAGCAATTACACCTGCAGAGCGGTTACAAAATTGATGCAGAACAGAGCATGCAAACTGCAGAACATGCAAAATAAACAATAACTATATTTAGCCTATGAAACAGACAACCAGAATAGTGGAGAAAATAGTAGATTCCTCCAAACTCTAAACTCTAAAAAAATTCAGTTAAAGCTTTATAAATTCAAGAGTCCAAACGTGGACTTCTCAGCTGGTGAGACAATTTAAATCAAATGCAGATGCTACTCTATATAAAGACCCTACATCTTGTTTAAATCAGAAATGCGATTGCCTTCTCCAATTAATATCAATTTGAGGCAATGGAAACATATTACGATGGATTCTATAGTGGCCTTGATCTTTATACGAGGATTGATTCTCCACTGGTAACTAGTGAGGATATTTCCCATTACGACGTTCATGAAATGGGTCTAATGGCTGACATGAAATATGAGTTTCCTAGTATTCATTATATTTCTGAAAATTCCCTGAATTCGAGTTCCTCTGTAGAGGTCTTTGATCAAAACCCAGTTGATTCCTGGTCTGATTCTCAACCTAGAACTGCCCAGAGCGCCTTCATCGCATACAGAAAAGCCGGTTCAGAAGCCCAAGTGGGTTCACTTAAAACTGGCCAGACTGCACAAGAGATGTTTCGCCCTTCTCAGCAAAATCAATGACAAGAGAAAATTAGTTGTTCCTCCTCCTGCTGCTGTTGCTGCTGGTTGTCATAAGAAGAAGAGATCGGCGGCTGCGCATATGATAGCCGAGCGGAGAAGGAGAATCAGATTTAAACAGCATTTCTCAAATCTTCACTCTCTTGTCCCTATAAATTCTAAGGTGCGACCTTTCTATGGTTTTACTTTATCATTTTTCCTAATCATTAGAAATCAGTTTTGTAACGCAAACTTGAGTTATCCAGATGTTTTCTCCTGTTTTGATCACTGAGTAGTGCTATATTTTTCCCATTGAGCTACTGCTGGTTTTGACTTTCAAATATGCTCAGGACAGGACGATAGGAATACCAGTAGGAATTCCATACTGGCAAGAACCACGAGCTATGTGGAGGAGTTAAAGCTTAGGGTTGCCCAGCTCGAACGACAGAACCAAATTTCTCAGGCATCGACTGCCACAAGCATCTCAATGAAAGCCAAAGCAAGTAGTGGGTTAGAGAGCACAATTATTTATCGTAGCAATGAAGTTACTTTGGAGCAGTGTAAAGAGAATCCCTGTCTAGTAAACATAAAAACAACTATGCAAATAGATCTGCTTACATGCCCGACCAGTGTGCTGATGAAGCAACTAGAGCAATTGAGAAGGGAGCAAGTGGAGGTCCTTGCTATCCATTCAAATACAAGGCCATTTCAGTTTCTCTCTAACATCATTGTAACACCAAAGGTATGCATTTGTTTGTATATGAGTCTTCAAACTTAGTTTTACATTTTTGTGAACTACAAGAAGTAGTTGAAGACTCATGAAATGTTGCTTTTGGTATATGTGCAGGAGCGTAATTGGAATATTTACATGTGGCAAAATTTAGGTAACATAGTTAGAGAGTCTCTTTTATGAAGACCTCTTGTGATAGATATGAGGATTTGTTTTAGTTCTATAAGCAACTTCAAGATCCAAAAATTTTAGGCTTATTTTACATTTATTTTATAAGCATGAAGAAATAGGTATCCTTTGTTTAGTAAAATGTGTGCATGGATTTGCACATCATAACTAGTATTAAAGTTATTTAATAATGGGGATAATCTAATCAAGTTTTTTTTATAATAAATTCAATCTTATTGCTTAAATTAATGTGAGAGAATTAAATTAATGTGTTTATGTAATCAAGTTTTTTTAATAGTACAAGTTTGATTTGTATTGTCTATCTAGATATGCATTTGATCATATTTATTAATTAATCAAAATTCTATAGTATTTTTGGATTTCAAGTAATTAATATAATCAAATGTATACTCATATGCTAGATAGATGTTCTATTTTGATTAAATATTATGTTTCAATTAAGTTTCATTTCAATTTAAGAATACTAATATTACAAAGTGTAATCTCAAAATAATTATATTAAAAAAATAAATTATTTTATGTGAATTAAGCTAGTAAATAAATTAAAATATTTAAATTAATTTTAGAGTTGGTGGTTGATAAATTGAAATGTTATTTAAAAAATAAATATAAATGGCTAAGACACCTAATCTAGGTAATTATTATTATGAAAATAATCATGTCAAATATATTCCACTTGTCAGTGGTTTAAAAATTGCTATCCTCAATGTGCTTATTATTTCAAAAAAATTGCAGACCTAGAATTATCTATAAGTTGAATCCAACTAGCTTGGCGCCAATCCTAAGAGGCATGGAAATGACTTGATGCATGGAATTGCCCCATAACTCACATCATTTATCTATCATATTGTGAACTTCTAAAACTAGCTTTTCTTGATCTCTAATATCTAAACTTGTGCAAGGACAAGTAGCATTTAGAAATACCTCAAGGGTAGCTATGGATTTACAACTATCAAGTTCTCCCCAATCAAGCCCCTTGATGCACTAGATATATAGTCTTCCACAAATATTTGCAAACATTAAGCAAGTGTGCAAGTGACCTATATATATTTTAATTCAAATATAAATTTGTTTATTTTAAGCTCCATGTAGAAAATATTCTTACAATGATCTTTCCTTGTGATCTTTCCTAGATGAAATTTTCTTGATGGTGTCATTAATTATATTTTTCTATTGTCATGGTGTTTATGAATAGAATGCTACATATTTAATGTTTTGAAGGGTTGGATATAAGAGAAGAAAAAAAAATTATCTTGTGGATTGATATGATAATTGCTCTAGCTTCATACCTTGCGAGAAAAAGATATATATGAATCATTTGCTTGGATGCAATCATGTTTTTGTGTGCTTGGAAACTTATTAGATGGATTTCCTTTATAATTTCTCTTATTCACTACTATTTAAGGAATGAACTAATGAGAATTATTTGCATTTTGACTTTGAGAAAATGTATCTAGGTCTATGTTTATATTTCTTTGTACATTTACTTTGTTCAAAAGGAATATTGAAATGAATTTTTCTTAACTAAGAATTGAGAACACTCTACTTTTTTAGTGATAGAGGGTCTCCTATATTTCTAATCTTACCTAGATTTTAGTAAAAATTTTCTCTATACTTATGTGATTGCAAGTATTCTTTTGAATTGTCACCTATTTCTCCTTCAAAATCGATGTTTTCACTTTTCACCATGGTTTGATATTAAGTAAATATTAAAGCCTTGATGCCTCATTTCTATAGTGTCGGACACTACACCTATAGGGTTATCAACTTAATTGAATGCATATGCAATGGTAATAATGATATGTTTTTTATATTTTGTATTATTGAGGATGGAAATATATTACTTTGGTTCTCTCCTATTGTTGTGCTTACCTTACCTATTTTTGAAGACTTGGGTGGTGGCCAATGGCTAGGATTTATTTCTACCCCTAACTCTTATCTATCATGAAACTTGGATGATATGATGAGGGAAAATCTTGCAGAGCTACTTGGATAATGTGGTAAAGAGATTAATGTTCCATAAAAAAAAATATGTTAGGTTTTAGTTTTTGTGTAATATATAGTTCAAAGGTCCAATTTCTATGTTGAAACTATTTTGGTAACTCTTTTCTAGCCTCTAAATTTATTTTATAGATTATATTCGTAATTGTCCCAATAAATGTGATTAGATCCTTTTTTTCTTCCTTGGCATAGCTTATAATAATTTCCTTTATCTAAATTATGTCTATATATTTCTTTTATTTTCCTTATTCTTTAATCAATCTCTAAGTTAGAGTATTTATGTCTTGCAGGTGATTGTGTAGTAGTACAATCCAAAAAATATGGAAATATTGATATTATGAGGTAAATATGAGTTGTATGTATATGTTAGAGCTAGTGGATAATTTAATTTTCTTTCAGTGTGTGTCCCTCAAATAATTTGGTTGGTATTAGAGTTCTTTAAAATGTAGGATTCAAAGGACTATTGAATACAAATTTTATGTGGTGTAATGAATAATCCTTATAGATCCATTTGAGTTCTAATAAAATGTGTTATGTTGGATCTCTAAGATTGGTTAGTTTCCTTTGAGATATTCATCTTTTTTTGTCTTCTTGAAAATGGTTTGCATTATCACATAATTCTCAATAGTTGCAAGGATGTTGGTGGGACTCTATGTGTAATACCCCAAAAATTTTACCAAGACATTAGTGAATAACAAATTGATAAAAAATATTAACAATATAATTAATAGAAATGTATTATAATGCACACACACACACACACACTAGAGTTTCTATGAAACATAGTGACACTCATAACACACAATATCAATGCACAAAGTACAAACTGCATAAGTGCAAGGATTAACATGATCATATGGTGACATCATAATGATTACCATACAAGAGGGTAGATTTTACCTTAACCATGTGGAAGGGTACAAGATCACTAATCCCATCTCTTACAACAAAATAAGGAATGCATGAGAATAGGTCACCATTTTTTCTATTCCAAATAAACCCAAGCATCATTGCACTATATACACAACCAAAAACACACTAACTGTAGACATGTAAAAATGACCTAACGCATATCACACATCCTAAATGACATTTTTTCATTATCGACATCATTATCATTAATCTAATTGCATTTCACATCATTTACATCATTAAACCCTATTTTCCTCTATTAATTGAATAATCTTAAATTATTTAATTAATTCACTATTTCATTATTAATATAACTTTATTCCTCTTATAATTAAATAAATGAGCATTATTTA
>VDFB02000013.1:220349269-220767997 GCA_007258455.2 Sequoia sempervirens
AATCATACATTCAAATGGAACCATTGAAAATAAATGATAACACCATTAGCATTTTCATTTGTAACTTGTGAGAAATATACATAGGAGAGTATTTGTTTCCAAACTAAGATTTGTTTCGATATCAATAATTTCTATAGAACTTAATTTAAGATTATTACATATAGGATTTCATACCCAAGACAATCTACTGGCCTATTTATCTATATTCTATTCAAAATGCCTTTTTTGAGCTTAGCATTCACCTAAAACCCTATTGAGACTTAAAATTGACCCTTTGTAATGAGCCCTGAAATCCCTTTTATAGAATAAGGGAGCAACAAGCATCGAGCTCAATTACATTTACATTTCATCTCATTTCAAGATTATTTGCACCAAAATTTGAGACATCCTCAGTTAGTTACATGCAATCATTAAGGAAAATGGAAGAGTAAAAGACCACATTCCATATTCCTTGCATGAGGACATGCCAGCTCCTCAAAAGGAAGAGTTTGTTGCAGCAGCATTGAATCCTCGTCCTTGTTGACCAAAGGAGATTCTCCACTAGCAGCCCCAACAAAAACCTGCATATCACCCAGAAGAAAACTACATGCTGCCAACACTAGGAAGTCTGGCACTTCTCCTATACACCAACCCAAAAAATTTCCACATCAGCGCTATAAACAAGAAATCACATGAATGCTGAATAGGACAATCCTGACAAAAGGGCCATGGTGTCATCAAAAACAAAAAAGGGGTAAAGTCATCACTCTGAGTCATCAGCCTCAGAGGATACTAACCCGTGCCTTGCTTGTGGTGGAACTAGAAGAACCGTCACCACCTCCTTGTCAGAATCCTCAAATGGTACTAGGGAGAGGGGATAATAATCACCCTCTGGGTTAGTGTCACCCTCACTATCTAAAGGGCTATCAAAAACCTCACTAGGAGAATTTCATCCTCCTAGATAAGCCTTACAATACTTGTACTTTTTCTTTGCCTTCTTTTCATATTCCACCAACTTTTTTCCTTTGAACTTGACTAGTTCTTTTTAAATAGTTCAGCTCCTCAGGCGGTAGTTACTCATGACACCATACTTCTTGAATTTCCTACGTCCCCTTCTATTCTTTGGTGTATCAGGAGTTCCCTATGTATCAACTTCATTCTTAGGGGAATTCTCCTCAAACTCGAGCAAACTCAATCTCCTATACCTTCAGATCGACCTAACAGACTCTCTAGACTTACTCATCCTCTCAGTGATAAGAACCAAAAGACCTCTACCAATTCTGCTCTTAGACTCAAACTCAATTGTTAGTTTCTAAGTGTAATTTCTAAATGAGAAATATAGCCATATGTCCTCATTATAACGAGCCATGAAAGTGTGCCAACTATTAATTCTTCAAAGAAAGCTTGTGTGCATGAGCTAACAACAATCTACTTTGATCTTTTTAATCTTAACCATTGATCATGTTTTAAAAGATAAATCAATGGGTAGATTACTATGCAACCACTTATAATTAAGTTTTAATTGTTCTTTTAATGCTCCTTTAAATAAAAAAATCCCTAAGTAGATATACTTCCACTCTATACATAACATCAATTAAAACTATTCATGTTATAATTACCTACTTACCCGTGGGAATTAAATCACCTATATTTCTTTGTAGCAAAACAACAGGGAATGATTTTGATATGATCTCAAAATATCGGTTCGTACATTACCCTGCTTTAATTCAATTTCACCTTCCCACATATACTGATTTCTGACAGATTTGATGGCCATAATTTTTTTTACCAATTTCACATGCGTGCTCAAGAATCAGTTCTAATTTAGTGCCATTTTTATCTTGGAACGGTCTCGGCCAATATCTTCAGCTACATCCACCTTTACCAGAAACTTTCTAAGTTCTTAGAAGTAGTCAGTGTGGCACTTGCCTGCGTGCCCGTTGGAAGATATGACATACATGAGGAGCACTCATGGGATGGCAGGGAGTGGTCAAGGCTTTCCCATGTCACTTGCCATCGACCATCAGTTTCATTTCTTACAAAGAAAATCACCATCCTCAAAGCTTAGTGTGTCCCACAATAATGACAGATGTTGTGCCACTCGCTAGCCCGTGTGACTATCTTTCCTTACTGCTATAGATGGACAGGCATACGTGGAATGACTTTGATGAGAACACGTGTTGTGACGTCCACCATTGATCTTCTTTTAGACTACGTGCACTAGGCTTATGGAGATATTGGTCCCACCATCTGGCAGTACTAAGTGGCCATCACCCGCTAGCCCGTGTCTTTAAAATAACATGAAATAAATCAAAATGGGCACACGAGGAATGGTAGAGATGTGGCCACATCCTCAATCCTACACCCATTGATCTTCTTATAATGGTGCTATGTATTTTCACCAAGGAGACTGGGCCCACGAACATACACAACATGTGGTTGAAGCTTGCCAGCCCATGTGAATAAAATAAGAAGAAACAATCTAGCACAGGCATACGTGGAATGACTGGGAATAATTCCCCACGACCAGACAACTAGCTTGAAGTTCCATTTCTATACATGCCACAAAAATTAATTATAAAAGGGGGATATCTCTATGGAAAAATGGATATTGACCCATAAGAACAAAAGCTAAGGATTTAAAATATTAAAATCAAGCCTCGAACATAGGAAAATTTGATGCTTAAAAGGACCAAGCAGACTGATGAACCTAAACATAAGGCTCTGGTGAATACACAACTTTAATGGCATAAGTGATAACTCAAATAACTAGAAACTGGGAATACCAGGTCAATGGAATTTTAAAACGATCAAGGGTTTTTTGATTCATAGGTCAATTTTAAGAGGTTTTATGAATATAAAACTCTAACACAGTGATGAGGATATGACCTAAAATTAGAAATGAGGGCCCAAGCCAGACTTTGCACAATTTTTTAGGGTGAAACCAAGAAATTTACTGAGGGGTTCCATTAGTCACAACAATGATGTGATAGAAAACTGGGATGGTGACAACACCATGTAGTAGCCACCACATATATATGATTTATGGTGTCCTTAGGCATGAAAAAACCAAGAGAGTACATTTGGATGTCCATAATATAGTCTATTGCTTGGCGCTCCTTGAGCTGCATAGTCTCAACTTGCATAGGCATTCATAGAATTCAACACACATCCTCCAAGGTGATTGGCATCTCCCCTATCAAAAGATGGAAGGTTGAGGTGTCTACATCCTAGTGCTCCATAGGTACCATCAATGTCATCATGAAATCACACAGTGGGCATGGTGTACACTAACCACAATTCAAAATCCCTGAGATGTCCCACCTCAATGACTGTCAATGTCTAAGTGTGGTTGTGCAACAATATGTACATGTGGTTTCCCACATTCTCTTGCATCTCTGGAGGAACCTAAAATCATGTCAAACAAAATATAATCAATTCCTCCTCATCATGAAATCAACACTAAATAAAATTTAAAATTTTCCTTAAAAGTTAAGGACACTAGCACCTAAGATGGTAGCGCGTTCCTTAGACCCTAGTGCCTAGTCCAAATGCCAACACGTCTAGAGGAGCCTAGCATGCCCTCTAGATGCTAATACCTATATTGGACACTAGCACTCCAAGTGGTTCATTCAAGGTAAAAATTATTGAAAAATGGACCTATAAATAAGAAAAATTTCAAATTTTGACTTACCTCACAAGCTTGGACACCCTGCTAGATGTAGTCCCTTAGCACCTACTACCTGGGTGGGACTATGTTCATCTATGTGACATCTTCACTCCTAGGGCTTCTTGGAACTCTCAAAATTTTGAAAATTTGAAAAGTGAAAATGAATAGTATAAAGATAAAAAGGTTTTACTATTTATAGTAAAAATAAAAAATAATGATTTGTTTTTACCCTTCTCTTCAAACACTTCATTTAAACCTTCATTAATTGGGTTTGTGAACTCTAATTTTCATTTCGTTAATTGTGTTGGAATCTTGGTTCCTCCCTCATTCCTCTCAAATACTTTTTGCCTCAATGCTATTTTATTAAATGATCCTATGAAAGACATTTATCAACTCTCTAGAAGTTCAAAGTGGAAATATTGTCACCTTGTTTCTACATCCATTAAAGAAATTAGAAATAAGGGGTGTAGGGAAAAAATGTGGACTAAAAATGGGACAAACTTTTATCTCTTATAATCTTGTTGAATAGTTCTATGAATCCAATTGGTATGACTTTTCCTCAGTTTATTCCTGTGTGTCAATTCGGGGATTGTAAACTGACGAAAGGTATTTGGGCTGTCTACCTAAGGGCTAAAACTAGTAAATTAAGTGGGGATGAATGCATTTGGGAATTAAATCAAGACACACTTATTAATCTAGGAATTTAATCAAAACATGCCTTTAATTTGCAATTTTATAAAATCCTATTTTTAATTATTATCATCCTATTTCAAATCGACACACATACACTTTTAAATTCTCATTTAAACTAGTGTCTTAAATTTACACAATTATTTCAAACATTAACAACAAGGATATAAAGGATGTAATGCTAAAAGTGTACTAAAACAATTCAGGCAACATGAGCTACAATAACCTGGTGACAGGACTTGTGGTGTCCTAGCGACAGGATCTGGTAAAGTTGTGTAGATTATTTTAGTGTTCTAAAAATAGAGTGCAAATTGACATGTACACGTTGTCCCTGCAGTCTATACTCATGCTACATGTTAACAATCTTTTCAAAAGAGAGCTTACTTGACACTTTAATAAATAAAACCACATTGATTGAAATCAATTCAATAACACACATACTGTAATTAATTAAATCAATAACAAGCATATGAAATTACTGAACAAACATAAGTCATACCTCACACACAAAAGGAAGATGAATCTAGATGCTGGTTAAGGAGCAGAACCTTTCTCCCAACCAACCAAATAGAGGAATATGTTTTACACAACACATAGGTTCAACACTTAAAAATCTTATGCGTATATTAATTTCAGCTTCAAGATTGTTTTCATACTTGAGAGAGAGCATATATATATGTTCAACTACAGAAAAAAATAATAAAAGTAGATATGTTCGCCATTTGTAAGTTTATGGAAAAAATACTAGATTAGTTTGGAAAATAGTGAAGTGGCCTACGACCTACTATTTTCTAAATATTCCAAAAACCAATTACAAAACCTAATTACCAAACCATCGACTAAACAAGAACTAGAAGACAATAACTAAAAAGACCACAAGATCCTCTAGGAAGTCTTCATTACTCATTCCTTCAACCTCCAAAAATCCCTATTTCACATAACCACTAAAATTTGTACTCATAACCTGTTAATTAACAAATATTTTGTATCCTTCAATCCATAATAATTAACTTTAATCCTTTACAACTATTATGGAAATTTAAGAGAAAAGGGCCAAAAGGTAAGCTATAATGGACACAAAACTAGGTGAATTTATGCTAAAATTGATGACAAAATTTAGCCCATCATTTCCCCCCAGCTAAAGACATTGCATGTCTCCATGCAAAAAATTACAAACTTGATATGAATTATCTGTTAGTTGAAATCTTTTGTTCCATTGCAGCCTTTAGTTCATTGACTTTACCTAGGTGGTACTCTATAGTCATACATTCTTCATCAATATTTTCTTCCCATGAGGCCTTCAAATTGTCAATCACCTCTCGATGTTCCTCTAGAGTTATATAACTTGCTATGGTTGGGTTATGTCTCTGAGTCAATTGCCCCAACTTGCATCTTAATTCATTTATTTCTTCATCTTGTTGTTGGTTCTTGTCATAAAATTGTTGTAATCCTGGTTGAAGGAGTTTCATTTGAGCTTGCAACCAACTTAATTTTTCCTGTAAGACTCAAGTTTCTTCTACAAAATATTCTTTTGTTTGGGAGATTTCATTGGACTTGTCTTCTATGTCTTCTTTAGGTATATTATGGCTAGGAGAAGAGTCTATTGCAACTTCAAAATTTAAATTTTTTTCTTCAAAACTATAGCCATGGGGAGTATTAATTTCCTCGGTCCCCAAATCTTGTTTCCCCCTTTGAGAGTTACCACATTGCTCCTGTGAAGGTTTCTCAGTAGAAATGTTCTCTGGATCACTTATGTTACCTTCTTCATTCTGGTTGTGGAGACTAGCAGGCACCTCTTCTTGTTCTTCAAGGGTTTTATGCTTGATTTTTACCTGTCTTGTTTTGTTCCTATTTTTCCATCACTATTTGTGGCTTTGCCTATCTTTTCCTCTCAAGAGATTGGTGACTACAATTTAAACATTAGGGTTTTGATTTATGGTGTAGGAGATAGTAGCTAATTTTTGCAAACCATAGGTTTCTTCCTCATACTTCCTTTTAAATCTGGTGTTATAAGGGGTCAGAGTAGGTGGAGTACTAACACCAACAATATCTTTGACCTTCCTAGTGCGAACCCCTAATTTGATCTTTTTATCACTACTACCCCATATTGATTTTTCTATTGTAAACCCTCAAATTATTCACTAGGATTTTGATTACTTGTATCCTTATTCGGCTACCCTAGGTTTTCATCAACAGGGTTTGGAAATTCATCATCTTGGTTTTTAGAATCATCGTTATTATCTTCGGCTTCATGAGCCATAGGCTCAATTTTTGGAGCCGAAGACTTAGAGGAAATTTTCTTTTTTGAAAATACGACTTAGCTAACTAGAGGTACAAATTGAGCTAAACCCATCATAATAATCAACTTTATCAGCCCATGATGTGCTACAGAGTTATGATGTCCTTTCTGCACATCTAGACTCATCCTCTTGATTGAATTAAAATATAATGCAGAAGATTAAATAAATCATTATGGTGTAAATGACAGAGTAACCTAAAATGATGGGAAAACACATATGCATACCTTCCTTCTCCCATAATACTAGGTTATGATCTTAGCTATGGAGCCCCAGTGCTCAAGAAGTGAAGACCACAAGGTGCCCTGCTTAGGATTCATTTGCAACACTTCACCTTGTCTCAAAAACTGCTGAGAATGTTGTTGAAGTTTGACGTCTCTATTCATAGTTGATGGAAAATAAGCTTCCCTCGTCTTAGGTAACCCTATTACTTTAGCTATAACTTGCAGAGTAACTGGAAAAGAAAGCCCCCTCACCTCCATGGAATTACTACCACTACTAAAAGCTATGACAAAATCAAAAGAAACTGCACCGTCATAGCCACATAACTTTGTAAAGAAGACATGCCATCCTGCATTTTTGAAGACTTGATATACTATTAGGTCAACTCTAACATGTCGCATATTAGTAGGTTCCTAATGCTTATGGATACTGCCCATGGCAATGAATATGAGCAACAAGAAGTGAAATGAAACTTGAACCTTGTTCAGTGAAAAATTGATGTACTCATATGCTATGGAATTCGTAGAAACAAACAATATAGTTATCATAAAAGGTAAGTTGTTTATGACATGAGGGTAATTATGACTTGGCACACCCGATCCCCCAGCTAAGTGAATGACACCATCCTTAGGGTTTCCAGAATAAATGTAAAGTGATAAAAGAAAATTAATATGAAAAGAATGACATATAATACCTTTGATAATGTTACCGTTAGAGGATGTGGGTGGTAATGCAAAAACTAGTAACAAATGACATAGACAGTCGTAGGTCTGAGGTGCCCCAATCAATGACCAATAGATCCTGTGGAGGCACATGGAGTTGGTGGTACTGGAGGATGAAATTGGCCATCAAGATAACACATGTGTGCTCAAATTGGATTGGAACAAATCAATTTTGATGTGAAATGACAGAGGGAAGATGGTTGTATGACGAGAATGAAAGGACAAAGTGAATGACGGGTGCATCGAGAATGAAGTAGTAGCCAGGGTGGCTGAAGTGACATATGCAAGCAGGTGCCACATGAAGGGACACGGTGGAAAAGTATCTGGCTAAAAAGGTAAGAGCGCTTGTGAGATGAAAGTGGAATGTTGACGTGGCAAATGAAATGGAGGAAACAATAGATAAAGAGAAACAATGGTAGTGGAGCCCATGGATGAAGTGGGTAGAGTGAATGTAAGGGAATAGTACTGGAACACCAATGAATAGAAGTGTCTTGATAGAAAAAAGGTGAGATAAGCAGTGAATGTCCACATGGCAAAAGAAGACAAGGGAAAAGTAGGAGAGGTGAAACAAACACAAAGAACGAAGAAAGGCAGGAAGGAAATGAGGGAAGGGTGAGAAGTGAGATGGAAAGAAAATGAGTTGGTAGGCATTCGATCACATGAAGGCAAGTGGAATTGATAGGAGGCCAAAGAAGCAACATCCAATCACACGACAGGATGTTAGCCAAAGTATGCTTCCTCCTGCTGCAATCCTGCAAAGTGCTTCTAGTTTCTTTTTCGTTATGCATTGTTTGTCCTATTGTTTATTTTTATTTATTTATTTATTATTATTATTATTATTTATTATCATGATAATAGACTGCTGGTATCCCATTTTTCACTCTATCACTGCCTAGAGGCATCAGAGAATCGGTTTTCACCTCTAGGTTTATTGCAATTTTTTTCATTTTTTTAAATAAGTACATACATCTCGAAAAGTACCTAAAAGGTAATTGAAGAGGACACACGAAATATTTCAAGGAGATGAAGTTCCTTTGGCAACCTCAAGATAAAATCCTCCTTGGAAATAGGCTTCTTGTACAACTTCAAACGATGACCATTGATGACTAGGGCCATATAGTCAAAATCCACAGTGCGAAGCTTAACTACAACATTGCCATTGACTATCTTAATTTCGTACAACTTGAGTCACTGAGTGTGGAACTTTCCCTTGAAATCTTGGAAGCAGGAGTCATACAAGAGTGCCCAATCACCTGGTTGAAATGATCATTGTCGAATGAAATAATCATGCCAAAGAGCAAGTTGTTTTTGGACGATCTCAGCATGGAAGAGTGCTTGTTGGGGTATTTGCAGGATCATGATGGGTATGTGTAGGGTATGTGGCTGACAATTTTTTTTAACCCAAAATTGATGAAATGAAAAGGTTTTTTAAAGGAGATTCTCAACTTTCCACCAATATAAATTATGCTTTACTTTGAATTTAATAAATAATTATTATTCATTTTCTATTTGAATTACAACTAAAGTCTAGATTGATAGGCTGATTGAAAAACATCTACAACTTTCAAATGGTATCACATTTTTTGAATCCGAAACATGTGTCACATTCTATGCTTCGCATACTGCAGGATTACAAAAAAATTGAATTTCATGGAGTTTTGACCAAGTTAAGGTGGTTAGACATACAAGTTTTTATATTTTTTAAAATTTGTAATAAAAAATTCATGATTAATTATTTACTAGGAAAAAAATTATAAAAAAATATGCATCACATCGGGACATGAGTCCTCTACTTATATCTAAAATCCTATAAAAAATATTATCATTTTATTGTGGTTAGGGTGGTTAGATAGACACCTACTTATTTTATCCCTGAAATTTAAGTGCTACTGCATTGAAATTTCAAATTTTCACCAAATAGATTTTAAAAAAAACAAAAGATAGTAGTTTAAAAACTATATTCAATTTGCTATAGATTCTATTCTTACATATTTTTGAAATAATATAGATAAATTATTCAAATTTTTATGTCAAGTTTCGTAATTCTGATTTTTCTGAAATTTTTGCCACTTAAGGGCCTGCTTTTTCCATGTTGATCCTGCACATACCCGTTGATTAAGTTCATCCAATAAATGAAGTTGTGAAATTGATTCTATTTGTGCATTAGTTAGGCTCATACCCAATTGGAGTGTGGCACAAAGAGTTTTTACTTCAAACTCAATAGGAAGAACAACTTTCTTATCATAGACAAGTTCATAAGGTGTCAAACTAGTGGTGGTTTTCCACATCGTGCAATAGGCCCACACTGCTTTAGGAAGCTGTCCAACCCAATCTTATTTATGGAGGTAAATTGTCTTGGTAAGAATGTTCTCAATATCTTTATTGGTAACATCAACCTGTTCTTTGGCTTGAGGATGATAGGGTGAAGACTTGCAATTTTTGATCTCATACTCATGAACCAAAGCAAAAATGAGTTTAGATGTAAACTATGGACCTTGATCCATGACTATCTCTCATGGAACACCAAACTTGGTAAAAATATCAGAATAGAGGAAGTCAACTACCTTGGTGTCCCTTGCATGCTTCAAGGCAACAACTTCAATCTACTTAGTTACGTAATCTATGCAAACAAGGATTTATTCCTTGTTCCTTGATGGTGGGTTGATTGGTCCAACAAAATCAAGCCCCAATTTTTCAAAGGGCTCAATGAATAGCTGAGGATGTAGAGGAATTTCATTTGAGTGTGTGGGGTGGCCCATACACTAACATTTTTCATAATGATGAACCTAAAAATTACAATGCTTATGGATTGTAGGCCAATAGTAGCCTATAGTTAAAACCTTCTGGGAAGTCCTCTAAGCAACAAAATGTCCCCCGTAGGATTCTCTGTGGTATGCACGAAGTATATAAAAGACAAAATCTTCGGGTACACACAAACACATGATGTTGTCAATGCTAGTTCAGAAGAGCAATCCATTGATCCATGTGTACTGACCACTGAGTCCAACCAATTTTCAACATTCCCTTGGAGAGAAATTAGATGGGAACTTGCACATGACCAGATAATTTGCATTATCAACGAACCATGGAATCTTTGTTGATATAGCAAAGAGATGCTCATATGGGAAGGCATCATTGACTAGAACTAGTTCATCATTTGGTTGTTGTAACCTGGACAAAAAGTTAGCAACTACATTCTCCCGACTAGGTTTGTCAAGTATAGTAATGTCAAATTCTTGGAGCAAAAGTAACCATCTAATGACTCTACAGTTACAACAGGTTTATTCATTAAGAATTGAATTGCAGAATGATTAGTATGAAAAAACACTTTATATCTAGTAATATAATGATTAAATTTATTGATCACATAAACAAAAACTAGAAACTCCTTTTCGATTACCGTATAGTTTACCTCAGATCCCATGAAATTCTTACTAATGTAGTAGATGGAGTAGAAGAGGTTATCTTCTTTCAGTCCAAGCACAACTCCCATAGAGCATTTTAAGGCATCAATATAAATATGAAAAGGAAATTCCCAATTTGGACCTCTAAGTACTAGTGTGGTTACAAGCTTGGTCTTAATAGTTTCAAAGGATTCTTGACATTCTACTGTCCAAAAGAAAACATCTTTTGCTAAGAAGGAAAACAAGGGGGAGGAAATATTACTCAAATTTTGGATGAACCTCCTATAATACCCTACATGGCCTAGAAATCTACACATCCTTTTGGCTAGTAGGTGTAGGCAATTCCTGAATGATTTGTATTTTTTTGGGATCAACTTGAATACCCTTGGAAGAATATAATGACCCAGTACACATAAGCATATGACACTTTTCATGGATTAATGATAAATTAGTGTCTATACAACATTTAAGTACCTTTTCTAAATTTGTTTTAGCCTCCTCATAAGTATTACCATGGACAGTAAAATCATCCATATACACTTCAACACAATCATTTACAAGATTTGCAATAATACTTAGAACTGCCCTTTGAAAGGTGGCAAGGGCATTACATAAACCAAATGAAAAAAAAATTATAGGAAAAGGTGCCCCAAGGACAAGTAAAAGTAGTCTTGTCTTGGTCTTCAAGTGCTATACGGTTCTCGTTATAGCCACTTAACCCATGATCCAAAAAATAAAATATTTTTTTACCCACAAGAGTGTCCAACACTTGATCAATAAATGGTAATGGAAAATGATCCTTTTTAGTAGCTTTATTAAGTGCTCTATAATCAACACAAATTCTCCACTTAACATTCATCTTAGGAACCACAACTAGAGGAGAGACCCACTGACTATCTAAAATAGGATATATGAATTTGATATTTAACAATTTTTGTAACTCCTCTTTAACTATTTCATGCAAGATGGGTTGAGCCATCATTGTGGTTTCCTAACTGGGTGGCTGCCTTCTTCGATGTAAATATGGTGTGTGCAAGTGTTAGGCTGAATGCCACACATGTCTTGGTATTCCCAAGAAAATGCATCTTTATAAGTTCTAAGCATGGCAATGAGATCTTGGATTTGTTCAATGCTTAAATGTGGATTAATATTAAGTGTGCGACCAAGTAAATTTTCCATGACCTCTGATTATGTAGGTGAATTAATGGCTAGTACTTGTGAAGAGGACGGTGTATTGATAGAATTTTTATGGAATAAAAATGGACTGAACAAACAATTATGAGGTAGCAACTGATGCAATGTGATGAAGTGTTGAACAGATTGTGAGCTACCTACCCATAGAAAATTTCCAAAAGGACAAGGAGTATTTATAACTGAATGAAGAACCATGCTTTCAAATATTTCATTAGATGCATATCTATTATGAAGAAAATTAACAAAAATATTATCTTTAGTAGTTTCTTCAATATCTAATGCTTGATCAATTGTCAAGATTGGTAATGACTCATCCAAATCACTATCAACCCATATTGGATCCTTTGTCTCCAACAAGGGTTGTGCTGGTAGGTATAAAGTCAATTGTTTTGTGTGCTCTCCATTAGAAATGATCATGTTTCTTGAATGACATTTGATGAATGCATCTGCAGTAGCTAACCAAGGTGGTCCCAAGATTAAGGGGTATCCCCCCAACTTAATTTTAGGCTACAAAATCATAAAGTTAGTTGGGTATTTCCCACAAATCAATAGAAAAAACTACATCTTCAATCATACCCTCCAGTTTGACTAAAGATTAGTCTTCCATTTGGAGAACTGTGGGAGTAGGTCTAAGTCCCCTAAGTTATAATTTCTCGTTTGTTTCATTTTTTATGTAACATTAATTACAACACCCAAATCAACAAGCATATTAGGAATAATAATTTTCCCGATACACACCTTGATGACATGACTTCTTGGATTTGAATACTTAGGAATGGTTAAATTCCAAAGAATGAGGTCTGCTTGTTGTCCAATGACTTGGACAGTCTTTGGATCTTGCCTCTTCTTTTTCTTTCAAGTACATAAATACCAAACTGTTTTTGTATATATGAGGATATCCTTGATGGCCTGTAGCAAAGGAATCTTAATGTTAACATTATGTAACTCATTGAAAAAATAAAATTTAGGTTAGGAGACGCCCTTTTGTACTGGTTCTAAATGAAATTGGTCAGGAAATGGAGGTTCCTTTATTGGTTCCTCTTTAGGTTCTTCATTAATTTAGGTAATGGTGGGTCCTTGGAGAGCCTTTCCCAACCTTAATTGGAGCCCATCTATTTCTATATTATTAACAAAATAATTAGAACAACTTGTTGCCTCATTATTATACATGGGTTGTGTTTCCTTATTGATGGGATTTGGATTTGGTTGAGCTAGAATTGGTGTGAGCTTTGGTGGTTGTGTTGGATTGGTTGGTTGAGTAGACGATGATGGTATGGGAAGAATAAATTGTTGTGATTGTTGATATGGGTTAATCATGGGAGGATGTGGAAATTGTGGTTGTGGTGGATATGGTTGTTGGTATGGTGAAGGTTATGGTGATTGTGGCCTCCATGCTTGCTACCACAACTGTGAAGCATACTGGTATTGTTGCATCCATTGAGGGTATGGTGGAGGTTGTTGCCAACCCACGTACCATCCAAGTTGATTAGAAAAAGAATTGGATTAGCTAGGTACCAAAGCAAAATAATCATTTGTCATCCTAGGATGCATTACTCAAGGTGGAAAAGGTTAACTTAGGGCCATGTAGTAGATAGGTTCCTTAGAATATTCAATATCAGGTGCACCTATGGGAAGAGGCCTTAAGGTAGAACTTTTGCTGGCTTCCTCTAAGGATGAAATGTTTATCCTATTATAAGGGAAATCCTTTCTACTATGTCTCTTATGATAGGTCGAGTAGAATACAACCAAGGCCCTTTTAGCTTCCTCTTGCTTTCTACGAGTATACAAGGTGTCTATTTGTTTACCCATATGATTTAATAAATCAATTTTAAGATCTTCAAATAAACTACCTATTTCACGCTTTGTTATACTTGTGGAGTTTCTTGAAGAAGAAAGCTTACTTGAATAACTCCTCCTTGAATAGACCTTGAGTAATTCCTACAAATGTCACAAATATCATCAAAGTTCAATTTAGGGACATGACCTTTACTTATTAAATTTAATGCATCCATAATATCATCTCTTATTCCCTTAAGAAACAACATTTTAATAGTATTAGTAGTTAGCCCTGGTTGTCATGATTGTTGTAGGATGAACATGAAGCGTTTGAGGTAATCTTCCACTGATTCATCTTCTTTCTATGTCATGCAGAAAATATCATCCCAAACCTCTTTCATTTTACAATACTCCTAGTATTTTGTCAAAAACAATTCCTTCGTTTCATCCCATGTTCTGATGTTTTTGAGGTTCATGAACTAGCGTAGGGTTGCATCCTTCAACATGGATGGGAATAACTTGAGCTTTTACGCATCTCTCTGATGGTCACAACTATGGAACAACACATCAAACTCAAATAAGAACATATTAGGATCCTCAACAAAAAGACCACAAAAAATAGGAAAAGCAGAATGGGTAATGTTTTTCATAGGGGCATCATCTTTAGGATGTGCAATTGGAAACTCAAAAGTGGTCAGGTTGTGGGATAATTCTCTCGCATTGTTATCATTGTTATTTTTGTTGTTGCTGTTGTAGTTGAGATTAGCCATGACTTGAGATACCCAAGGGGTGAAAAAAGTTTTAATTGGATTTTAGTTTCCTAGGGACAAACCAACTCTAGAATCATAAGATTCTTGGAATAAATTTTCAACCATTTTTTGCAATTCTTTGGAAGACTTTGGATGAGTACTAGAAGGGGTCTCAACAATGGTAGACTCAATAACACACTTTTTGATATTTGGTTCAACTAGCTCTTCCATAGGTGATGTGTGCACAATTAATGGTTGTAACTTATTTTTCAATTTTACTTGTTGTGAGATACTTCCCTCAATGGATGGTTTTGTTTTATTTTGCAACTTTTTAGGTTGTGAACTATTTCCCTTCTCCTTTTTAACAAATCTCCCTTTACTATCTCTACTATGATTCATGCACCTATATGGCTTATAACATCACAAATTAGGAGATTAACCTTAACAAGGTCGATAGTTGCATGTAGGATTTCCTCTTGACATACTAGTCCTAACTCAACTACTATGGTTTTAGGCCTTTAATACCTTTCCACGACAAAATTTCCAAAAATGTAGGTCAAAACTATGGACTACAAATGGGGTAAAATTTTTTCTCTTATAATCTTGTTGAATAGTTCTACAAATCCAATTGATGTGACTTTTCCTTAGTTTATTCTTGTGTGTGTCAATTCGAGGATCATAAACTGATGAAAAGTATTGGGGTTGTCTACCTAGCTGAAACTAGTAAATTAAGCGAGGATGAATGTATTTGGGAATTAAATCAACACACTTCTTAATCTAGGAATTAAATCAAAACATGCCTTCAATATGTAATTTTAATAAAATCCTTGAAACGAAGGAAATAGGTGTCCAATCTTTTGGGAAGATGGAACTTGGATTTAGGACTTATTTCACATAGTTCATTCAAGGAAACCTTAGAGATCTCAATCCAAGGATGAAATAAGGGAAAGAGATCTTGCGATAAGGTGTCCTAGGGTGTGATTAAGGACTAAAAGGGGAGTTCACCACCAAGCTAGGGATTGGAAAGACTAGTAATATGCAAAACCTAATGATATTTAACCTAATGATGTGCAAAACTGAAATAAATGACCTAAAAATGAATACAAATTAGAATAGTAAACTAAGAAAGTATAAAGGTGCACCTGGGAAGCTGAGTGTGCTCGAAATGAGGTCTAAAATCCTTAAAATGCTAAATTTAATGCTCACTAGGACTCATATGCTAGGCTGGGTGATTTAGTCCCAAATTAAGGTTTTTGGGCGGAAACAAGAATCTGGTAGTGACAAGTCTGAATCTCTTGAAATCTAGAAAAATCATTGTACTAGGCAAAGGTTTCTGGGTGGAAACAAGAATCTGGTAGTGACAAGTTTGAATCTCTTGAAAACTAGAAAAATCATTGTACTAGGACTCATATGCCACAAGTGGCATATCAGTCTTGTTTTTCTTTTTTGGAGGGTCAAGATCTAAATATGTTCTCCTATTTCTGCTCTTCCTTCCACGCTTTGTTTCTAGGTCTAAAACTCTGAATTGTGACTTGTAGGTGACTTTTGGTAGAGATAAAAACCTTGTGACAACCTTGAAAAATTTCTTCAATCTTGCAACTTTATCTTCAAGGATCTTCAAGCCTAAAGTCACCTAGATATGTAATCACAAATGTAGAGAGATAGAAAAACTTGTTGATTGTTTGGAAATAGGGATTTGCCTTGGTCAAACCTTGTTTAGGTAATTAAACCATATGATGAAACAATGAAACATGAACAATGATACCTTGAATGATGTCTTGCAATGTAAATCTACAATCTAACATGAAGTGGCCATGAAGATTGCAGATCTTGATCTTGAATCAGATATGGAACCATGCTTAACTTGGATCTTGAATGCTACATCACAACACTAGCTCAATGACATGCTTGATGCATTATGCCTTTGACATGATGATGGATCTTGAATTTCTACAACAAATGATGGAGAAATCTGCCCTTGAATGCCTTAGAAAATGCTCTTGAAGGTCTTTGAATACTCTTATGAACTCTTGTAATCACAAACTTGCTATTAGGAATGCTCTCTTGAAAGTCTTAGGTGAAAAATGAGTGAAATAACCCTGTATTTATACTTATTTATGCTAAATTTCTCAAAATTACAACACTACAAGCCGACATCAGATCTAGGAAGATGAAATCCTTCCAAACATTGAATTTAAATTAGATCCTTATTAGAGTTGAATCATATGCCCAAGGTGGCATATGAGTCCCAGTGACTCAAAACTAGGGCACAAACTCCAATATAGGTCTTGTTTAATATGAAACTTAAAATTAGGTCCCGAGACCTAGGTGGGAGTCATACGCCCAAGGTGACATATGAGTCCCAGATCACTAAATCTAGGCCATACAAACCAAAATCACTAAATTATTATTGGTCATTACATATGTGTCAGGATTATCCTCAAAAAAATGAATTAAATAAGGCTTGTGGATGTAAAATAAGGCTAATTAAGGCATAAAGAAGCCCAATTTATTAATAAAACCCTAGATTAGTGTGAAAGTGTTAGGATACACTTTACAACACCCTAAATAAGGCACCATTAGGTCCATTTAGTTTAGAAGAGGCCCTAAACTTAATGTGAATGTGTAAATAAATACACTAAATTAAGGTAAAATTAGGTCTATATTTAGCTTAAAAGGGCCCTAAACCTAATGTGAATGTGTAAAACACATCACAACACTAGATCAAGGCAACATTAGGCTCAATTTATAATTAATTATTTTCAACTTAAGTGTGAAAATGTAAAGGGGTGACATTTTCCGTCACTACAATCCTATTTTTAATTATTATCTTCCTATTTCAAATCGACACACATACACTTTTGAATTCTCATTTAAACTATTAAAATCAGTGTCTTAAATTTACACAATTATCTCAAACATTAAGAAGGATAGGAAGGATGTAATTCTAAAAGTGTATTAAAACAATTCGGGTGACAAGACCTATGGTGTCCTGGCAATAGGATCTAGTAAAGTTGTGCAGATTATTTTAGTGTTATAAAAATTGAGTACAAATTCACATGTACACATTTTCTTGCAGTCTATACTCATGCCACATGTTAACATTCTTTTCAAAAGAGAGCTTACTTCACACTTTAATAAATAAAACCACGCTGATTGAAATCAATTTAATAAAACACATACAAAATTAATTAAATCAATAACAAGCATATGAAATCACCAAACAAACATAAGTCATACCTCACACACAACAACAAAAAGATAAATCTAGACATTTGTTAAGGAGTGGGCCCTTTCTACCAACTAGCTGAATGGAGGAATATGTTTACACAACATGTAGGTTCAACACTTAATAATCATATGCGTATATTAATTTCAGCTTCAAGATTGTTTTCATACTCAAGAGAGAGCATATATATTTTCAACTACAAAACATAATACTAAAAGTAGATATGTTCGCCATTTGTAAGCTTATGACTAGAAATACTAGATTGGTTTGGAAAATAGTGAAGTGGCCTACAACCTACTATTTTCTAAATATTCCAAAAATTGATTACAAAACCTAATTACCCAACCATCGACTAAATAGGAACTAAAAGATAATAAATAAAAATACCACAAGATCCTCCAGGAAGTCTTCATTACTCATTCCTTTGACCTCCAAAAACCCCTATTTCACATAACCACCGGAATTAGTACTCATAACTGGTTAATTACCAAATATTTTGTATCCTTCAATCCATATTAATTAACTTTAATCCTTTATAACTATTATGGCAATTTAAGAGAAAATGGCCAAAAAGTAAGCTATAATGGACACAAAACTAGGTGAATTCATGCTAAAATTGATGACAAAATTTAACCTGGATCAAGGGAGCATACATCCACCCTCCAATTTTCATTTGGATCACATTGTCATTCTCCTTAGATTTTTTTCAAACACATTTGTTTTTTCTCGCAAGATGATTTTGGATTTCTGACAAAGAAAATTTTACAAGATACGGTTCCTAACACTATGGTATTGTAGGTTCCTATGTTGGGGGCTACATTTTCTCATCGAGCAACATTTTGCATCCTCTATAATATCATTTTTGGTATTCTTTACATACTTATTCGATTTCATTACTTACTTTTATATATTTTAGCTTGCATATGCACGTAGTGTCATATGTTTGCTAAAGTGTAGGCTAAATGTAGTGTCATAAATTATGCTCCTTGATGGTGCAAAAATAATTTCACACTCTATTTGGTGCTTTCTTTAGTGTCCAATCCCCTAGTCTATTTTAGGACTAGTTCTAGCCTTTTAGCCATACCTCCACCTTAAGAGTTATGTTTATGTTGCCCTAAAAACCTTACTGATGATCCTTTGCCCTAAAATTTGAGTTAGGTCCTAAGTCAAGGAAATTTTTACATTTTATTTTTTCTTGGATGCTATTAGGAAACTGATGGTGTCTCAACCTTTGAATTTTCCATAAAATAAATTTTTGAATGTTGCTAATTTTCTCACGTTGTCTTTTGAGTTATGTACGTACAAATTGTAGTTTCTTTTCCCGATGAGGAGTCAAGTTGATTTTATAGGTGGAATTGTGAATGAAGGAATTTTCTATTTCCATGTTGCATCTTCAACATTTGGCAGTCAATTTAGAAATGTCTAATTTGTGCATTGTAAGCTCTATAAATATGATTTTTTTCTTGAGGAGTTGAGAGGAGAGAGTCTTATTCATAAGGGTTATGTTGCTAGATTTTCTCTAGAGATGGAACAAGATGTAAATCTTCTATAAAGGCCATGAGCCTAATATTGTATTATAACTTGTATTGTTGTTGCTAAATAATACAATGGCTCTATGTTTTGGAGTGTGGCATTTTTTACCCAAAAGAGTTTTCCCCACACAAATCTGGTGTTTCTTCTCTCTTCTCTCTTCTTCCTTTCATTCTTCTTCTATGTGATTTTGTTTTATAAATCTATTTATGTGCTCTAATGCTGCTGAAACTGCTTTCATCTGTCAAGGTCTAAATTTCAATCACTTTCCTCTAAGGTATTTGTTATCAATAGGAGTGCACCCATGTGCGAAAGCAAAGATGATCTGCAATCCTGTGTAACATGGAAAAACTTCTAGGTTGTGGGTACCCTATGTTGAAAGTTAACCTTCAGATTATAGGCCGACTTCCTATATGATTTTCTAATGATGGACTGTAATTTTGATGGAAAAGGGAAGAAAGGCTTGAATGAAACGCATAACTAGAATTTAAATTGTGGTGATGCACTTAATGATTACTATGCAAGCTATTTCACAACTAATACTCTTAGAAGTCTATTGACACAGTTTAATTTGAGCACCTTTATCACATAAATATTTCACAAAAAGGTTTGTTTAATTTTTCTTTATGAATGAAAACTAAGTTTCACAACCCAAGAGAAGAAATAAACTTAACACAATCTATGACCTGTAAAGAAACTTCTTTTCGTGCACATGCATCCAGGAAATGAGACAAAAATTTAAAGGTTTTAGATTTAAAACACAATAAATTTGCATCAAATCATTTAGAAGAAATAAAACACCAGAAATTGAAGAGGTAAACACTGAAAATTCTGAAGGAACTCTGCAAATGACAACTAAATTAACCTATAAAAAACTGCTGCATAATATTAACTGTGTAAAAAATATGAGCTACAAGGCCTCTCTCTGCAAAGTGAAAAGACAAATAAAATCAAGAACTAAGGAAAAAAGACTAAGTCTTTTTCCTATATACAATAAAGGGCTTCAAAAAGACAAGAGGAGATAACTGAAGTCAAAATATTTGAACTGCAAAGCTGATGTAAAATTGTAGTTATGTCTCACAATTTGCTCCATTTTTTCTTTGCATGATTTCGGGAAAAAAGGACTATTTGATTAAATATTAAAGATAATCAATATAATTATTTTAATATTTATTATGTGAGCTCTTTTTTTTTTTAGATTGCATGGTAAATATTAAGGTAATAAAATATTACCTTTAATATTTAATTACATATTTTGTCTTATTTAAAATCATGCAAAATATACAAGCTAAGTGTTTTTCACTTTAAAATTAAATAATAATATTGAGACTTAATTCTTAACTTCACCAATATGCATGATGAATCATCTTTGGTCGTGCAAGTTTGGAAAGCATGCAAAAAATGCCTCAAAATTGGAGCAAACTAAGTGATTAAGTGTCCAAAACTCCCCTTGAGTGATGGTCAACCCATGTGAAACCTCAAAACTAATGTAGAACTGCCCTTTGAGCCTTACAATCCTCCTAAAAAAAAGGCAGATTTGTCTTTTTCTTAGAAGTGGTGATGATTTCTCAAAAAATACGATCTGGGTTGGTGAGAAATTTAAAGGGTTTCTTTGTCTTATTGTTTTATAAATTATATCTAAAAATCATGAAAACCTAGATCATAGTTTTCAAGATATGATTGAAACACATGATTGCTATTCGTTGCATCTTTTGAATTTGAGAGGGTAGAATGCTAGGCTCAACCCTTGTGGGAGCCCATTTTACACCACATGCTAAAATGTTGAACATGATGAACTAGCCATGAAACATGTACCTATACCTGATAAATCTTTGAATGTCTATTTTTCTTATCTAATTTTCTCAAATGTCAATTTTTTTTCTCACCCCAGTTTAATAACTGCCTGATAAAAATTTACTAATTTAGCTTGTAGCTAAAAATTAGTAACAATAGTAACAGTGGGAAAACAACTATGTGTTTTTGAGGTTCCTAAAATGAAATAAATGTTATCGAAGACACTAATCTTGGATGTTGTTCTGGGATGCCCACTTTTCCCTTTAATTGGTGTTAGAGCTCAGTTCTAGATTTGCATGTGCATGTTTGTAAGTTGTAGGTACTTGCATGTGTGTTGCATGTACTTGCATGATCTTGCATGTCACTTGCATGTGCTCGCACAATGATGCATTTGGTGTTTGGAGTTCTAGGTGTTTCTTCTAAGATTCTTTGGCTTTGGAGGCTTGAGGAAATCAAATATGGAGGAATGACACTAATTTTTAATCCTTTGTTGAGTGAAAGTTTTACAGTTGGTTTAGTTCTTGGAAAGAACATGAACAAAGGAGGATGATGATGATAGAGAGAAGTGGAGTTGATCGCATTGGAATGATGTTGATATGGAGCTCTTGATAGGTAGTGGAATAATCCTGATGCATGGGGTATGATTTTTTCTTTGTAGTTGTGTTGTAGAAAAGCTTTCATATTGAGTGTTTGTGTGAGAGGCTCCCTGGTGATATGGAGAAGCTTGGGTTGTTTTTCAGCTATGGAGTAATGTGCTTGGGATGGGTGCTTTTTCTTGGTATTGAACGACACTACTTTTGTTACCTTGATTGCATGTAGGCTATGGAGTTGATTATTGGATGATCTAAAAAATTCTACAATAGCTTGTCTCTCTCGGATGCATGTGCATGTTGGTGGTTGTGGAGTTGGCTTGAAACGGGCTTGGAGTTCTTTAACTTCTTTTTCCTTTTATGGATGTTTTGTACTTGCATGGATTGGATTCAGGTTCCTTGGATCTAAGGGTCTTTTTGATTTTCCTAAAAATCTATGGAGATTCTCATTCATGATAGTCTATTATTTTCGTTAAACCATTATGGTGATTTTAAAATTTTTGAGTCTTCTAGATGTGAAATGGATATGGGTGTGCATGGGTGTTCTCAAACATAGTGGTTTTATAGGTTTTACACAGTCAAGAAAAACTTGTGGTTATGTGGATTTACTGAAGAACTATTTTTCAAATGATGTGGCATGATTATGGATGTAATATGGTTGCAGTTCCACATGCATGCTTCATGCGTGGTGAGAGGAGGTGTACTGATCTTCTCTGTATGGAGATGTTGGTATGTGGTTAGTCACTCAATATTTCTATGGTAGTTGCTTGCATGTGCATTATGTGAGTTGCATGTACTTGCATGTGGGTTGCATGTACTTGAATGGTCTCAAATGTTGCTTGCATGTGCTTGCATGTTAGTACATGTGAGGGTTCCTAGACCATGGTACTCAAGTTGTGGAACTATTTGGAAAATCATATTTGTGTACATGATTGGGTGTTTGAGTAATGTGGTCTACATGACTATTCTTTTTGAATCTTAATTTACTAATTACTATTGAAATAATGGGTTTGCATGTTTCAATTTATTGGATCTACAAGTTATGTAGTTTTGTAGGTGTGTATAGGTTATTTATTGTAGTGGGATAACTCAAATGTGGACTGTCTATACCCACGAGGTCGATTCAATGTTTATGTAGATTGTATCACTTGGCCTTGTCTATGGCCATTTGTGCATTGTTTTTTTTGGTTTGGGATGAGAGAATGAATGGTGTTGAGTACTTGGATAGTCAACTATGGGGACTTGTAACATGTGTATCTCAATGTCATGAATAGCTTGGATGCACAACTTTATGTTATTTTTTGATAGTGATGGTGTATTTCCTTGGTTTGGAGATCTTGGTGCCACTTGGTATTAAGATCAAATTGACATGTTGATGTGTGGACCTAGAGGATTTTTAGATTAGGAGATGTTTGGTCATGATTCTTGGAGAGCTTGGGGTGAACCCACAAAATGGTTTACAATTGGAGTGAGGAAGGAAAAGTTGAAAAAAATGACCCTATGGCAAAAATTTTCGTTTTTGGGGTTCAAATGAACCAAAAGAGGGTTCGCTTGAACCAACGTTCGAGCAAACCCATTTAATGAACTTCCCACCATTCCCACCAAAAAAATAAAAATAAAAACCATTTTTGAAAGGGGGTTTGAATGAACCTTGGTTCGAGCGAACCCTTGGGGGTTCGAATGAACCCCTTGTTTTCCCACCTTTTTGCTCTCTGACACCAAAAAAATCATAATTTTTTCCCTTCAAAGCTTAGGTTGAGGATGGAAATGGAGGAGACTTCACAAACCCAATTGGAATCAGGTAGTTCTTGGAATGAGCTATCCAATGAATATAATTTTAATATGTTTTGGTTTTATTATGTATTTGTTTTTTTAGTTTTATTAAACGTAGGTTTTTCATCAAAAATCAAGCTCTCTGTTCTGCACATGTGGAAAAATAGTAGAATAACAATTTGTTTTGAAAAATATGAGTGCACCAAATATTGAAGTCCTTGATCCAACAAAAAATTTTGAATTTCGATACATACAAAAAAAGTTATGTGTTATATAGTTCACCTATGTCTAAATTGTAATTGGTTTGACTTCGAAACTTGATTAAAAAAAAAAAAATTCAATAAAAAAATATCTAACCAATTGGAAGCACTAGATATCAAAGTTAAAAATATAAATTTGAAAGAATTATAATTTTATCCTTCATGGAAAAAAGTTGTGTTATACGGTGAGTGTCACTCCTTAAAATGCTATTTTTTGAAAAAAACTAGTTTTCAAAGGAGATGGAAAAAGAAGTGCAATCTAATTCCAAAAATTTTGAAAAAAATATATTTAGAATCTACAAAAAAAATGTCACAAATCACTAGTTCGCATCATCTTCAAATTCCTCACAATTTAGCCGCTATAGGAACCTAAAAGTGAAGATTTAGTTAGAAAAAATTATTTTAGTGTCCAGTTTGGCCAAAAATTATAAACCAATATTGTGGGATCACCCCTTGGTTGTCATAGTTCAATGGGAGCTTTAGTAGTGATTGTGGATTCATCATTATGTAATGAATGATCTTCTTTAGTGTCACAAATGTTACTAGGAGGAGCTCTTAGATCCTATTGCTTTAGAAGGGTTCTTTCGCATTTGCATGTAAACTATTTGGAGATGGGTCATCTTCATGATACTGAAGATGTGTAACATCTTGGAGCCATGTAGGACTCTTGGAGTCTTTGGTTGAGGTGTTGGTGGTGCTCTGATGTATGTGATGCTGGTTTATATTATGTTGCTATTATGTCATGATATACTCTTGATTCTAGATTAGATTTTTGGCATGATGCATTGCTCTTGAGACCATGGTATGTTCACTTGGAGCATGGGATCTCCTAAGGGGGATGGTAAGATCATGATGTCATGATAAGTTCTTGATTCAGATGATTGGAGCTTTGATAGTGGTTTGGTGATTCTCTATGTTTTGGGTGCATTGGTCATATGCTTGAGAACTCCATGATAATGCAGTGAGGCATTTGGAATTTAGCATGACATGACTATTTTCTAGTGCTCATAGATACATGGAGAATGAGGTGAGGCTGTATTTCTCTTGAGATGAGAGGAGTGTTATTAAGATGGTTACTCTTGATGAGATTTCAGCAAAAAGTTTGAGAAGCCTACACCTTGGTTGGACATGATTCCAACAGAGACCTATGAGGAGATCTGTCTTAGAGGAGTCACAATGGCTTGCATATCTTGGAGGAGCATTCTCATTCCCCTCTTTAGGTCTGCTTGGAAACTTATCACTTGAGAGGTATTTCCCATTGTTTCTTGCAGGTGCTCTATGCTTTCTTTCATGTAGACATGGATCTTGAGCTACTATTAGATGGTTCTAGAGGATTCATTGTGAGAGATGGATAACATGGTTACCTCCTTGGGTTTGAATTTTCATTTATGATGGTCATAGGAGATGGTAGTGGGCTAATTTCCTAATATGGGAAATGGATTAGATTGATATTCTTGATTTGAGAAGCTTACATCCATGTGGTTACATGATACATATGTTGTGTTTGATCTCTTGAGATTGAAAGGTTTTGGGTGTTGTTATATCTTTCTCTTGGGGTTGTGGAGGAGATCATACTTGGCACATCTAGCAATTAGAGGTGTATGTAGAAGGACATGATGAATGTTTATGGCTTGTAGTTTTTCTCTTTGGTATTGTTTTTCTTCTTGGATGTTCAGATTCACATGACTTTGGATGTGAGATTATGTGCAGAGTTGTGGTGATCACTAGTTTGTGTTCATGTGTTGTCACTTGGTGATGACATGGAGGTTCCTATATCTCTTTATTTTTTTGGATGTGGAGAACATGGGAGAGCTATGGAATATTGTTGAGAGAGATTTTTCTTCCAATAGTTGGGTTATAAGATTAGAAAATATTTGTGGATTTTCCTTGGTAATACATGGTTACACTTCCTATGTGCTATGATCTGTAGACTCGATATACCTTTGATCATTTCAGATTCAACATTAACCATGCAGTGGGAGTTCTAGGATGTGTTTAGTCTTCTTTGAATGGTTGGCACATGGAGCTTGTATTTGTAGTTGATGGGTTGGCTATGTAGGTGGCATGTGTGTGTTGATGTGGATACCTTTGAGGTATGGGTGATTGGATGGACTAACACTTGTTGTGAGTGCTATTTTCAATCAGGTGAGTTGGTCAGTTGGATGGAAGTAGTCAGTTTCTTGATTGTTGTTCTAGTTGATGTTTTATCTTATTTTTTGGAGGATGACTTCATAGTTGTGTTCGGGGGTGAAGCCACAGTAGTTGTTTACAATTTGATGGAGGAAGGAAAACTGAGAAAAAATGACCCCATGGAAAAAAAAATGGTTTTAGGGGTTCAAATGAACCTATAAGTTCAACCGAACCCAAAAGGGGTTGACCAAACCATTAATTATTGGGCCCACATTTTCCACCCAAAAAAAAAGAAAAATGCATATTGAGGGGGGTTCGAATGAACCTTGGTTTGAACGAACCCCCCTAATTCCTCATTCTCCCCTTGAAACACAAAAAAATCCTAAATTTTTATGCTTCGAAGCTCAGGTTGAAGATGAAAATGGAGGAGTCTTCACAAACCAAACTGGAATTAGGTAGTCTTCAGAACGAGCTATCCAATGAATATGATTTTAATATGTTTTGGTTTAATTATGTATTTGGTTTTTTAGTTTTATTAAACATAGGTTTTTCATCAAAAAATGAAGGTCTTTGTTCTACACATGGAAAAATAGCAGTATATCAAAAAAAATTGAAAAAATGAGTGCATCAGCTATTGAAGTACTTGATCCAACAAAAAAAAAATTTGAATTTTGATATATACAAAAAAAGTTGTGTTATACGGTCACACTATGTTTGAATTGTAATTGGTTTGACTTTGAAACTTGATTAAAGAAAAGTATTCAATAAAAAACTATCTAACCAAGTGGAAGCACTAGATATCGGAGTTACAAATCTAAAAAAAGTTGTGTTATACGATGTGTGTCACTTTTTATAAATGTTGTTTTCTAAAAAGAACCAGTTTTCGTGGGAGATGGAAAAAGAAGTGCAATCTGATTCCAAAAAAGTTGAAAAAAATATTTTTAGAATCTATAGACAAAATGTGACTAGACTCTAGTTTGCATCATCTTTAAATTCCTCACGGTTTAGCCGCTATAGGTACCTGAATGTGAAGATTTAGTTAAAAATAATAATTTCAGTGTCCAGTTTGGCCAAAAATTGTAAACCACTATTGTGGGATCACCATAGGGTGTGGGCTTTGAAGTTGATGTTGTTGATGCTTTTGTATAGCTCATGAGCATAGTGGAGTGGTGGTAGTATTATGTAGCTTTTTCTATCAATTGGATCTAATGCTTGTGTTCTTTAGACTATTGCATATACAACATGGCTCATTCCTTTCCTTTGGAGGATGGTTGTAACTATTGCCTGAGATGATGGACATCTTGGATGTTGTTGCAGATGTCTTGGTTGGAGCATAGAAGCGTTGTTCGGGATTCTTGTGATTGTATGTATGGCTGTGATGATGTGTTTTCATCGATTGTCTCTTAGCAGTTAAATCCTATTACTTTCATGGACTCTTGAAAGGTGTTCGACAAGTGGGAGAATGTTAGGAAAAATAAGGTGTCTCAACCTTTGATTTTTCCATATAATGGTTTTTTAAATGTTGCTAATTTTCCCATGTTTTCTTGTGAGTTACAACTTGCAGTTTCTTTTTTTGATGAGGAGTCAAGTTGGAAAGTTGATTTTATAGGTGGAGTTATGCATGAAGGCATTTTGTATTTCCATGTTGCATCTTTAGCCTTTGGTGGTCAATTTAGAAATGTCTAATTTATGCATTGTAAGCTCAATAAATTTGATTTTTTGCTTGAGGAGTTGAGAGGAGAGAGTGTTATTCATAGGGGTTATGTTGCTAGATTTTCTCTAGAGATGGAATAAGATGTAAATCCCCTGTAAAGGCCATGAGCCTGATATTGTATTGTAACTTTTACTCTTGTTGCTTAATAATACAATGGCTCTATGTTTTGGAGTGGGGCTTTTTACCCGAAAGTGTTTTCCCTAGGTAAATCTAGTGTTTCTTCTCTCTTCTGTCTTTAATTCTTCTTTTATGAATCTGTTTATGTGTTGTAACATTTGCTGCTAAAATTGGTTTGATCTATCAAGATCTAAATTGCAATCACTTTCCTCTAAGGTATTAATAGTGGGAAAGAAACTATGTCTATTTTTGCTTTATGGCATAGTAGTATGTGTTTTTGAGGTTCGTAAAATGAAATGAATGTTACCAAAGACACTTACTGATCTTGGATGCTATTTTTGGATGCCCTCTTTTCCCTTCAGACGCATGTGTTGTGTGTGGAAATGAGCATGGTGTTCTAGTGCCTTGCCAATTTGTACAAAAAAATGGACACTTGTGAGAGTTAACCTTTACCTTGAGTGATGTGACCTCAATTTCAAATGACATTGACATAGTAAAACATTTCCTAAATTAAAATTTTTACATGTCAGCCTACACTTGAGGTCATTCTACCACTCCCTATTTAAACATAATTTTGGTTAAACAAACATACAATGATGTAAACTACAATGAAACCTTTCCAAGAATAACATTTAGCTCTATAATTGTGAAAAATATTTATTTCTATTCACTATTATTGCCTTGATTGAACTTCCATGAGTGTCACATAATGGTTGGGATCACTGACTGATGATCGACTTGTATCTTCTCATCATGATTGGGTACGGTTGCAACTGGTTCTCACATTTAAGCTTTGATGACCTTGCTTCATTAAGGTGAAATGAATTGTTATGATTTGTTTCCCTTGAGCATATCATTTCTCTTGGGTTGGATCTTGCATTATCTTGTTTCAAGCATATAGAAATCCACTCTAACACATTTGAGTAGGGTTTTGATCACCATTTTATTTTTTATCGCTCGTCATAATTTTGGACGCACTTAAGATTCAAAGCACACACTATTTTTATATCAAATTAGCTACTCATGAAGGTAGGAATACCAAAATGGGGGTTTGATCAAGGTAAACTCCTATACATTCACAACCCCTTTTCTCCTTTGTGCCTGTGCAAGTTTAGATTAGACATAACATTATAAGAATCATCAAATGGGATCATCACATAAATTATTAGATATTCACCAAGGTCATATAGTACCCCCAAGTTACCAATGTGACACGTTGTCATATGCATGGCATGCTTGCATCTTGAACAAAAATCTCTGACTTCTGGTGATAGGTTCTCTTTGTCTACCCTTTTTTGATTTGCATTAATTTTTTGTAAATTATTGCATGTGTCTGTATAATTATTTATTTAATTGAATTAGGGTTTGTGTCATGTAGGTTAATTAAATCACATTTTTATCTTGATCTTTCCTCTTCGTAACAAAGGAAAAAAACCCGAGTAGCTCAACTCTCTTTTGAGGACTTTAGCCAAGCTTAATGCCCTCATCGATTTATGTTCCAATGTTTAGTGGAGAAAGGATTGATCTGAGCTAATTTACTAAGTAGTCTAGATTCTATTTTTTATTAAACAACTATATTCCACTTCACATGTTCCTCCAACTCCCACATGGGCTTCCCATTTCATGCATTCCAACTATAATTAAATTTGATTTTGTAAGTTTGAGGGAAAAGATTGATCTATAGATTTGAACTAGGTTAAAATTGACACTCACATAAATGACTTAGGGAACAAAGGAGGACAAACCTGTAGATTATATCCCAACTTTTAAGATGCATAGAATGAAGAATAATCAAGGTTTATATTTTTCACTAAATTTTATATAAAAATACACCACTTATTTATTAATAATTACACTTAGAATAAATAAATTAAAATGAATCCAAGGAAATGAAATATAATATGTTTGTTTTTGTACGTGTAAAAGAAAACTAAAAATAAACACTTAACAATGTAATGCTATATTTCACATGAACAAACAATCCAACAATTGAAATATATAATAAATAATTATAAATTAAACAATATTTCCTTGAAAATGAAGAGAGAAGTTTAAATATTAGGTTAGGACTTGATGGCTCTACAAAACCATCTTAGGTAAAAACTTAGACATATTGTAAATTCCAAGGTTTATAAATGCATTTCACTATTGTTAATTTTTGCTTAGGTCAAAGTTAAAAATTATAATTTAATTAATAATAATGACATTATTGTGGAGAAAAGATTAGAATTGATTTATAAAGTTGAAAACAAAGAGTGAAGAAATTTTATAAATTAAAAATTAAACATTTTTCTTTGTTTTTTAAAGGATTTTATGTTAAATTTGTTTTTTTTGTTATTTGATATAAGAGTATGAATCTAAATTGATATTTATTTGGTTGAGAGATAAAGATCAAGGAGTTTCAATTCTATGAAAAATTATGAAAGACACACTTCTGATCTCATTTCTTATGATATTTGAAGATTTAAAACTAAATAAAACATGATCCTGATAAACGCAGAACCATTCAATTTCACCCAAAAACTAAACAAAATGTTTCATATTTCCTAAATCTGTAAACTAATCATATGAATATTCAATGCGTCGAAGCAAATATGAGAGCCAAATAACTCAAAAAAAAAAAATTTCTTCTTAATTTTTGCCTCGCTTTGTATCTTCTGATAGCTTCATTGGCAAGGGTGTCAGCCTCCATGTTTTGTGCTCTCTTTATATACAAAATATCAAAAGTTTCGCACCCCCCTATCAAGTTTCGAGCCTTCTGGTACAAAGGTTCCAAAACATGCCCTGCCTTCACTTTACTGAATCCCTTAAGCTACAACGCCATTCAAAGTAAAGTAAGACACTGAGTTATCAAAAACTGTATAACAAGCAAAAACAAACTAAGAGAATAGTATGGTGTAAATCTATACTTGATTACAGACAAGCATAGAGTCCGTGTATGCCTCGATGCAAAGATGACCAGCAAGGAGAGCGTCCTTAAGGCCATGCAACAAAGCCTGATATTCTGCAACGTCGCTCTTACAAAACTCTCCTATGAATTTACTTTTCTTGATGACTGTGTGATCTTGGTAGGTTTTGAGCAGCCACCCTGCACCAGAAAGACCAGGGTTGTTCTTACTGGCTCCATCAAAATAGAGTTTCATAGTCCTCACTAGCCCTGCTTTCATACCCATCTTTGGAATCCAATACATAGCTTAGATTTAAGCTATGTGGACTCCCACAGAAATCTTATCGTCTGATTCATATATATATATATAGATTAGGTTTCTTGGTTATCAGGTGTGGTAAAGGATGGGAATTTTAACAGTCGCATGGTTTTTATTTTTTAGATCTAACTTACTAAATATTAAAATTAACGGCTAGATAAATTAGCTTACTACAATAAAATAATTTGCACAAGAAAATAAATTTATAATAGGAAATATGTTACAAATAATTGAGAGTACCTGATAATAATAAGATACTTCAAGGGGGCAAACCTTCATAGTCTTCAACAAGAATACAATTCAAAATATGATGATAATAAGAGAGCTTCTACCTCCTATGAATACCATACTTATTCCGTGGATTACACCTAGGCTGACCCAACTATCTATAAGAGTATTTTAATGATCATAATTATCATATTTAACTTAATTAAGGCTTGTGCTAGCCATAATCCAATTACACATATTCCTATAATGCACATTATATATTAAGGCATAACATGCAACCCCTTCACATAGGCATTGTTCTCAATATTGGTAGCATGTGACGCTTTTATGCAAAAATATTTATCTTCCCATTTGGTATCTTTGATAGGAAAATTATTTGTTTTAATGAGGTACACTATTATTGTCATAGTCCTCAACTTCTTTATGTAGGTTTAGAGGATTAATTTTGGGTCCAAGATGATTCATAGTTTTTCATCTAGCTTAGGTAACACTATTTTTGTAGGGATACATTAACCAATAGCCATATATAAACATGAGACATAAAAAATTGGATGTATCCTTATTATTGGAAGTAACTCAGGCTTGTATGCTATGCTACCAATCTTTCAAAAATATGATGTGGACTATAATATTTAGGTGGTCTAGGCTCTTATTATTATTATTTTTTATAATTAAATTTACTTATATGGTCACAATCTCAATAAAACATAATCACCCACTTCAAAATCCCTTTCACTATAATTTTAGTCAACTTGTTCTTTTGTTTGATTTTGTGCCATGGAAAAAATATCTTTCACACTAAAATGTACTTGTTGATAATTTATGTGATCTTGTACAACCTCAAATCTTGATGTAACCTTTAATGATGATGTGATCAATGGGGGATGATATCCATATGATTCCATAAATGGAATTCAAGACACCACTATACGAGTGGAATTCAAGACACCCATTGAGACTAATTAGCTAAAATCAAACAATGTAGAAACCCCTCCAAACACTTAATGATGATCTTAGTTCCCCCGTTTGATTAGGGTTGGTATAAAGAGTTTTGAGCCATTTGTATACCCAAAAAAGAGAATAAATTGCTCCAAAAGTTACTAGTAAATATAGGATCATGACCATCAATAACCTATGGGGTATCGTGCAATGTTGGTATATTCTTCATAAATGATTTTTCCAATATAATTGATGTAAAAGTATGGGTCAGTGTTAGTAAAATCATGGTATAGTGCTGAAAAAGGATAGTTTTCGTAGGTTGGTCCACTACTACCATGATGACACTTTTACCTTCAAAAGTTGGAAGGCCTGTGATGAGATGTATGGAGGCCTCTTCCCATTATTCATAGGAATAACCAAAGGATAAAAGGTCCAAGTGTCTTTTAATTGTCTCGCCTTTATATTTGTTATAAATATTTTTTAGCCAAAAATATTTAAACATCCCCTTTAACCCTTCCCAAAAATTAAGATTGATTTATTGACAAGTCTTCAAAAGTCTTGAGTGACCCCCAATTCCAGAGAATCGTGGAGATCTTGTGGAATATTGTTCTCGAGGTTGGAATTCACACATACATATAATCTTTTTATAAAATAATGATTCTTCCTTCCAAAAAAACTTATTTGAACTCCTTGGATCATTCTACAACTATTGAATGATATTTTATGTAGAAACATCTTTTTTCCAATGCTCTAATTTTCTTTTTCAACCCAATTTTCTTGTAATATTAAAATTACACATAATAATTTACCTAATCATTTTCATCTTTTCTATATAGTGCATTAGTTACTACATTATCATTTTCATCTTTTTTATATTTAGTGCATTAGTTACTACATTTTCATCTAAGCTAAAATCATGCTAAAAGATGAAAACCCTAATTCATATACAAACTAAGATGGATGCATGGAAGCCATTAATAGATGCTCTAAGCTATTATGCAATAAAAATGAACTACAATAGGCTAACAAGTGAGTAAATTGAGAGTATGGAGTGAATTCAACAACATAAGTTTGCAATTGAAAGATCGATCAATGTGTCTCCAAATAGTGATCTATTTATAGGAGAGCAAATGAGGAATGAATGGTTGAGATCAAAAAGCTTAATCAACGGTTGAAGATGAAGGGGATGGGAGACATGGATCACAGATTCTCATCAATGGATGAGAATGCATGATGAGATTTTAATCAAGGGCCCACACTTGCCTCAAACAAACACACTTTTGACTTGCTCACATAGGTCAAAGGTAACTTGCCCAAAAGGTTAAAGATTAACTTGCATTTGAAGCGAAGTGAGTTGATTGGAGGAGAGAGAATATTCCTTTGAATGAGGAAAAAGGTAATTTACAAATTAAAACAAAGTTTTAATTGTGCAAAAGAGGAATAAGGAATATTCCATGGAAATATTCCCTTTGCTTAGAAGAAAATTAGTTTAATTGCTAATTAAACAAGATTTAATTTATGCAATTAGGGGATTAGAAGAATTAAAGAGATATTTATTAAATTAGATTCAATTTAATAAATAGGGGAGGGGTGAAATGATATTTAATTAAATAACTTAGGGTTATTTAATATATAAGATGACTTAGGGAATTAAATTAAATACTTTTACTTATTTAATTTAATTAGATGAAGTGTTAATGCGAAAAGAGATGAATTAACTTGATTAAATTAATTAGGCCAATAGATGAAAATGATGCAATTAATTAATTAGGTATGCTAATTAAATCAATTAAGCAAAAAGAGGATGGGTTAAAGAGGAAATGATGTTAGCAAATCCGATTTAAATGTATGATATCGATTAGAAAATTTTTCAGTGTCTACATTTTGCCCCTCTTTAAAGTGAGGCACCTACGAGTTCGGTTAAGATAATAACACTTTTTAAGATTAAAATTGCTGCTTAAATAAAATAAAAAAAATTCTAATTTTTTAGATGCCCCGACGAAAGGATAAAGCTAATTACCTGCCCCCTCAAGAAATAGGATGAAAATTTCAAATTTTGGGTTGATTTCTTGACAAAGGTTCAAAAGTTGCCTCAATGGTCCAGAAAGGCTCTGGGATGCAAGAATAATGCCAAAAATGCAAAAAATGATGCAAAATTAGGTCTAGATTGGCAAAATTGATGAAAATAATGATAAATTGTAAGGAAATTAAAGTAGTGGAAACAATTTCCTATGCCAATCTTGAGAAGAGATTATGTAAAATTTTAAAACTTGATCAAATAGTTACAAAAATTCCAACACATTCATAGCAAAAAATAAATAATTAACAAAAACAACATATATACATGGGGAAAACCCTTTCGGGAAAAAAACCCCACACTCCAAAGCCTACTCAATGTATTACAAATCTAACAACAAGATGACATACACTTGTAGAGCAAGTTTTTTATAGGAGTATAACCAGTAAACAATTCTGAAAGAATTCTGACAACAATTCGATAGCACAACACTTGCAAACTCAACACAACTTCATACTACATTCTTCATACTTCATACATCTCCAAAATACACAAGTACTCAATATATATGAGTTTTACAATGCATAATTTATAAAAATTTCTAAAGCAATTGCCCAAGGCTGAATGTGCAACATGGAAAGTGCCAAAAATGCTACTGATGCACAATGACAAGTTTCCAATTGTCGCCACTGCAAAATCTGCACTTTCCAAAATAACTGCTTTTTGAAAACTCACATTCCATTTAAACTCAACACAAAAATAGAAAAAACTTTTATGCACAACTCCACCTGTAAAAATCAACTTTCTAACTTGACTCCTCATCCGAATAGAAACTATAAGTTGTAACTCGCAAAGACAGAGTGGAAAAAAAAACAACATTTCATATGTAGAAAAATCCAAATCCTAGGAAATATCAAAGGTTAGACACCTTCTATTTCCTAACATTCTCCCACTTGTTGAAAACCTTTGAAGAGCCAATGAAAGTAACAGGATTTAACTGCTAGAGGCCATGAGTCCCATAGACTCCGAACACCATCTAAATTTTGTTGTGTTCACAGGCTTAGTTAATGAATCTACAACATTTTCCATTGTCTCTACCTTTTCCAATTTCACCTTGCCATCCTCGACCATATATCTCACGAAGTGATACTGAACATCAATGTGTTTGGTCCTGGCATGAAAAGTCAGGTTCCTCGCAAGGCTAATTGCACTCTGACTGTCGCAATAAAGTGTAACTGCACCTTGTTTCAATCCAATATTTGAACACAAACGCTTTAGCCAAATGGCTTCTTTACAGGCATGAGTAGCTGCCATGTACTCTGCCTCAGTAGTGGACAAAGCAACCACAACTTGTCGCTTGATCATCCAACTGATTGCACTACTATTAAGAGTAAACGCATATGCACTGGTGGACCTTCTGCTATTGACATCACCAGCCCAATTTGAATCCACAAAACCATGAATACTTAGGGAATGCTGATCTTTTGTACCATGAAAACATATAGAGTACTCTGTTGTACCCCACAAATATTTGAAGACCCTCTTAACTGCATCCAAATGTACTCTTCCAGGATTAGACATATAAAGAGAAAGAATTCCCACTACTTGGCCAATGTCTGGTCTTGTACAAACCATAGCATACATTAAACTTCCAACTGCACTTTGGTAAGGCACTCTACTCATGTCTTCCATCTCCGATGGGGATGTAGGACATTGTGAAATAGAGAGCTTCATTCCCAATGTAACAGGAACACAAAGTGGTTTACAATCTTGCATGTTGAACCTTTGCAAAATAGAACAAACATACTTACTTTGGCCAAGCCATAGCTTTCTGTTCTCACGATCTCTTATAATCTCCATCCCAAGTATGTGTTTTGCTGCACCAAGATCTTTCATTTCAAATTTCATAGAGAGATGAGATTTCAATTCTGCAATCAAACCTTTGCCTTTCCCAAGAAACATGTCATCAACATATAAAGCAATTACTCATAAATAATCACCATCAAAATTAAAATATGCACAGTGATCAGATTTAGACCGCACAAATCCCAAACTCAACACATATGTATCAAACTTTTGGTACCACATCTTAGGACTTTGTTTAAGGCCATACAACAATTTCTTTAACTTACAAACCAACTTGCTTTTACCCTTTACCACATAGTGCTCTGGCTGTGTCATATAAATTTCTTCCTCCAAATCACCATGAAGGAACACAGTTTTCACATCCATTTTTTCCACTTCTAGATCATAAGCTGCTGCAATAGATAATAAAAACCGAATGGATGTAATTTTAGCAATAGGAGAAAAAATATCACTGTAATCAATACCCTCAAATTGAGAGTATCCCTTCGCAACCAACTGTGCCTTATAATTTTCAACATTTCCATCTAAACCAATCTTTTTCTTAAACACCCATTTACATCCAATAGGTTTTCAACCTTCAGGAAATGGTACAAGATCCCATGTATCATTCCTTTTAGAGCTTCCATTTCTTCATCCTTGGCTATCATCCAAGACTCTACATCATTCATACCCAAAGCCTCTTGCATAGATCTTGGTTCATCAATGTTAGTACTCAAATAAAATATACACTTCCAATCATTAGGTGAATACCCATACTTTTGAGGTGGTTGCCTTTGCCTTGTAGACCTTTGAACAATTTGAGGTGGAGGTTATTCCACTTCTTCCTCCTCTTATGAAGATTTAGAGCTTTACAAGCTCTCCTCAACTTCTTGTCTATTTTGGGGTATCGATTCAACTTCCTTAGGCATAGAAGGAATTTGAACCACATATTTTTTTGTTCAATTTCTTTATGTTGTTCCGGCTGAAAATTAATAGAATATTTAGTCTCTCTAAAAATAACACTTTTGGAATAAATTACCTTTTGTGCAACAGGGTTCCAAAGCTTGTATCCTTTCACACCATAGCTGTAGTTGATGAAGATACATTTGACTGCCTTAGAATCCAATTTTGTTCTCTTCTCCTTAGGAACATGTGCATATGCCTCACAACCAAAAACTCTCAGATGTCTAAGTGAAGGCTTTTTCCCCGACCACGCTTCCATTGGTGTTTTATCAACAAGCGTTGATGTAGGAGATCTATTTATCAAATAAAAAGCAGTGGCAACAGCTTCAGCCCAAAAATTTTGTACTAGACTAGCTCCACTCAACATGCTCCTAGCCTTCTCCATCAATGTCTTGCTCATTCTTTCTGAAACTCCATTCTACTGCGGAGAATACAGAGTTGTCTTTTGTCTTTTAATCCCACAATCTGTACAAAATCTATCAAATTTCGTAGAACAGTACTCACTTCCACTGTCAGTCCTCAAACATTTAATTTTCTTTTTAGTCCGAGTTTCTACCATATCCTTGAACTCCTTAAAATGACTGAAAAGTTTAGATTTACTCTTTAAAAAATATACCCATGTTCTCCTACTAAAATCATCAATAAAAATAACATAATAAACTGATTTACCAATAGAAGCAACATCAACAGGACCAAATACATCAGAATGAATCAGATCCAAGATACATGAAGACTTATGAGAAGACAAGTAAAACTAAACACGATTCTGTTTTCCATAAATACAATCTTCATAGAAATCATACTCTATATTACAATCATTGAATCCCTCAACAAGGTTCTTATTTTTTAGGGCTTTTAAACCATTCTCTCCAATGTGGCCAAGCCTTTGGTGCCATAACATGGTCTTCTCTGCAGGAAACTTTGATTTGGTAGATAGAGCACCCTTGGGTACCCAAAAGCCACGACCATCCGCAGAAGAGGAAACCATCTCTTTTTCCAATTAAGTAGTTTTTGGCTTAATCTTATCAGAAGTGCTATTGCATTCAGTTGTGCATGCATCAAGCTAGTACAATGTACCCAATCTGCTTCCTCTTGCTATCACCATAACACCTCTCACCATTTTCACACCTGCTTCATAAAATTGTACATGCATTCCCGCATCTATTAGCTTGCTAACAGATAATAAATTTCTTGCTAGTCTTGGGATATGCAAGACACCATCAAATCATCTAACTCTACCATCAAAAAAATTCACATGAATACTACCTCGACCAACAATATCAAGGAAAGAATCATCATCCAAATACACCTTCCCACTATCATAGTTTTCATACTTACTAAACCAATTTCTGTTAGGAATCATGTGGAAAGATGCACCTGAGTCTATCAACCATACATTATCACCTGCATGAGTGGCCAAGACTATAATTAAGGCATCTCCATCTTCCTTTTCAAACTCAAAATTAGAATCTTGCTTCTTCTTCTTTTTCTTCTCTTCTTTACAGTCCTTTCGAAAGTGTCTGGGTTTGCCACAGTTCCAACATATCACCTCAGACTTACCAGGAGATTTTGATCTCCCTTTGTTTCTAGACTTGGAAGGACCACATTACTTCTCATCTTTTTCTCGTTCTTTTTGTCTTCCTTAAACACTCAAAGCCTCTTTGGCATTCAGAGAGACCTTCCTTCTCATCTCTTCAGAGAGTAGAGAACCAACAATGTCCTCCATCTTCAAGATGACAAAAGTGCTCCCAATGGCCATGACTAGGCTATCCCATGAGTCTAGTAGCGAACACAACAAAGTTTGGCACCTTTCTTCTTCGTCCATCTTAACCCCTACTGAGGTCAATTAAGTCACCAACATATTGAATGTTTCTAGATGCTAAAAAATTTGTCCACCTTCTTCCATTCTCAAGGAATACAACTTCTTCCTCAAGAAAATATTATTTACTAGAGATTTAGCTTGGTATATCTCACCCAACTTCTTCCAAAGAGCCTTCAAAGTGGGTTCTTCGTTGACAGTTATCAAGATTGATTCTGCAAGACATAGTCTAATGAGACCTTTAGCTTTTCTATCCATTACATCATATTTTGTAGCCAAAGATGGATCCGTAGGCCTTTGGACATTTTCATCCACTGCATCCCATAGATCCCAATCAATCAATAGATCTTCCATCTTTAGCTTCCACATTTCAAAGTTTGTACCAAAAAAATTCTCTACCTCAATCCTCCCAGATGTGCTTGCCATTTGGAAAAGATATCTGCAACAAGATCACAAAATATCCTCTACACAAGCTCCCACTCAAACCTTGATTAGCTCAAAAAACCCAATAACCCACAACTGAAACCAAAGGCGATCATGCTTTGATACCACTTGTAAGGAAATTAAAGTAGCATAAACAATTTCCTATGCCGATCTTGAGAAGAGATTATGCAAATCTTTAAAACTTGATCAAACAGTTACAACAATTCCAACAACACATTCATAACAGAAAATAAACAATTAACACAAACACTAGATATATGTGGGGAAAACCCTTTCAGAAAAAAAACCCCGCACTCCAAATCCTACTCAATGTATTACAAATCCAACAACAAGATTACATACACCTGTAGAGCAAGTCTTTTACAAGAGTATAACTAGTAAACAATTCTAGAAGAGTTCTGGCAACAATTCGACAACACAACAGAACTTGCAAACTCAACACAAATTCATACTACATTCTTCATACTTCATACATCTCCAAAATATACAAGTACTCAATATATATGAGTTTTACAATGCATAAAATAAACATTTCTAAAGCAACTGCCCAAGGCTGAACGTGCAACATGGAAAGCGCCAAAAACACTATTGATGCACAACGACAATTTTCCAATTGTCACCACTGCAAAATCTGCACTTTCCAAAATAACTACTTTTCGAAAGCTCACATTCCATGTAAACTCAACACGAAAATAGAAAAAAAAATTATGCACAACTCCACTTGTAAAAGTCAACTTTCTAACTTGACTCCTCATCTGAATAGAAACTGCAAGTTGTAACTCACAAAGACAGATTGGAAAAAATAACAACATTTAATATTTAGAAAAATACAAATCTTAGGAAAGATCAAAGGTTGAGACACCTTCTATTTCCTAACATAAACCCCATATGCAAGGTTAAATTAGGGAAAAAATCCCTAATTTTCTAGCTTAAATAGGCCAAGAGGGGTCATTTTCAATTCATTTGTGCATTCACACCTTTATGAATTCTTGCGATTTGAGCTCTGACCCTTCGACGAAATGGTGTGTCGAGAGCTTCCCAGGAACATGTCCAATCGAGTTTGAGAGTTCTAGCGGTTTCCAAGCGCAAGACCACCAGTATGTGATTTGAAGCTTGATTTGAAATTTGAATTTTCGATGCATTTATCACACTTTAAAATATAGATTCTAGTAGCGTTGCTATATAGTGATGCCTAAACTAAAATCGATGACACCCAAATCATTTATAGTGACACATATTTATATAGCGACACACTTGCTGATTTAGAAGTTAGGGTTAGGTTAGGCCAGAAGCTAAATCATGACACCAACTTATCTGGCGATGTGCTTTTTGATTTAAAATTTGAAATGCATTAGGTGTTGCTATTTGAAATTTGAATATAGCAACACTATTGTAAATAGTGACGCTATTGTGATTTCTAAGTTGAAAATTTCAAATAACTTCAAATTTCGATGATTTCTCGACACCGTGCGCTTCATGGGTGCAATAGGTCTTTCCACCATTGATGTCGAGGGAGCACAAGCCCATGATATTGGAGAGATTAGGTGATCTTTTAGAGTTGCGCTAGGAGCACCTAGGAGAGATTGTTCTATGGTATGTTGCATACGCTTCTGTGATTACGACTCATTTGGTGATGATGACATCTCTGTGTGAGAGATGGCACAGTGAGACCTCATCCTTCCACCTTCCGACAAGGGAGGCGATAGTTACCTTGGAGGATGTTTGGCGAATATTGTGTTTGACTATTCATAGTGATCGCATGATTTATGACACTGGTGTTGGTTTTAATGCATGCCTTGAGGTGATGGAGATGGACCAGATTGCATTGGTCACATCTCAGATTGATTTGGAGACATACAAAGGTCATGTGCCAATCTTTAGATTGATCATTGCAACCATAATTTCTGGTTTGGTGGCTCCAAACAAGCGCACTAGAGGATTTAGCCCAGGATGGGGCTTGGCATGGCACTAGATGCCTTATAGGAGAACTCTTTTTGCATGGGGGCCTGTGATGCTAGCCTCCTTTTACCATGATTTACATGATTTTTTTTATTGTGATGGGAGGGCCATTGGTGTAGGGGTTACTTTGCTACACATTTGGACATGGGAGCACATTGCCGTGCTTCAACTGATAGTTCAGATGGTAGACATGGAGCTGGATGATCTCGTCATTTGGAGATATAGAGGATCCATTACACTAAGGCACACCTGATAGATTGGGCTCTCATATTGGATACGGGTTATTGATGATATGACAGTGTTTTGCTGGCGCCCATGGCTTTAGATGTTGCCATGGTTTGATGATATTCAATAGTTGTATTTTTCCAGAAAGACCCGTTACATGCAGGGTTGAGAGCATACGATGATCGAGAGATATCTTCCCGACAGGGTAGCACAATAGTTCGGGGATGTATAGGATAGACTTGATGATGCATATAGGGCCATTTTTGCGAGATCGACCAGAGAGTTTCCCACATGGGGACCAACCATTCTGGCTCTAGAGGCCGTTGAGAGCTTGAAATAGTTGGTGGCCTAGCCTTGGGGATATGATTAGGGTCAATCAGTAGCTCATACCACTCTGTCATATGATGCATGGTTTGTCCCACCAAGGAGACTGACAGATCTAGTAGGTGCTCCTCCTAGAGGGAGACCGCAAGGCAGGGGGTAGGGAGACAAGGATGGCTAGGACATATAGGTTATGGGGGCTCCTCTAGCTGGAAAACCACCTTAGGTACAACCACAGGTGCAACCATAGGTATAGCCACAACCAAGACCAACACCACCAAATGCGTGAGACAAATAGATTCAGCAGCTACAACAGTAGGTGCAGACATTGACTGGTGAGCAAGACCAGGCCTGCCTATAGGTTTTTTTTATTACTGCTGAGTGAGACCAGGCTTGACAACAGGTGGTTGTAGTGACAATGGAGAGAGATCAGGCATTATAGAGAGTTTAGGCTGTCATAGGAGAGAGGGATGAAGAGGTGGCCAGGAGGAAACAAATTGAGGTGATGGTGGCAGCGACACATGGTCGTACCATGTCAGTGCAGTTATATAGAGAGGATGTTACAGAGGCTACATATTACATGCAACATTACCATTGGGATGTTCCAACAACTCTTTTTCAACCAAGTTTTTCTTACACAATGATGCACACTCCCAAGCAGAGGATCAACCTGAGAGGCAGGCTAGAGAGGGTAGCAACCATCAGGGCTAGCTTTTTGATGTATAGACACTTTTTGATTTTTCCCCATTCTTTATCACTGATATTCATTCATGGGATCCTTTTTGATAAGCTCGTGGATGTTGTATTTATCATCAATATACATACATTGATCCAAATTTTGTACCATGACACATTTTTTGATATATATATGATATGGATACGAATGAATTATGCTATGATGTGTTCACTTTATTTCATGTATGGATGATATGATATTGATGCATTTAATTTATGCCCATGTGATATGTGATGATCATGATATGGGTTGATGCAATGTTATGTTCTTTTTCATTATCTTTTCACGATATGATATAGATGGATGATTATGCAGATGTTATGGATGCTTTTATTTTTGTATATTTTCTATGCATGTTTTATGATGATGATGTATGCATATGGATGTATGGATGAAAATGTTTATGATATGAAATGATTTAAGATGCTTAGAATAACAAATCTATATTATTCATCATAACTCAAATGATTATGTAGTATGTATGATGTGATATGATCATGAGGTGTATAATTATGTTGATGGATGTTATGATTATGAGATGCATTTATGCTAATGGTTTGTGGATGCAGGGTGGATGCATTGATGATGTTTTTGTTGACTGTCATGATACCAAGTTAGTGCGAAGAGAAGATAGAAGAAAAAAGAATGAATGAATGTTAATGATGATGATTGCTTCAAAAGATCCAACAAGTCTTTGATCCATTGAGGCTTTATTAGAGATGGTGACGAGATAATGCAAAATGTAGGATGAAATGCAAGGTGAGATGCTCACACTTCGAGATTGGGATTTTCTGTCGTTCCTTATTGTTTGATATAACACATAGATACAATGCATCAAGGTATTGATAACCAGGATGATGTTGTATCTAGTGTAATGGACTTTGACTCGACAAACAAATATGATAGTTCTTGTTCACACCTTGACATATGGAAACGTCATTGGAATGCAAGTTAGAAGCTTAGAACATATTGGACCAAAGCATACACAATAGTCAACAACATACTCCAAATGACCTTCCTACACACAACTAACCAAGTATGTGCTAAGATTATTTTACAAGAGTATCCACAAGCACATCAAGCGAAAGATAATGATCGATGCCCCATTCCTTTCTCTATAAATAATTTTAGATAGAAATCATCGAGAGGTCCTCAAAATCGGTCATTAAGATAAATCATAAGAAAAGATAAAAAACAAACAGTCAGTGTTATCTATAGTTCTTGCCTTGTTTAAGTTTAGCTAAAGTGATAACTAATACTGATGTCCCTCATAGGAAGGATACATCCTAGGACATGTTGATCAGAGATTTGTTTGATGTTAGGACGATGATGCTAAGATGTGTCATTGCTATAAACTTCACTGATGCATTTACCTATGATTTAGACTTTAGATTTTGACTTTTATGTTCGCACTTTATGACTTGCTATACTTTCTTTCTACTTGTTTCACCAAAGGTTGAAGGTGACGATCGTTTATTATGGATGAAGGTTTATTGCGGGTGAAAGCAAGATAGGATGGATGGGATTTTTCTAGTTTTTGGAATATTTCAATGTTTTTTGGTATATTTGAAAATGTTTTGAGGTTGTTTTTGGTCTTTTTGAATGTTTTATGCGAATGTTAAGTATTTTTGGATTTTCAGAGGGTTTTTAGGGTTTTTCTAAATGTTTTGAGGCTTTTTAGGTCTTTTGAATGTTTTCTATTATTTTTGGATTTTTGCAAGAGTTTTAGAGTTATCTGGATGTTTAGGGTTTTCTGAGTGTCAACCAAGAACCTAACCTAAAGACCTATCCTAGGGGTCTTGGGGGATGATCATAGATTATCCTTTCCTACGTCATACGTGCATAGACCACAAAGTTTAACTGAATCGACCCATTGACAAGATGAAGATATGCATCAATGAAAGATGCCAATTTATTATGATGGATTGCTAAAGGTTTGACCTAGGGTGTCTCAGGGGCACATCAATGATAGATTTTCCTACGTTCAAGCCCAGATATGACATAGTTCAACAAAGAGACATTGTTTTTGGGATTTTCGATGTTTGACCTTTTTAGGGATTTTGATGTGTTTTCTGGATGTTTTGGATTTTTCCTTTACAAATTTCTAAATGTTTTTGGATTTTCGCTGTATAGGATTTTGTAGATGTTTTTGGATCTTCTGGATAAGATTTTATGAATGTTTTTGGTGTTTTCTGATAAGATGTCCCATGACCTCAAGATATACAAGATCCTGATTGTGACGCATAAGGAAATGCCCTAGTGTGACTTGTTAGCCTACTTCAATAAAGGCAAGACATACTGGCCTTGGGAATATTCCAAGTAGTGCTAAATGGTTCATGATACCTTATAGTGACAAGCCATGATAAGGACACAAATGAGGGATGAATGGTGATGCAAAGAATGATAGGCCAAAAAGAGCCAAAGAATAAATGGAGATGCTTTATTTACACAAGGCGCCTGTTTGCCAGGTTTTCACCAAGGTACTTGCCCAAAGTGCCACCGAAGTGGTTTTCACTAGAGGACAATTTTTTTTCTTTACTTTTTCAATCCTTTTTCTAATTTTTTTTGGATTTTGATCATTTTTTGATTTTTTGTATTTTCTAATTTACACCCTTCATGATTAGGCATAAATTTTTTTGAGATGCAAGCTGTTGGCTCCTATAAGGGTTCACCTTCAGGGGTTGATAGTTGGTATGCTCCTGATCCGTAGCTTGTTGTGATGACAAAGGGACCCAACCAGTTAGGCTCAAACTTTCCTTTGTTGTCTTGAGCTAGAAGGTTCTTCTGATTTTTCTTTAAGACAAGATCACCTACCTGGAATGACCAACATTTGATTCTCTTGTTATAGCTCCATTTCAGTCAGTTTTGATATACTTGCAAGTGATTAAGGGCGTCAAGATGATGTTCATCTAGGAATCCTAGCTCATTCAGTTGAGACACTCTGTATTCTTCCTCTGTTATTAGATTCTTCAGTGACACTTGCAATGATGGGAGCTCAACCTTGATCGGTAGGATGGCTTCTGATCCATAGACCAAGGAGAAAGGGATGCACCTATAGGTGTGTAGATACTAGTTCGATAAGCCCAAAGAGTGGGATTTATTTGTAGATGCCAATCACGACCAACTTCATTAATTGTTTTCTTTAGGATTTTCAGGATAATTTTGTTCATTGCTTCTATTGGCCATTACCTTGGGGATAGTGTAGGGTAGAGAATCGGTGTTGGATATTGAATTTTTGGCACAACTCCTTTACATCCTAATTCTTGAATGGTGTTCCTTTGTCTGAGATGAGGGTTTGGGGAACACCATAATGACAAATTAGGTTATTTAGGATAAACTTGGCTATTTTCTTCCCCATTATGTAGGTCATAGGAATAGCTTCAACCCACTTAGTAAAGTACTCAGTGGCGATTATGATAAACTTATGGCCATTGGATGAGGTTGGAGTAATTTTTCCTATGAGGTCAAGTCCCCATTGTGAAAAAGGCCATGGTGTGATCATTAGTTGCAATTCTTGAGCTGGAGCATGAATCAGATCCCCATGCTGCTGACACTGGATACATTTTCACACATACTGATGAGCTTCTTTTTCCATGGTTGGCCAATGGTACCCCATCCTCAACAGTTTCTTAGCTGATGTCATACTACTAGAATGAGACCAACATATGCCATCGTGTAATTTTGTTGAAGTAGTTAAGGCTTCCTCTTGGTTAAGACATAGTAGTAATGTACCTTCGATGCTTAGCGATAAAGGGTATCACCTAGGATCATGATTTAGGATGCCTTTTTAATGAACGTCCTTTTAAGGTTCAGGGTGATATCTGATGGAAGGGTTCCTCTATTAAGGTAAGTAAAGATGTCATGGTACCACAGGGATCCAGGACCAACAATAACACACACAAATTTAGATTCAAGGATTTCAAAAGTTTGTATGAGAAGTTGTTCTACCAAGAATTCATATTGGAGGATGTTGTTCGACATGTCTAGTAATGATTCGATTGTTTCCATGGCGTCTGGTGCTCTATTGTTCATGTGAGGTATTTTCTCAAAATTTATGTCTATAAAAAGATCTTTGAGATTCTCCATCATCTTCTTGTAAGGAGTGAGCTTGTCATCTTTAGTTTGATAGTCGTCATTGACTTGGTTGATAACTAGCTATGAGTCTCCATAGACTTTCATCTCATGTATCTACCACTGAACTGCTATCCTAAGACCTATGATCAAGGCTTTGTATTCAACAATGTTATTGGTACATGGAAAGCCTGTATGACTTTGGGATGCAATCACCTTGGGGGGTGATGAAAAGAATGCCTGCTTCTGATCCATGTTGGGTGAATGAACCATCAAAGTACATTTTCCACTGAGCTGTGAGATTAATAAAAAACACTGATTCGTTAGGGAATTCAGATATTAAAGGGTTCTCATCATAGATGGGTGCTTCTGCTAGCTGGTCTGTGATCAATTATCCTTTGATTTTCCTTATGCTCCACATACTCTATGTCAAACTTTGTCAAAATCATTACCCATTTAGCCATTCATCCAGTGAGGGTTGCTTTGGATAACAACTATTTTAATGGATCAATCTTTGCGATGAGATTGATTTGGTGTGACAACATGTAGTGCCTAAAATTTTGTGAAGCGAAAAATACCACTATGCATGCTTTCTCAATGGGTGAATAGTTCATCTCATAGCCTACCAAGGTTCTGCTGATGTAGTATATGGCTCTTTCCTTTCTATTCTCATCATGTTGTGCTAAAAGAACTCCTAGTGCTATTGGTGTTGGTTTGATGTACATGATCAGTGGCTTGTTCAATATCAGCGACATGAGAACTGGAGGTGTTAGTAGATAATCCTTGATCTATTAGAAAGCTTTATCATATTTTTTATCCCATTTGTAGGATATCCCTTTATGGAGAAGATACAAAAAGGGATGAATCTTATCTGATAGCTGAGCTATGAAGCTTCTAATGGACCGCAATCTCCCTTGTAATCCTCTCATTTTTTTCAATATCTGTGGTGGTTCCATGTCTAGGATGGCTTTTACCTTTGTTGGATCGATTTCTATCCCTCTTTGTGAAACAGTAAAGCCAAGAAGTTTCATTGATGTGACCTCAAACACACACTTTTTTGGATTCATTCGTACCTTTTTTTCTTCAAGCCTATCAAAGATAGGTCCTAATACTTGTATGTGCTCACTTATCTTCTTTGATTTTTCCAAAATTTCATCCACATAATCTTCAATTGTTTTATGGATCATGTCATGAAAGATGAGGGTCATTGCTCTTTGATAGGTAGCTCCTAGATTCTTTAACCAAAATGGAATTACATTCTAGCAATAGGTTCCCCATAGACAAGTAAAGGCAGTTTTATGTTGATCCTCTTTGGTGATTATGATTTTATTGTAGCCTAAAAAGCCATCCATGTGTGATAACATTTCATGCCCAACTGTTAAATCCACAATGAGATCGATGTTGGGAAGAGGGAAATATTCCTTTGGACATGCCTTGTTTAGATCTCTGAAATTAGTGCATATTCTGATGCCCCCAGTGGGTTTTGAGACTAATACCAGGTTTGAAACCCACTCGGGATAATCTATCGATCAGATGAATCCAACATCAAGAAGCTTTTGTAGTTCTAGTTTAACCAAGAGTGCTATTTGAGGGTTCATCTTCCTTAATTTCTGCTTGACTGGTTTGGCTTCGAGATAAACTGCTAAGTGATGTACAACCACTTCTAGATCGAGACCTAGCATATTTGTGTATGACCATGCAAAGTTATCTCTTCTCTCTTTAAGGAATGGTTCTAGGTTCTTCTGTTCTTTGTCCAACAAGGATTCAACATAAAAAGTAATCTTAGGTGCTTTTGTTGTTCCCACATTGACTGGAGTAGCCTTTTCTGCTAGTATCACTAACTTCTCTGGATGCATTGCAGTAAGGGGGAGATTGAATCCCTCATCCTTGGGCACCTCAGAGAGGTTTTCACCATCAGATGCATCCTTTATTTTTACTATGTTGGGACCAGAGAGTGCCACTAGGTGGTTTTCACTCAAGGATTTGCATGTTAATTGCATTTCATTTATTTTGTGACTTAGGTATTCAATCATCTCCCCATAGTATGGCCCTATATTGAGCTCTATGTTGAAGCTTGCTTTATGATTTTCCCATGATAAGTTGTGTTGGAGTCCCATGAATTCTGAGATTGCTTCATCATTTTTGAATAAATCTAGAATCGGTGGTCCTTGTTAGTCCATGTCAATGAGTTGGGGGTATACTAGACATATCTCAGTTGGTTGGTCATTTGAAACAAATGATGTGATAGAAATCATGAAGAGGGTATTATTCTCAAATAGGTTAGCAACATCAAGGGGAAACTCATCTAAGGTTGTATCACGCGATGTAGGTGACCAAGAGGAAGCCCCAATTTTTTTAGAAAAAATACCTTTGCCAATAAGAGTGACCTTTCTAGAAGTACAACCTAATCCCAAATTTTTTAGTTGTTTCTCTGAAATGATGGGTTCTAGTAAACCATTGTCATTCTACCCTAGTTTCTCAATTCTTTTTATATCCCATGCTTTTCATTAGCTGTAGGCCTTTGTTGTCATTTTCCATGGGTAGAATAGGAATAGGTTGTTCATCTTGATAGAGGAGTTTAGAGACATCTTGCTCATTGATGTCTTCTTGATTCAAGTCTCCCCACTTGGTGAAGGTAGTAGCTACCATCTTGATTTTTTTTGGTTCTTTGGTGCTAGCTGTAGGTTTCCAATGAGATTGAGGAGAAATAGGTAATTATCCTAAGACAACGGTGTCTTTCAATAGTTTGTAGTTTCCAAAACCATCATCTTGAATCATTGCTTTGACGTCAGGTATGCTTTTCAGGATGGGTATTTTTGATGCTGAGGTAGAGGATAGGGATGATGAGTCAATAAATGAGCTTGATGGTGTAGGTCCTTCATCATTTTTGGGTATTTGTGGGATCTTATAGAACTTTCCCTCAAGACTTTTGCAGTAGTATAAAGGTTCAAGATCTCTATGGATAATGATTTCTCTTCCTTCAAAAAGAAACTTCACACACTAATGATAGGTTGAGGCTAGATCTTTCAAAGCATGGATCCAAGGTCAGCTGAGTAGTATGTTATAGGGAAGATCAAGATCAAGTACTTGGCATGTAGTTTCTACAATAAGAGGTCCCACTTGAATTGGAAGTGCAATGATTCCTTGTGATACCCGTTCTTGGTCATCATATGCTCTGATGGTAGTACTCTTTGTCTTCTCAATAATATCTTCTGAATAGCCTAGATTCTTGATCAACTGCAGGGTACAAATGTTAAGACCAACACCTCCATCTACCAAGACTCTTTTGACCTTATTTTTATGAATGAAAACCTCATGGTGTAAAGCACGGTTATTAGATGGTTGTGACATCCGGTAAGTCTTTCTTGAAGAAGGTGAGAAGATGGTTGGCGATATTCCCTACCATAGCTTGAAACTGATCAATATCAATGTTCTTAGGAACAAATGACTCAGACAAGGATTTTTTTAGTATTTCCATATGTGGAGGGGATAACCTTAAGAGCTCTAAGATTGATATCTATGCGGAGGTCTATTTAATCTGATCTACAAGTTTGTACTTGCTAGGATTAGATGCGAGAAAAGTAGGTTGTGTCCTAGATTGAACTGGTACAACTCCTTGAATAGTTATTTTTCCACGTTGTGTAGTGACTCCACATTATGTACTAGCTCCTTTGATGGTGACAACAGTGATAACACTATCATAGGAGGCCACTACATTGGAATAGGTATCCTTGGTGTAATCCTTAGCTTTTCCATTGTTGTTTACTTTGTTATGATTAGGCATAAGGGTCTTGTATATCTTGAGATCTTGGTTCCCAACTAGTACCTCAATAGATATGGTATCATTCTCTATGAGATCTTGGATGATATTCTTGAGTTTCATGCAGTTTTCTATTTGATGTCCTTTGATTTTATGAAAGTCACATAGATCATGCTCGTTGTACCAGGATGGCTTCTCTTTCAATTCTTGGTAGTTTTCAAAGATAGGAAGTGTTATCAGATTTGAATCTATCAGTTTCTTCATGATTGTCTCGATAAGTTCTGATAACTGTGTGTACTTGCATTTGGGATAGTTGTTCCTATTATTGGTTTTTCTTTGTTGCATGTTGGTGTTACTAATTTGATTGTTTTGTGGTGGTACTGTTTGTTGCACAATTGGTTGGATGCCAACAACTTGATTGTTATTGGGTCTAGGAGCACTTAGTATGACAGCGTCTACCACACCGTCATTTGTTACATTTTTGTTCTTAGCCTATACACAAGGTTTCTCATTTGAACTAGCTGAAGGATGGTTGTCTTTGTAATATTGACTATTTCCTTGTGACATTAGCACTCTTTCAATGCTCTTTCAATGTTTAGGGCTCTAGGAACAAGCTTGTCATACGATGTGATGCATTGCAATTTCAAGTGGAATGATAGATTTGGGTTCAGGTTGGCTATAATGATTCCCACTTGTTATTCGTCAAGAAGAGGCCACTTGCTTTTACTAACTCTTTGTCTCCATCGTTGAAATAAATTAGCAAAGGTTTCTCCTTGATTTTGTTTAAGAGTGTACAACTCTTCTAGACTAACTTCCATGTCAAGATTGAAGGAGAAGTGATCGATGAATTTATCAGTGATTTCTTGAAAATCTTTGATACCAGGAGGCAAATGAGAAAATCAATCCATAACAATACCTATTAAACTTCAAGGGAAGAGGCACATTAGATATGAATCATTGTAAGCCACCTCCATGCACACGGCGTTAAATTCTTTGATATGGTCAACAAGAATTCCTCTCCCTTTTTTTTTTGTCAAACTTGGGGATTTTAAAACCAAGAGGGAATGGTATCATTGCTATATTTTAATCAAATGGGTAAAGAATCAAGTCCTATGTATGAAGTTTCTTTGTCTTGCTTGTGTGAAGGTCCTACATTTCTTGTGAGAGTGCTTTCAATTGTGATGCTAGATCATCTTGCAGATTGGGTGGAGGAACATATGGTGGGATGACAGATGAGTTCTATGGGGCATATGAAAGTGTGAGATTTTGTGAAAGTGATGAATATGTTCCTGATGTGCTTGGATTGATGATGTTCAAATGAGGATAATAGGAACCTTGTTTTTTTTGTTGGGTGTATTGTTGAGCTAGTGAGGCTTGTTGTTGAGCTTGTTGTTGTATTTGTGCCACTATGGCTTGCTATTGGGCCTATTGTTGTTGTTGTGCTAATAAAGCTACTTGTTGTTGTTGCACGAATTCTTGTGCTACTAAAGCTGCTTGCTGTGCAATAGCCGCTTGTTGTTGTTGTTGTGCTAAGGCTGCTTGTTGAGCTACTAAGGCTACTTGTTGTGTTTTTTGTTGTTGTTGTGCTAAAGCTACTTGTTATTGTTGTTGTACGAATTGTTGATAGGCTTGTTGTGCTTGTTGTAGAGCTAAGGCATGTGCTTGCAATGTGGGATCAGGTGGTTGTTGAGACATCTATAAAGGATTAGGGATATTGATGTTTTGAGTGGGTAGTGGATTGCTGGTGAAATATGGAGGGTTCCCTTGGTTTAACTTTCCTTGCAATATGGCGGAGTGAGGTGGAGGAATGTATGTTTGAGGTCTCGATTGATTTGGCATAGAAAAGGGAACTATGGAAAAAGATGATTTCATTAAATTTTGCAATGGAAATGACACACTAGGACCTTGAGTTCATTGATTGAAAAGATTCCCTTGTCCTATGTTTTGAGGATTGCCTTGTGCAAAAGATGTAAACAAAGGATTTGTGATCAAGTTAATCTTGTTATTGATAGAACTTGTAACCAAGGGATTGTTTGAGGGTGGATTTATAGTGGATGATGTGGAATGGTAGATGGAATGGATGAACCGATTGGAGGGTTGGATAAAGATGTCCCTATTTGCATTGAGGGTTGATTATGTGATACAATATTGACATGCCCTTGTGTGTTGTTTTGAGATACTTGGTCTATACTGCTTTGTGTGATGGTAGGTATACTTGTGGTACTCATAGGTGTGGATGAAGAAGGGTGTCCTCGAAATGTCAAAGTGGTGGTGGAATAATGAATTTCAAGTGGTGTGTGTAACTATTTTGGAGCTTTGGGAATAAGAGGAGCACCAAAAGTAGGTTTCCAAATGGTGGTGGGAGGTGGAGGATTATTTTCAAGAGTACCCACAAGTGTACTATTTTCAAATGGTGAAGTGTGACCAAATTTTTTAGCAAGGCTGGTAGCAAGACTAGTTATGTAAGTTTGATTTAGCCCTTGTGATGGAGTTGTGAAATATTTTGTTAAACTCTATGCTACAAACATTGGGGAGATAGGAGCTACACTATCAAAGGATTGATGTTCCAAAAGTTCTTCCCTAGTGAGCTCAAATGGGTTATTAGTGATGTCTTCGATCTCATATGGTCCTAAAGGAGATGATGGTTGTTGTGATAGCATAACATGAATTCTAGGATCAAATTCTAAAGGATTTGGATCACTTGAGGTAAATGTAACTTTGGTTTTCTCCATGATTCTCTTGTGTTGTGATCTCATCTTTACCATAAATTTTGTATCAGCTATGGGAGAGTTGTGTTGAGTTTTATAATGTTTGAACTCTCTAGTTTACTCAAACCTAGGTAAAAGGGATGCTCTAAGTATTTTGGGAGGAATGATGATGATGTGTGATGAAAAGATGGGTGATACGGGAAGTGATCTTTACAAACATTTTGGAACAACACTTTTGAATTGAGTTTGATGTTTTGATGTTGGGATAAAAGGATGCTAATGAACTTAGAAATATTTAGGGTAGACTTGTGACCTTCAAGATAAACTAGTTCAAAGATGATAACTATCTTAACTAATTGCATGGAAAAGGATACATTTCACATACAAAGTATCTAAGGTAGCAGTTGGTTTGATGTTTAAGTCCAAAAGTGTTGGTGTATTTGAAATTTTGAAAAGATAGATGAAGTGAAGGATGAAGTTTGATGAAGGGGTGAGTGAAATGTTTGACCCAATGTTGACCTAAAGTGAACCTTTTGTTTTGAAAAGACCAAAATGTTAAAATACTAAAGACTCAATGATTTAGAAAATGAGAGGATGACTGGGAATGTTCAAACCTATTCGGGCTCTCCTAGCCTGGGCATAAAAGTTTCTCATAAAAGTGTAACGATTGTGGTAAAATATTGAAGCCCACTATTAGAACTCAAAAATGTTGGTTTGAAACCACAAGAGGTTGCCAATATCTTGATACATTTTTGGCTAACGAACAAGAACAATTAATGCAATTGAATCTTCTTCTCTTCAGGCTCTGCCAGACCTAGGTTAGTATACCTATATGGATGAGCAGATTTAGGTGATGTGTTTCCTACTTTGGAAATCTACCCACAATGGCAAGTATGAGTGGGATATATCCAAAGGGAAATTCGGTATAAATTGTATAATCAATATCAAGAAAATGAATGATATGTTCGGTTAACAGATGTGGTTAAATAGAAGATTTCCTAAGGTAATGAATATGGGTTTGGGTTATGGGATGAATATGATCAGTGCCTTGTTGGGTGATGGAGTCAATGAAGTTTAATGTAGGATTACTGTGGCAGAAAGTTTAATTATTTGGCACTAAGAAAAAATTGTATCTTGTACAAGTATGCAGGGATGTGGCTACCAAACTCTTCTTATGGATCCACTGATTTATTACTAGGCTGTTGTGACTCACCCAAAAGTATTTTAACCCTTTTTTGAAGGAGGAAATTGAATAAGACCACACAGTTATGCATTGACAACAATGTATATACTTGATATACGTTAATTGAACAACCAATAATAAAACAATGGAGACATAATGATAGCACTCAATTGTTGATTCTTCTTCAATAATCCAGAAGCTTAACTTAATTATTGTGATATATCCATGTGACTTTAATTCCTACTTGAGAAACTCAAATGAATAAACCATACAAGCATGAAATAGGCCCACTAAATTCAGATATTCACTTGGAATAGATTCATATAATATAAGATAGCACTACTGGAGACAATCGAGCAATTGTTTCTGGTTAACAAATAATAAACACCACAGATGGATTGAACTCATTGATATTTCATTGATTCTTCAAAATTTAGAGCACACAACTAATTCATGAAGAACGATAATTGTCTAGGTAGGAATTCTAATAAAAAATTGATGCTTAATGATGGCCTTGGGTTCCCTTATATATACATGAAGCAAACAAGCTTCAGGCTGGTTACAACGTTTCATAATGCCTTTTCATAAAGTTTGTTAGACATAACTAAAACATGAATTAAAGAGATAATTAAACACATCTTCCCACTCGGTTAATCTCCATAGAAGTACCCATGGTCATTGAAGACCTGTTCAAGATATTGCCTCTTTGTGATGTACATAATCAATCTTCTTCAGAGCCCAAGTATTTTTCTTGCTAGTTATTAATTGTCAGGTTGCTTGGCCATTTGAATTCTTGTGTAGCTACGAAGTTTGTAAGGTGACTCTTCCATCTATTATCCAAGAGGTTTCTGACATCCACCATGAACTTTGTATATCCATTTTCCAACACTCAATGGAACTTGTTGAGATTGATATGAAAATTTTGGTTTCAACAGCAGCTCCAGTTGGGGATGAGTGATTTACCAATCACTGCAATAATCTAGAATATCTCTAGGTGCAGACCAGGTGTCCCCTTCATATGGTTTTTAGAGGATTTGAAAAAATGGAATTGTGGTGAGGATGGAATGAATATGGATATGGAGGTGAAAATGATGGAAATGGAAATGATCCTATACTACTATACATGGAAAAAACTTTGTTTTTATTGAGGGAGTTGTAGGATTGTCCATGTACTAGCAAGTCCTAGTCCCCTTTTGATTTCCTAAACTACTATGCATGGAATGAATAGTAGTATCTTTGAGAGTTTGTTAAGAGTTTTCCATGCACTGGCAACACTTATCCCTCTTTATATTACTGTGCATGGAATTGGTGATTTTATGAAAAGAAAAGCTTTAGAAACTGTCCATGCATTGGCAGTTCCTGTTCTTCTCTGAACATGTTTTGCAAATAATAAGAGTTCTCCCCTCCTTTTCCAATGATAACAAAGGGACCTAACCAAAAGGATTTAAACTTTCCATGCTTTCCCTTTTCTTGGAATCTAGTATTCCACATTAGTACCAAATCATTCACCTCAAATTTTCTATCTTTGGATTTCTTATCAAAAAGATATTTCATTTGTGATTGCAACTTTATATTTTGCTTTTGGTCCATTCTCCTTACTTCATCAAGTTCTGCAAGTTGCTCCATCCTCTACTCCATTGGTTCTGGAATATCTTAGTCTTCTTGAAGGATGAACTTGTAAACTAGCAAAAGGTTTTGCAATGGTATCCTGGATTGTGTTCCATACACCAGTTCAAATGGACACTTTCCAATTGCCTTCTTTACAGTAATCCTATCTTCCCACACAACCATTCTCAATTTTGAGTCCCATGCCTTCTTCTTCCCATCTACCATCCTTCTTATGATTTTCAAAAGACTTTTATTACTAGATTCTACCTAACCATTTGCTTGTGGGTGGTAAGGGGCGACATAAGAAACAATAATGCCATATGTGTTGCAGAAATTTCAGAATTCATCAGACCTAAAACACATCCCATTGTCTATGATCAACCTTACTAGTGTGCCAAATCTAGTTATGATATTCTCCATTAGAAAATTTATCACCACCTTGCTTGTTGCTTGTTTAGTTGGGAATGCCTCCACCCATTTAGTGAAATAATCAGTTGCCACTAGTATCCATTTATGTCCTCCACTTGACTTTTCTTGTATTTCCCCAACAAAATCAATTCCCCATTGATGGAAAGGGGCTTCTGCTTATAAAGGTCTAAGTGGTAGAGATCCTTGATATTTCAACTTTCCTAAGAATTTCTAACAAGATTCACACCTCCTTACATATGCAAAAAAGTAATTGAAAACCTTAGGCCAGTAATAGCCCACCTTAAGAATCTTATGTGCAGTAGTTTTGGTGGAATAATGACTTCCACACACTCCTTCATGCATCTCCCTCAAGACATGTTTTTCCTGTGATTCATCTAGACACAATAATAGCACTCCATCCCTGTTTTTCCAAAATAGATCCCCTTATATGAACACGTACTTGGATGCTTGCAACTTTAGAGTTCTCCTTTGATTATCATTCAATCCTATAGGGCACTTCATGTGTCTGAGATAATACACTATGTTTGTGTACCAAGGAGTATGTTCAATGCTTGCAATTGTACCATCCTCATTCTCCACATTGCAGATTTGGTTAGCTTCAATGCTTGCTTCTACCATTAGTTTGGCTAGACCTTGTCCCCTTACTAACTTGGTAATCTGAATTTCCATATTAAATTCTTGGATTTTATTGATCCATCTACATCTCCTCCCTGTCACCTCTGTTTGTACCAAGATATCTTTTACAGTTGCGTGTGGTACATATGAAATCACTTTGGTTCCAACTAAATATGGTATGAAAGCTTTTGTTGCTTTGACCAATGCATAAGCTTGTTTCTCCATAATATCATACTTTAATTAGAACCCTTGCAGTGATTTGCTAAAGAAGGATATAGGTTGCTCATACCTTTCATCATTCTTTTGTAACATAATAGTTGCTATGGTGTGGAATGAGGCAAATGAAAATATTTGGAAGGGTTTAGAAAAATCTGGAGATTTTAGAATAGGGGCTTCTTTGATGGCTTTCTTGATGGATATAAAAGCATCCAAGGCTTCTGCAACCCAATCTATTTTTTCTCCCTTCTTAAGCATTTTGGATATAGGTTTAATAATCTCAACAAAATTTGACACAAATCTCCTAAAAAAGTTTATTTGTCTAAAAAATGATTGAATGGCTTTGATAGTTTTATGAATGGGGATTTTGTCTATGGCTTCTACTCTTTTAGGGTCTATTCTAACTCCTTTTGATACAATATGCCCCAAAAGCTTACCCTCCGTGATAGCAAAGTGACATTTCTTACGATTGAGACTGATACCATATTCCAAAGCCCTGATAAATATTTTCTCCAAGTGTTCTACATGGTCCTCTGCCCTTTTGGAATAAGAAGTGAGGTCATCCTAGTACACTACCATTATAGTATTGACTAAATCTGCAAATGCCACATCCATGGCCCTTTGGAAAGTTTCCCCTGCATTGGTGAGACCGAATGGCATTCTCACATAGACATATGTCCCCCATGGTGTAGTAAATGTTGTCTTGTATTGCTCAGACTCTTTAACTTTGATCTGATTATACCCAGAAAATCCATCCATCATTGATAACAACTCACATCTTGTGACTCTCCAATACGACTTCCATATTTGGAAGAGGGTAATTGTCTTTAAGGGAGGCAACATTTAAATTTCTGAAGTCTACACAGAGTCTAATATCCCCATTTTTATTTCTTACTGGGACCAAGTTTGAGACCCATGTTGTATGTCTAATGGGCTTAATAATACCTCCTTCTTTGAGTTTTGCCAGTTCCTCTTGCATTTTGGGCTCCAAGGTAGGGTTAATAGGCCTTTGTTTTTGTCTAAAAGGTTTGGTATTTTGTTTAAGAGGTATTTCATGCTGGAATAGATCTTCTATGTATGCTTTCAAGTCTTCATATGACCAAAAAATTACATGTTTCCACTTTCTAAGCAAGGAAATCAACATATTTCTCACTTTTGGACTGGTTTTCTTACCAATATAGACTTTTCTTGGAGCTACCTCTGTCCCAAGATTAATCTCTTCTCGAATTTCTTGTTTGGTTGGGGCTTGTTTTAAAAATGTCTTGTCTTTGTTATCATACACCCTTTCCAATGCTACCAATCCATTTGGTATTTTATTTATTTTTAACTGGACAACTTCTTGTCCAAAAATAGTCTCCTTCTCGTCCTTTATTTCAAAAAAAGCATTAAAGTCGATCTCTTGCGATTCATATTGATCAATGCAATGGAGGAACTTAAGAAGATCTTCGTTGTCATTAAAAACTTTCCAATTGTATATATTGTCTGGGACTACTGGTCTGGTTTTATATTCCACTTATGCAATTCCTGACATAGTGATATCATCCCTTTTCAATGCAACATTTGCCAAGAAATCTACCATGGTATTTTTTAATCTTTCAATCCATTAAATAGAGAATGCATCAAATAGTTCAATTGTATCCCACACAAAATTCCTGTATTGTTTTAATCTTTTATTTTGGGTAGAATATTTTGATCTTATTTGTGAAATCACCAATTCTGAATCTCCAAAAATAGTCAGTAATTTTATTCCATGTTTGGTGGCCATATTTAATCCTGTCAACAAAGCCTCATACTCTACTACATTGCTTGTACATTCAAATGTCAACAAGAATGAATATTTGAATGTCTTACCCTCGGGAGATATGAAGAAAAATCCTACCCCGTTACCCTCTCTACTGTAGGCTCCATCAAAATACATCTTCCAGATCTTGTGTTTTTCATTACTAACCTCTCTGGTGATTGGATCTGTGTTTGTTAGTTCAGGTATGATAGGCACAATCCTGAAACTTCCCAAGTCGGTATCACAAAAACAATTGAGCCAGTTTGGATTGACTTGTTCTACAATTTGTTCTACCCTTGGTTCTCTATATAGTTTGACATCTTCTCCATTTATTGGTATAGTAGCATATGACAAGTCAAATTGTACATTTCCACCTACTGTTGTAGTCCACTGTCTTGATAGTAGCATCCTAAAATGTAGTGGTGTATCAATTACAGTTATGTCTACCCTATATACTACTTGTGGATAAGCAACCAATTTCAGTTCCACATTTTTCATGACTCCTATGATAGGGACATGCCTGCTATCCATGGCATAAAATTTTCCCCCATTAGTGTCTAATGACATGCTGAGCTATTTGATTATTCCCGCAGGCATGATATTAATGGTTGCACCTGAATTAATCATACAATTTCTTACTAGTTTGTTGTTGATCAACATAGTGGTGAAGAATGGTTTAACTTGTGGAGGATTTATGAATTCATCATTAAAAAAAACTTTGGGATATTTGTGTGTCCCTACTTGACATCATTTATTTTAATGATTTCTCTGCTTCCCACATTTCCTTTTGCTTCATTCGATATTAGTTGAATAGCGCTGTCCCTATATTCTTTTACTTTCATCATTTCTAATAGTGGCACAAATATTTTTATTTGGGACAATGTTTGTGTAAAGTTGAATGAACGAGCATTTTCTGTTTTGGGTGTCTTCTTTAGTTCCAAGGGATCTATTTTATCTTCTTCCTTTTCTATTTTAGTTTCATCATGCTTTTTATTATTTCTATAAATTTCCTTATTTTCTTCTCTTGGAATCTATTTTTGCTCATTTTTATTTAGCCCTTTGCTTTCAATTTTCCCAGATTTACCATATGCTATCTCCTTATCTCTAATAAAAAACCCTCTTGGAGTGCCACTGTTTGCACTTATTATTCTATTCCTCAGCCTATAATTTCTCCTTGCTTGCTCTACAACTATAGCAGTCAAATTTTCAATCTCTTCTTCTGTGGGTCTCCTTAACATGTACTTATTTGATTTAGGCAAAGGGTGTGGGGATGGTTCTTCTTGAATTTCATTATCATGATTAGAAAAAACTTGCTATTCAGCCATGTGGATATGATATCTATGATTATTCACATCATATTCATTAGCCCCTTTTTCTGAGGATGAGTACTCTTCCTCCATTTGGTGAAAATTTTGTGAAGCCATGTAAATAGTGTGATCCTTTTCTTCCTCATCATTTTGTATTTCTTCTTCTTGTGGTATTGATTGTGCTACCACACAATGTTCTGGGGAATGTGGTGCTCGACAAACCTCACACCATGGATTTTTATCCACCATATAAGCTCCTTTTCTTTTTAATGGATCGAGAGTTTCTTTAAATTTTGGTTTATCACTGAGAGGTTTCCCATCCTTCCAATTTGTATTATATGGCATATCTTGTAGTCTTAGTCTTTCTTTTTTGTATTGGTTGTCATATCTATTTGGCTATTAATATTTTGTGGGATTTTGATGTTATCCCTTTTTCTAATCATGCTAGCTGCCTTTCTATTATTTTCAATGGTCAATGCTGCTTTTTGTGATTTAACTAGCCTTTCTGGGTTTTTGTTCCTAAGCTCATATCCAGTTTTGGGATCAAAAGACTTCAAATAGATGCTTTTGGCTGTAGGATCAGACAACTTAGATGGTATTCTGTTGTAAATTTTGTTGAACCTCTGATTGAATTCATAGACTATCTCATTCTAATGTTTTTGTATGGTCATGAGTTCATGTAAAGTGAACTCTGGTGCACATTGATTTCCATATTGTTCAAGGAATTGATCATGAAACTCTTGAATGGAAGCAATAAAAGCTGTTGGTAAACTGTTGAACCAATCTCTAGCTTCTTCAGTTAGTGACATCATAAATAGCCTCATCTATACATCTTCATACTGCATATCCAAATCTTGGATAAAAGCATTAAAATTCCTTAAGTGTTCCTCAGCTGTGACTGCACTACTTCTTGTCAATTTTGGAACAAGACCTCTCTAACTGTTGTCCATAGGGCAAGGATATACTTGGAATCCTACTAAGTCAAATTGTTTGATCATAGTTGTGTAGTGCTGAGGAGGTGGGTTTTGAGGATGCTGATATTGGTATAATGGATTATTGCATTATACGTGGGGTGGTGGCATATATTATTGGCCAGGGGGTGGCTGAGCATTTGGGTGTTATGATAGATTTTTAGGTGGAGCATTTGATGGTTTGTATTGATTCCCGAATTTCTTTTTCAGTGATTTTGGGGGATTTGAAGGTCTTGCATGTTGGTATTCTTTTTCCTGTGAGGTGGTGTGTATTTAGGGAAGTCAACTATCTAAGTATCAAATTGGGCCCTCTGCAGCTTCAAATCCTAGAGTTCTTTTATCATTTGGAGTTTTTGTTCATATTCTATTTTCTTTCTTTCTAGTTCTTGTCTTTCATACTCCAACTGTGTATTTAATTCTTTTTGAGTCATATATTCATAATTTTCTTCAGAGGCTACATTATCAACAGGCTCATTCTAATTCCCTTGGAGTAATGCTATTTTATGATCATATTCATGTTGTCTCTCAATTTTTTCAGCCTCAAATCCAACCATGAATTCTTCCACTTTCTTAGGATCTTACTAAAAGAAAGGATTCCTTTTTTCTTCAGGAGTGTGAGGTTCTCTAGATGAGATATTTTCATTTGTCAATGTATCATAGTGATTATACGTCTCAAAGTGTGGTTTTGATGTTTTATCCTTATTTGTTATGCACATTTCATCAGACACCTTCTTCTTACCTTTATCATTCTTATGTGTCTGTTTACCATTACCATTAGGACCTTCTTTATATAGGGACCTTCTACCATGCATGCTGTGAGCTATTGTGATGGTCTGAACTCTAGGGTTTTCTCTTTCTGATGTGTACTTTATTTTATCAGTCACAATGTTTTATGGAGTTGCCACCCACCTTTAAAAAGTGGGATGAATGATCACTGGTTAGTGACCAGAGATTCAATGCCCTTTCCCTAGTGGAGTTAACTATCAATTTCTTTTGATTCTATTGTGATTATCAACTTGAGATTGGATATTTTGATTCCCCAGCAGAGTCGCCAATTTGTTAGAACTCAAAAACACTGGTTTGAGACCATAAGAGGTTGCCAAGCTCATGATACATTTTTGGCTAACGAACAAGACCAATGAATGCAATTGAATCTTCTTCTCTTCAGGATCTGCTAGACCTAGGTCTATATACCTATATGGATGAGCAGATTTAGGTGATGAGTTTCCTACTTTGGCAATCTATCCACAATGGAAAGTATGAGTGGGATATATCCATAGGGAAATTTGGTATAAATTGTATAAGTAATATCAAGCAAATGAATGAATATGTTCAGTTAACAGATGTGGTTAAATAGAAGATTTCCTAAGGTAATGAATATGGGTTTGGGTTATGGGATGAATATGACCAGTGCCTTGTTGGGTGATGGAGTCAATGAAGTTTAATGTAAGACTACTGTGGCAGAAATTTTAATTATTTGGCACTGAGAAAAACTTGTATCTTGTACAAGTATGCAGGGATGTGGCTATCACAATCTTCTTATTGATCCATTGATTTATTACTAGGCTGTTGTGACTCACCCAAAAGTATTTTAACCCTTTCTTGAAGGAGGCAATTGAATAAGACCACACAGTTATGCACTGACAACAAGGTATATACTTGATATATGTTAATTGAACAACCAATAATAATACAATGGAGACAAAATGATAGCACTCAATTGCCGATTCTTCTTCAATAATCTAGAAGCTTAACTTAATTATTGTGATATATCCACATGAATTTAATTCCTACTTGAGAAACTCAAATGAATAAACCACACAAGCATGAAATAGGCCCACTCAATTCAGATATTCACTTGGAATAGATTCATATAATATAAGATAGCACTAATGGAGACAATCGAGCAATTGTTTTTGGTCAAAAAATAATAAACACCACAGATGGATCAAAATCATTGATATTTCATTGATTCTTCAAAATTTAGAGCATGCAACTGATTCATGAAGAACAATAATTGTCTAGGAAAGAATTCTTATAAAAAATTGATGCTTAAAGATGGCCTTGGGTTCCCTTATATATATGGGAAGCAAACAAGCTTCAGGCCGGTTACAATGTTTCATAAAGGTTTTTAGACATAACTAAAACATGAATTAAAGAGATAATTAAACACATCTACCCGCTCACTTAATCTCCATAGAATTACCTATGGTCAAAGAAGACCTGTTCAAGATATTTCCTCTCCGTGATGTACATAAACAATCTTCTTCAGAGCCCAAGTATTTTTCTTGCCACTTATTAATTGTCAGGTTGCTTGACCATTTGAATTCCTATGTAGCTACGAAGTTTGTAAGGTGACTCTTCCATTTGTTATCCAAGAGGTTTCTAACATCCACCACAAACTTTGTAGATGTATATTAGGAAAATTAATGTTTACATTATATTTGTGGTGTAAATGTAGAAGTGTAATTACTATTGTAATAGTGAAGTTGTTAATAAACAACTCACTAATGTAGGTTTGAGTGGTTAGTCAAGTTAGTAGTTATACCCATGAAGATTATTCAAGGTCATTTGTTGTAACATCTCCCTAAATAATAGGAGGTTGTTTTTCTATTTGTTTGGCTATATATTAGCCATGTATTGAGTGAGAAAAGTAGTGAAGCACGTATTATTTGTGTGTAATAATTCTTGCTATTGTCTCTACCCATATTCCAATATGGTATCAGAGCTTTGTGGGTGCTTTGAAACCCGACTGCATTGTTTTTGTTCACGTGTTTAAGAAAATATTGCAAGGCATTCTAGTGTTAACATGTCTTGGCTGTGACTTGTATGGTAGCTGGAGCATCATGATTTAGTTGGCATCTTCATCTAGGATCGGAGAATAATATTATGAGCTAAGGATTTGATCAGGCTCTAGTTTTTATTGTAGATCTATAGTATCCCTGATTTTTTTTAGTGGCCCGATACTTGTTGATTGGAGGGCATAATATTACTCTAGAGCTATCTTCAATGTAGCATTTGAAGTGTGAGCATCCTCATGAGGGTGAATTTTTCCACTAAACTCTTGGACCGATTTTGGTTGTACTTGAATCTTCATATGTTTGTGAGTTATGCTTTGGCGTGACATACACAAACTGATCATCAAGTGATTTTGTGTTTGCTCACGGTGGTCTCAGTATTCTCTCAAACTGGTGCTTTATCAAAAGTGGGCTTCCTGGCATAAATTAGCATTTAGAGTTGAAATTCCATGCGGGTATCAAGAAGCATAATGAATTCTAAAGATTAGATTGGTTGGTGTCTATCATTCTTCCAATTGAAAATTTAGTTTTTTTTAATTTTAGTTTTGGTCTTGGTCTTAGTTTTAGCCATGTTTTTGAGTTAATAGTGTGTATTGTTTTGTCACTGTTGCTAAAGTCAAGTTGTATTATTTTTTTGATATTAGTGCTTATTGCTCTATCAAAACTTATTTCAATTGTATTAAAGGTGCATTTTTGGTGGTACCGATATCTTTTTTTTTAAATTTTCAGTTGATAAAAAAGGTTAGTTATGGATAAATTAACTTTTATCAAGAAATTCGATGGTAGATATTTTCATACATGGTAGATACAAATGCAGCTACAATTGATTGAAAAATATCTTTGGGATGTTGTCAAATCAAATTCAATTATACCAATTGATGCAAATGAACTTGTGAAGTGGAATATCAAAGATTAGAAAACCTTGGGAACTATTGGTCTCGGCTTATCAAAAACATATTTACATCATGTGGATTTTGTGAAGTCTAAAAAATAGGTTTGGGATTCATTAAAATGGCTTTTCGGATTTGAAGCAAAAAGTGCCAAGACAACATTGAAGCAGCAACTATATGGACTAAAGATGGAAAAAGGTACAACAATGGAAAATCATATTAGTAAGTTTCACTCTCTCCTAAATCAACTAGCTGGGATTAATGAGAAAGTAAAAGATGATGCTGCCAAAGCAATTCTTCTGAATAGTTTTCCTAAAAGTATGTTTGGGATGGTGTTTACACTAAGCAAGGTAACCATTAGTCTTGAAGGAGTAATATCTACTCTACTTGATCATAATGAAGACTCTGAATCTAAGGAGGTCTTATTTGTACATAACAAAGCAAGAAAAGGGAAGTACAAATCTAAGAATGTTCCTTCAAAAGGAAAAATCAAATGTTTCTATTGTAATGAAATGGGACATGTAATTTTGAATTGCAAGAAGAGGGCACAAGATCTATTAGATGATAAACTAGATCATCATGCTTCTTTAGTTGAAGAAACTGATTGGGAAAACCATATGAAGGATGAAGAGCTATCATGTTCTAGTGATGAAGAATATGTGATCTAGATAACTTCAAAATTGGAGGCAGGAGGCAACAGAGGAAGGAGGACAATCAACATCCTCTCGTTAGTCATGAATGACGGGGCCGCTCATCAACTTTGGTGGCATTTTGTCTTCTAGTATGCAGTATGATATGATTCATTTTTTTCCATGTTTCTTGTTGTGTGAATAAGTGGAAATTTCACATTGTGGGGGGAATATAACCAATGTTTCATTCCCATTTATGATTTGTATGGTGATTTGTATGTAACTTCCCTGATGTGCAAACATAGTGGTGAACAAAAGCACCAGTATAATTCAGTTCATGGATCTTGAAAGGGTTTGTGGGAGGATCCAAAAAAACACATGAGGTGGACAGATGGTGGAGGTTCTTGTTCATGTCAATGTTTGTGGTAAGCCTTTAAAACCATGGGAGGAGAGAGCCTTTCTTTTGGATCAAGGTCATGAGTCAGTTGGACATGCCACAAAGGTGTGCATACTGAAGATGAAGGTTGTGAGTTCGTACCATGTAAACATTAAGGGGGGAATGTTAGGAAAATTAATGTTTACATTATATTTGTGGTGTAAATGTAGAAGTGTAATTACTGTTGTAACAGTAAAGTTGTTAATAAACAACTCACTAACGTAGGTTTGAGTGGTTAGTCAAGTTAGTAGTTATACCCATGAAGATTATTCAAGGTCATTTGTTGTAACACCTCCCTAAATAATAGGAGGTTTTTTTGCTATTTTTTTGGCTATATATTAGCCATGTATTGAGTGAGAAAAGTAGTGAAGCACACATTATTTGTGTGTAATAATTCTTGCTGTTGTCTCTACCCATATTCCAATATATCCATCGTCCAACATGATGATCCCATCAAGTAAAGTATGGAACTTTTTGAGATTGATATGAAAATTCTAGTTTCAACACCCACTTTTGACCATACCTTGTTCTATGATTCCTATGTCTGAAATGGAGTGCTAGATATTTTCCCCTACGGATTTTGATTGTTTGATGAATCATTTAAAGGAGTTGAGTATCGTGAAAAAGACCAAGATTTTGACTCCAAAATAATGCATATAGTTCCAGACTATACCTTGAAGCATGTCTATAAAAGTTTGCTACCAATATGTTTCTATTTTTGTGAACTGCTAGAAGGTGTTTCTCAAGAGCTTTTGGAGTGAGATGCCTAAGTCTAAAATGAGGACCTGCAGACCTTGGCATAGGGATCTTGATTTTTCATGAAATCATGTGAAAATAGTTTAAGCTTATGGAAGAAAGGAAGATATTTATTTCCACATGGGTGGTGGTAATATGGGCCTTCCAGCCTCAATATCGACATGTTCCTCTTCTTCATCTAAAATGGTTGCTACGTTTCTCCACTATATGTTTGTTTCTTTATTTTCAAAAGTGAAGGTTCTCAAACTGCTAATAAGATATGTTTGTTCACCGTTTATGAGTTCAAAGTTTGGTTGAATTATAGCACTTGGAAGATTAAGTTGTTCAATGGGAGCAATCGGTCTCCAAATAGTCATGTGGGGTTCATTTGTCCATTTATCTTTGCTTAAGTGAATTGATTTTACCACAAACACATATCTTTGATTATGTTTCCAAACTAGATGTTTATGTTGAAAACATCATAACTTTCACAATGTCCATTTCGTAAAAATCATGAGGTTAAAGCCATAATTGCCTATGTTGTCTTTGGGAGAAATATGGGTTTGAGATTAATTTCAAGATATTTAGAAATCGCTAAGGATAAATCCTTAGGACAAGCAGTAATATCAAGGATAACTCAAGAAATCTATATTTGAGCCAAAGTGTTTGAAATTTGGATATTGAATGTTTGTTTTTGGATCATTTTGAAACCAAGCAAAGTGTTAAATTGACTCACAATCATTTACAACCCTAGAATATAAATGGCTATATTTGTTGAGTCCTCACTAGGATTTCTCCAAACACTAGATAATGGAAATAGTTAGAGATTTGGCGACATTAGCTCCCCTCCACGACACACACTTCTCGGGACCATCAAATCTCAAAATCCTTAAAATCTAGAGATTAAAACAAATTTTTCTATTTCTACAATTGAATAGTACAAATGTGGGGTGGCTTTAGAACGACCGTTCTTGCACCAAAAAATATTTTTAGGATTTTGGCATGCTAAACAAATGGGTTGTAGTAAGGGTAATCAGGGACAAGGCACCTTGCGAGCATCCAACAAGCCACTAAAGGCTTTGATCAATCCTACTAGGGGCTCTTATACTTTTTACTGTAGTACCCCATTCTAAAATACACTATACGGCTAAGGCCTACATACCATGAGGACTTGACAGTTTAGTCTTATCCATTTATAGACCCGTTTGAGTGAAAAATGTTTGGAGTCACCTTCAAATTGGTCTTAGGCAGGCCCCTCTAAAGATAACAAAAGTGAGGGAGTACACTTGTAGTTCGACTGCCCAGTTCACGTAAAGCGCAAGGTGGGAGCACACACAATGTCTCTTTCTCACACTAGCATGATTGTTCAATTTTAAACCCAATTGAAAGATGTGGGTGATTTTTCAAAGTGTTAGAGAATGTTTCTATTTCTAAAGGTTGCCAAATGGCGAGAGAGAATTGCATATGCATTCACCAACAACGTTGAAAATCACAAAACATAGCAAACAGTTGTCAGTTTTAAACTTTCAAAGCAACAATGAGTTCGTTTTAAGCACCAATTGAAAGATGTGATGTGAGGGTTCAATTTTATCCAACTTTGAGCGTTCATTTTAAACCAAATTAAACTCTAATGTGTTTCCTAAAGCAGAAAGTAGAAAGAATGAAATTGGGTTAAAATTGCCCCAAAGCGTCAAACGCTTGTTACAATCATAGAATTTGAGATAGAAGAGAATTTATTTCACTTTCGCTCAGTGTCCTTAAAGCTTGCAAAATCCTATTTGTCTAACAACCAAAACACAGTCAGGCGTGCATCAGTGATAAGATAAACTAAAGAAATTAAGTCACATGTCGAAAAAACAAACATTAAATTTCTTACCCTAGTTGGGCGTTGTTGAACACGACAGTGTCATAGTTTGAGATTTGGGCATCGCTCTAGTGAAAATGGGTGTCACTTTGTAGCAAGACTAGTGAGCATGATAGCGTCGCTATTTTGATGGGTGTTGTTGCTAACGACAATGTCACAATTTGGAATTTGAAAGCGTTAGACTAGTGAGTTTAAGCGTCACCATTTACATTTTATAATACCTCCAGATTAAATACACATTGCCATATTTAAATCAACATCGGAAGATTAAATACACGTTGTTGTTTCAAATTGACAGAGCATTGCTATATGGTGACGCTATTGAAATAGCATCGCTATTTGTGATTTGAGCGTCATTGCAACCTGCAAAACAACATAAAAATGAAATTTGAGCTAAAAAATGGCTAGATTATTGGTTTTCCCTCCTAGCACCAAAATGTGATGTGAAAATACCAGTATTGGCCAAATTACACTTGATCCATGAAGAATCGAAGCATAACAAATCCACTAATACTCGGATCTCAACAAGATCATTCAAATGAAATTGAAACTAAACATTTTATCAAAGCCTAACATACTAAATTATGAAAGCTTTCAAAACATCTACTCTAATCCATCTAAAACTTATCCCGTTGTGGAATTGGTGTCGTGTTGATGTGGAACAACAAACCTTTCCCAATCCCATGATTAGTGAGCCTATTTTAGTTGATTCTATGGAAGAGAATCAATGAAACCATTGTGATTGATGTTTGAAAACCTAGTTTGTGCTAAAAATGAACATGATGCAAGCTAAGTTACCATGATTTTATGCTAAATGATGAAGATATACAAATGCTAAGCTAAAATTATGCTAAAAGATGAAAACCCTAATTCATATGCAAACTAAGATGGATGCATGGAAGCCATTAATGGATGCTCTAAGCTATTATGCAATGAAAATGAACTAAAAGAATCTAAAAAGTGAGTAAATTGAGAGTATGGATGCAAGTGAATTCAACAACATAAGTTTGCAATTGAAAGATCGATCCATTTGTCTCCAAATAGTGATTTATTTATAAGAGGGAAAATGAGGAATGAATGGTTGAGATCAAAAAGCTTAATCAACGGTTAAAGATGAAGGGGATGAGAGACATGGATCATGGATTTTCATCAATGGATGAGAATGCATGATGAGATTTTAATCTTGAGGTCCCACACTTTCCTCAAATAAACACACTTTTGACTTGCTCACATAGGTCAAAGGTAACTTGCTCAAAAGGTTAAAGGTTAACTTGCATTTGAAGCTAAGTGAGTTGATTGGAGGAGAGAGAACATTCCATTGGATGAGGAAAAGGTAATTTACAAATTAAAACAAAGTTTTAATTATGCAAAAGAGGGATAAGGAATATTCAATGTGGGAATATTCCCTTTGCTTAGATGAAAATCAATTTAATTGCTAATTAAACAAGATTTAATTTATGAAATTAGAGGATTAGAAGAATTAAAGAGATATTTATTAAATTAGATGATTTAATAAATAGGGGAGGGGTGAAATGATATTTAATTAAATAACTTAGGGTTATTTCATTAGATAAGATGACTTAGGGAATTAAATTAAATATATATTTTAATTTAATTTAATTAGATAAAGTGTTAGTGCGAAAAGAGATGAATTAACCTGATTAAATTAATTAGGCCAATAGATGAAAATGATGCAATTAATTAATTAGCTAGGCTAATTAAATCAATTAAGCAAAAAGAGGATGGGTTAAAGAGGAAATGATGTTAGCAAATCTGATTCAAATGCATGATATCGATTAGGACATTTTTCAGTGTCTACACCAATGCCACAGGAAAAGCTCACAAAAATGTGCCTCACAAACTTTAATGGCAGCCCCTTCTATTGGGTTCGGTGAAGCCCAAATATTCCTTGTAATTATAATGGTAGTATCTCCCACACTCGAAACATATGCCTTTTGTAACTAACTCTTTTTTGGCATGTATTTGCTAATTTAGAAGTCGATTGTTTTGGTAGATTTTTCTATTTTGGAGATGGGACCGAGTATTAAGAGTTGCTGCTACTTGAATGTAGATTGTATTGTATTGAGAATTAATAAAAGAGAATCCCTATTGAAAGTGGATGTAGCCATTGTTGGGTGAACCACTATAAAATACTGTGTTCTTATTTTGTTCATTTTTATTTTTTGCAATCTTTTTCTTTCGTTTATTCTGCTATCATTAAATTCAACAATTGGTATCAGAGCTTGGTTAGAACCAAGTAGGAGTTGCGAAGAAAGTTGAGTAGATATGGAAGAGAGCCCCAACTTGGATGATTGGGTTCAAGCTCTCACGTCTATGTCCCATGGCTTTGGAGAGAGTTTTGATGAAGTGGGAGCCATTCATATAGATGATGATGAAGATTTCTAGGCTTCTCGAAAGAGGCTTTTGGATCAATTAGATGATGAAGCTGATTCTCTTATTGAGGAGTTTCTTGGTATGTTGGAACCTGGCAGTGACATGGAGTAGATGCAAGAAATAAAAAGTGTTATGGCTCGGTCTGGAGAAGAGGAAGAGGTAGAAGAAATATTTTATTTTGTTGATAGTGAAGTTTCTCTTTTCAACTTGCAGTAGGAGGTCATAGATTCAAACACAACATGTTCAAGGAATGGTTATAGTACTCTGACTGTAGGGAAAAAGGTTAGATTTGATTTTGCAATGGAAATGGATGATGCTCCTATCTATTTGGCCACTAAAGTTCTTATTCAAGTGATGTTGATCCTGATTCCCCGAGCACTACCCAGGTGAGGTATGTGTGGGAAAAGGCCCCACAAAATTTGGGAGGCAAATATTTTGACATACTGGAAGACTTCGGAAAGGATGAGAGAGCAATAGAGGCTGAGAATAAGGCCTTTGAATCCCTTATGTCAGCAAACAATGGAGTTGTTCAGGAGAGCTAGGAAAATGTAAGTGAGGCTGAGAGTCCTATGGAGGACATACAAGAAAAAGAGAGAGATGATTTATTGATGAAGCTTGCAAAGGTAGAGATAGAGTGGAATGCATTGATTATAGGTAGAGAAAAAGTTACAGCTAAAGGTAATGAGGTAAAATCAGATTTTAATGTGAGATTGGATAAGGTTGAGAGTGATGTTGTAGAAAGTAATGAGAAGGTAAAAAAAAATATTATTAATGATTTTCATGTTCAGTTGGATAATTTAGTGAATTCAAATGAGATGGTTCAGGAAGATTTTTCTAGTGATGATTAGTATGTAGAGAAGGATTTGTACTAGTGGTGTACAGAAAGAGATTTGAATTGGGGCCCTGGTGGAGGTCCATATTTGATTTTTGCTGTAGGGGAGGAAATGGAAAGCTTAAAATCCATGGAGGTTATTAAATCTGATGTGCTTTGGAGGAGACACATATGAAGTGTTCTTGAATAGAATTTGGCGAAGCTAAAATCTTTGTTGGGGCTAATGTAAATGCCTACAATGGGGGATATCTCTGAGCAATTATCTCAAGCAATATTTGGTCTTCAAGTGGGAGATTGTTGGGTTCAATGAAGCCCAAATATTCATTCTAATTATAACGATAGTATCTCTCACACTTGAAACAAATTCCTTTTGTAACTGACTCTTTTTTGGCATGTATTTTCTAATTTAGAAGTCGACAGTTTTGGTAGATTTTTCTATTTTAGAGATGGGACTAAGTTTTAAGAGTTATTGCTACTTGAATGCAAATTGTATTGTATTGAGTATTAATAAAAGAGAATCCCTATTGAAAGTGGATGTATCCATTGTTGGGAGAACCACTATAAAATCCTGTGTTCTTGTTTTGTTCATTTTATTTTTTGCAATCTTTTTCTTTCATTTATTCTGCTGTCATTAAATTCAATACCTTCAATAATTACAGAATCAATGCTCACAAAAGAAAATCAGGCCCCAAATGCACAAAATCACGTCAATCTATGAATGGCCCTCCAAAAAAAAATTCACACACATTTGCACACCCTTCAAGTGCGTGAGCTTGCATAATGGGTGCGATGAAAAGTCACAAAGGGTGCACTAGTCTTTGATCATAATCAGGCCCCAAATTGAAAAATAATAGTGCTTCAAACTAAAAAATAATGCTTGGAAAAGGCCTAATCATGCCCCCCACCAAGAATCACGCTCACAACAAAAACAAAATCAGGCTATGTGGTTTCTGGACACCTCCAATGAACAAAAATCATGACCTCTCAAATGCAAAATTGGGCCACAAATACAAAAATCGGCGGCTTCCAATCAATAGAGCAACACCCCTCTCAACAAAGAATCAAGCTCAACAAGGATAGAATTCATGACCACCAAATCACACCTCTCCTCAATAGAAAAACAACAATGAATGAGACAAATAATGCCTCAATAGAAAACTAAATGTTAGATTAAAAAATTGAATATCAATTCAGATCTCAAAATTTTTTTGATGAAAAATCTCAACGAAAGGTGGTTGCAAAAGACAAGCTTTGATACCATGTTGGAGCAAAGCACCTAGGAGCATTTGCAAACCAAGAGAAACCTTCATGAATGAGAGAAGCAACACAAGAGATGCTATTTCATAAGGAGTGAAAAACAAATGCATTGAGATGATAAATTACATAGTATATAGGCTTTTTAAAGCCGTGAAAAAGTAGATGGGTGTAAAAGTACCTTACGGGAAAAACCAATTATCCCTATGTTAAACTTAACACACTAACAAAGATTAGATTGAGATAATGATCCCACAATATTGGTTTACAATTTTTTGCTAAACTGGACATTGAACTAATTTTTTTAACTAAATCTTCACTTTTAGGCACTTATAGCTACTAAACCATGAGGAATTTGAAGATGATGCAAACTAGTGATTTTTGAAATTTTGTCTTTAGATTCTAAATATATATTTTTAATTTTTTTTTGAATCAAATTTCATTTTTTTTGATCTCCTTCGAAAACTAGTTTTTAATAGTAAACACCATTTTTAAAGAGTGATGTTCACCGTATATAACATAACTTTTTCTATGAAGGATACAATTCTATTTTTTTTGAATTTAGATTTGTAACTATGATATATAGCAATTTCATTTGGTTTCATAGTGTTTTATCAGATATTTGTTTCTTAATTAAGTTTTGAAGTCAAACCAATTATAATTTAGACATAGGCATATTGCATACAACATAACTTTTTTTGTATGCATCAAGATTCAATTTTACTTTTTTTGCTGGATCAAGGACATCAATATCTAGTACAAACATATTTTTTAGAATTTTTTTTGGTAATCTACTATTTTTCCACATGTGTAGAATAGAGAGCTTGATTTTTAGTGAAAAACCTACATTCACAAGAAATAAAAAACAAATATAATAATCAAATTAAATATATTTAAAATTATACCTTTTGGGAAGCTTATAATAAGAACTACATACTTACAAAAACTAAATTTTAAATGAATTCATTTGATCCCCCAAAATGTAAATCAAAGTGGTTTTTTATCAACATTTGATAGGTCTAAAGGAGATTGCATTATAGGTATGGTTTAAAAATAATAGGGTTCTATCCAAGGGGGTTTGATGAAACCATCTTCAATTGGAATCCTTTAAATAGAACTTTTCAAGGATTAAATCATTATATTTTCTAAAAATATGTGATTTCAACAAAAATGAAGATGTCCCAAAAAGTGTAAACCACTATTGTGGGATCTAGTGTGTTGTTCATTCTCCTATTAGAAATTCCTTGAGTTTTGAATGTTTTTCCACATCATTTAGGATGTGTTAGTGTAAGGGGGAAATCTAGAAGTATGAAAATAATAAATGAATTAAACTAAATTAATTCAAAAGAAGATTAAATTCTAAACCCATACTCATGAAATGAATTGGAAAGTAATGAATTCAATCAAATAGATTAGCATAAGCAAGAAATAATGAATTCACAAAACACAAATATACCATCCCATGTCAGAGTTGTGTTTGTATTGACGTTTGGATGTCAGTTTGCTCGATTCAATACAAATCCTCCATTTTTGTTGTTGCAAAAGCTTCAAAGTGCGTTGATAATTGCGATCTAGAAGAAGAGGGTAACAATTCTCAATATGCTCAAGAATCAAGTGCTCAACGCTTTGCTATGAAATTTCTAGATGATTTGTGAGAAGGTGGATTTTTTTTTTATAGATTTCATGTTTCAAGATGAATGATCGAGATTTAGTAGTAAAAGATCATGATCGATGGTTGAGAACCATTGAGAGGAAATAGATTGGCCAGTTAGCTTATGTGATTGATCCAATTAAGGATTCTGATTGCATAATCAGAGGATTTAGATTGCATAATCTGTGGGATTGAAGAAATCAAGTTGAGTGGTTAATGGGATTGAGGAATTAGGTTGAGTGGTTAGTGGGATTGAAGAATAGATGAGTTTGTCAACCGATTAGAGTGAGAAATTAGTGATCGTGATTTTCTCAATTACAAAGAGAGTGAGGATAATTAATTAATTTTTGAGTTTAATGTGCAATTCATGTTTGACTTTAACAAATAAAGTTATATTTGTTTATTGATCATTGAATGTATGTTGAATAATTGATTTAATTATTCAAGTTTAGAGAAGGGAAAGTGATGCGATTTAAATTATTAATGGTAACAATTTAATTGATTTAGATGAGAAGGTTATATTAGCAACATAATTAAATAATGCTCATTTATTTAATTATAAGAGGAATAAAGTTATATTAATAATGAAATAGTGAATTAATTAAATAATTTAAGATTATTGAATTAATAGAGGAAAATAGGGTTTAATGATGTAAATGATGTGAAATGAAATTAGATTAATGATAATGATGTCGATAATGAAAAAATGTCATTTAGGATGTGTGATATGCATTAGGTCATTTTTACATGTCTATAGTTAGTGTGTTTTTGGTTGTGTATATAGTGCAATGATGCTTGGGTTTATTTGGAATAGAAAAAATGGTGACCTATTCTCATGCATTCCTTATTTTGTTGTAAGAGATGGGATTAGTGATCTTGTACCCTTCCACATGGTTAAGGTAAAATCTACCCTCTTGTATGGTAGTCATTATGATGTCACCATATGATCATGTTAATCCTTGCAATTATGCAGTTTGTACTTTGTGCATTGATATTGTGTGTTATGAGTGTCACTATGTTTCATAGAAACTCTAGTGTGTGTGTGTGTGTGTGCATTATAATACATTTTTGTTATTTATATTGTTAATATTTTTTATCAATTTGTTATCCACTAATGTCTTGTTAAAATTTTTGGGGTATTACACATAGAGTCCCACCAACATCCTTGCAACTATTGAGAATTATGTGATAATGCAAACCATTTTCAAGAAGACAAAAAAAGATGAATATCTCAAAGGAAACTAACCAATCTTAGAGATCCAACATAACACATTTTATTAGAACTCAAATGGGTCTATAAGGATTATTCATTACACCACATAAAATTTGTATTCAATAGTCCTTTGAATCCTACATTTTTAAGAACTCTAATACCAACCAAATTCTTTGAGGGACACACACTGAAAGAAAATTAAATTATCCACTAGCTCTAACATATACATACAACTCATATTCACCTCATAATATCAATATTTCCATATTTTTTGGATTGTACTACTACACAATCACCTGCAAGACATAAATACTCTAACTTAGAGATTGATTAAAGAATAAGGAAAATAAAAGAAATATATAGACACAATTTAGATAAAGGAAAATATTATAAGCTATGCCAAGGAAGAAAAAAAGGATCTAATCACATTTATTGGGACAATTATGAATATAATCTATAAAATAAATCTAGAGGCTAGAAAAGAGTTACCAAAATAGTTTCAACATAGAAATTGGACCTTTGAACTATTTATTACACAAAAACTAAAACCTAACATAATTTTTATTGTGGAACATTAATCTCTTTACCACATTTTTTTTTTTTTTTCTTAAAGGTGCAATGCACCCATAATATTAGGGGTAAACGCTTTTTTTGACCGGAGCTATGAACCGGATACAACAAACCACAAGAAACAACCAAACCCGCGAGCACAAAGGCCCAGCGAAGGCACAATGCCTGCGAGCACTTTGACCCAGCGAAGGTTTGAACCCTGGTGGCCGTCACTACAACCAAGCGACTTGACCACCGAACCACGCCCTTATCGGCAATATCTCTCTATCTCTTTACCACATTATCCAAGTAGCTCTGCAAGATTTTCCCTCGTCATATCATCCAAGTTTCATGATAGATAAGAGTTAGGGGTAGAAATAAATCCTAGCCATTGACCACCACCCAAGTCTTCAAAAATAGGTAAGGTAAGCACAACAATAGGAGAGAACCAAAGTAATATATTTCCATCCTCAATAATACAAAATATCAAAAACATATCATTATTACCATTGCATATGCATTCAATTAAGTTGATAACCCTATAGGCGTAGTGTCCGACACTATAGAAATGAGGCATCAAGGCTTTAAAATTTACTTAATATCAAACCATGGTGAAAAGTGAAAACATCGATTTTGAAGGAGAAATAGGTGACAATCCAAAAGAATACTTGCAATCACATAAGTATAGAGAATTTTTTTAATAAAATCTAGGTAAGATTAGAAATATAGGAGACCCTCTATCACTAAAAAAGTAGAGTGTTCTCAATTCTTAGTTAAGAAAAAATCATTTCAATATTCCTTTTGAACAAAGTAAATGTACAAACAAATATAAACATAGACCTAGATACATTTTCTCAGAGTCAAAATGCAAATAATTCTCATTAGTTCATTCCTTAAATAGTAGTGAATAAGAGAAATTATAAAGGAAATCCATCTAATAAGTTGCCAAGCACACAAAAACATGATTGCATCCAAGCAAATGATTCATATATATCTTTTTCTCGCTTGGTATGAAGCTAGAGCAATTATCATATCAATCCACAAGATAATTTTTTTTTCTTCTCTTATATCCAACCCTTCAAAACATTAAATATGTAGCATTCGATTCATAAACACCATGACAATAGAAAAATATAATTAATGACACCATCAAGAAAATTTCATCTAGGAAAGATCACAAGGAAAGATCATTGTAAGAATATTTTCTACATGGAGCTTAAAATAAACAAATTTATATTTGAATTAAAATATAGATAGGTCACTTGCACACTTGCTTAATGTTTGCAAATATTTGTGGAAGACTATATATCTAGTGCATCAAGGGGCTTGATTGGGGAGAACTTGATAGTTGTAAATCCATAGCTTCCCTTGAGGTATTTCTAAATGCTACTTGTCCTTGCACAAGTTTAGATATTAGAGATCAAGAAAAGCTAGTTTTAGAAGTTCACAATATGATAGATAAATGATGTGAGTTATGGGGCAATTCCATGCATCAAGTCATTTCCATGCCTCTTAGAATTGGCGCCAAGCTAGTTGGATTCAACTTATAGATAATTCTAGGTCTACAATTTTTTTGAAATAATAAGCACATTGAGGATAGCAATTTTTAAACCACTGACAAGTGGAATATATTTGACATGATTATTTTCATAATAATAATTACCTAGATTAGGTGTCTTAGCCATTTATATTTATTTTTTAAATAAGATTTCAATTTATCAACCTCCAACTCTAAAATTAATTTAAATATTTTAATTTATTTACTAGCTTAATTCACATAAAATAATTTATTTTTTTAATATAATTATTTTGAGATTACACTTTATAATATTAGTATTCTTAAATTGAAATGAAACTTAATTGAAACATAATATTTAATCAAAATAGAACATCTATCTAGCATATGAGTATACATTTGATTATATTAATTACTTGAAATCCAAAAATACAATAGAATTTTGATTAATTAATAAATATGATCAAATGCATATCTAGATAGACAATACAAATCAAACTTGTATTATTGAAAAAACTTGATTACATAAACACATTAACTTAATTCTCTCACATTAATTTAAGCAATAAGATTGAATTTATTATAAAAAAAACTTGATTAGATTATCCCCATTATTAAATAACTTTAATACTAGTTATGATGTGCAAATCCATGCACATATTTTACTAAACAAAGGATACGTATTTCTTCATGCTTATAAATAAATGTAAAATAAGCCTAAAATTTTTGGATCTTGAAGTTGCTTATAGAACTAAAACAAATCCTCATATCTATCACAAGAGGTCTTCAGAAAAGAGACTCTCTAACTATGTTACCTAAATTTTGCCACATGTAAATATTCCAATTACGCTCCTGCACATATACCAAAAGCAACATTTCATGAGTCTTCAACTACTTCTTGTAGTTCACAAAAATGTAAACTAAGTTTGAAGACTCATATACAAACAAATGCATACCTTTGGTGTTACAATGATGTTAGAGAGAAACTGAAATGGCCTTGTATTTGAATGGATAGCAAGGACCTCCACTTGCTCCCTTCTCAATTGCTCTAGTTGCTTCATCAGCACACTGGTCGGGCATGTAAGCAGATCTATTTGCATAGTTGTTTTTATGTTTACTAGGCAGGGATTCTCTTTACACTGCTCCAAAGTAACTTCATTGCTACGATAAATAATTGTGCTCTCTAACCCACTACTTGCTTTGGCTTTCATTGAGATGCTTGTGGGAGTCGATGCCTGAGAAATTTGGTTCTGTTGTTCGAGCTGGGCAACCCTAAGCTTTAACTCCTCCGCATAGCTCGTGGTTCTTGCCAGTATGGAATTCCTACTGGTATTCCTATCGTCCTGTCCTGAGCATATTTGAAAGTCAAAACCAGCAGTAGCTCAATGGGAAAAATATAGCACTACTCAGTGATCAAAACAGGAGAAAACATCTGGATAACTCAAGTTTGAGTTACAAAACTGATTTCTAATGATTAGAAAAAATGATTAAGTAAAACCATAGAAAGGTCGCACCTTAGAATTTATAGGGAGAAGAGAGTGAAGATTTGAGAAATGCTGTTTAAATCTGATTCTCCTTCTCCGCTCGGCTATCATATGCGCAGCCGCCGATCTCTTCTTCTTATGACAACCAGCAGCAACAGCAGCAGGAGGAGGAACAACTAATTTTCTCTTGTCATTGATTTTGCTGAGAAGGGCGAAACATCTCTTGTGCAGAGTCTGGCCAGTTTTAAGTGAACACACATGGGCTTCTGAACCGGCTTTTCTGTATGCGACGAAGGCGCTATGGGCAGTTCTAGGTTGAGAATCAGACCAGGAATCAATTGGGTTTTGATCAAAGACCTCTACAGAGGAACTCGAATTCAGGCAATTTTCAGCAATATGATGAATACTAGGAAACTCATATTGCATGTCAGCCATTAGACCCATTTCATGAACGTCGTAATGGGAAATATCCTCACTAGTTACGAGTGGAGAATCAATCCTCGTATAAAGATCAAGGTCGCTATAGAATCCATCGTAATATGTTTCCATTGCCTCAAATTGATATTAATTGGAGAAGGCAATCGGATTTCTGATTTAAACAAGATGTAGGGTCTTTATATAGAGTAGCATCTGCATTTGATTTAAACTGTCTCACCAGCTGAGAAGTCTACGTTTGGACTCTTGAATTTATAAAGCTTTAACTGAATTTTTTAGAGTTTAGAGTTTAGAGGAATCTACTAATTTCTCCACTATTTTGGTTGTCTGTTTCATAGGCTAAATATAGGCTAAATATAGTTATTATTTATTTTGCATGTTCTGCAGTTTGCATGCTCTGTTCTGCATCAATTTTGTAACCGCTCTGCAGGTGTAATTGCTTTCCAGAAGTTTCTATGTTTCTGAAAAGTCCTCTTTATATTGAGGTACCTTGTAATGTTCTGAATCATCAATCAATAGACTTATGTGGATTAATTTTGTGTTTTTGAATAATTTTCTGTTTGTGCATTTTCTACACCTTTTTCAAATTGGTATCAGAGCCGGAAATGTATGAAGAAATCTGAGGATTAATTTGCAGCTGTGTGATTTAATAGAAGAAAGGAATTGTTGTTTAATAAAAGCAAGCGGTTGCTAAAAAAGTGAGATTGGTGTTCGGGCCATTCAAAAATGTAGTTTGTAGATTATGGAGAGAAAAATCAGATCTGGGAGAAGCACCGATTGCTGAAGGAGATTGTTGTTTTGCAAAGCAAGTGATGCTGGAAAAGAAGTTTCCATTGTTTGAAGGTGTAGCCGCTGTTTGAGAAGGAAGACACCAGATCGCAATTTTTGCAAGGAGCTTTTGGAGAAAAGAAAATCACAGTTTTGGAGATTCGAAGGCGTATATCATAAAGACCCGCCAGTCTCAAAAAGAGATCACTGCTAGAGAAACTAGAAGTTGCTGTTTTAGATCGTGGTTTAGAGAAAGGAATGCAGATGTAGATCGCAGTCAATCAGCTTTGAAGGAGATCTCAGTTAAGCCGTAGTTTTTCACTATGATTCAAGCATGGTGCTGATAGCAGATCCAGTCAACATCAGAAAAGACAGCTAAGAGAATCGCTTGGAAAGTCGAGGGTTTGTTAGAGCCGCCAAAAGCTGCCAAGGAAAACAGGCACATTATTTTCTATTACTGTTTCAATTTGTTGTTTGAATATATTTCAAAAGAAGGATTGCAATGTATCAAATCGTAGGAGAATGGAAGTTGTCAGCATGATCGCAGCCAATAAGAAATTGTAGGAGGTCGCTGTTTTTTTTGCAAGATCTATGTGTTTTTGCAGGATCACTGAAGTCTACCAAGATCACTAGTTGAAAAAGGAAGTCACTACTAAAGAAGTCTGAAGTTTTCTCAAGAGAGGTCCCAGAAATATAAAAGGTGATAAGAAATCAAAGAGTTGCCACTATTAGAAGATTGATGAAGTTGCAGCCATAGCTGTTAAAGTGTCATACAAGGTTGGTTTAAGGAGAAATTGTGAGAAGGTTGAGGCACGCAAAGCTGTCGAACAAAGAAGGAAATTGACAATCGAGGATAAGTGCAGGAGAGGAGGTAAGTATTAATCATTTTAAACGGGAAAAGCTAAAAGAGAAAAGACAGAAAAATATTTGAAAAAAGAGAAAAATGATTTGGAAAAAGAAAGGAAAGAATTATTAATAGATTTATTGGACTACGGAAAAAAGTTGTATGGTCTTGATATTGAATTGGTTAAAGTTACAATAAAAAATGAAGAGTTTGAACAAAAATTGAAATTGTTGATGAAGTTAAGAAGAACGAAGAATTAGAAGAAAAGATTAAAAGATAATGAATGTTTAAGGACAAAATCAATAGTTTGTGATGTTTCGTGACATAGATGATTTGTGTTGTCTATCTGATGGTATATTTGGTAAATGTGATTTTGCTGAAGTTATTTGTGATGGAGATAAACATGAGCTTGAGAATTGTGATGGTAATGTATTTGATTCTGCAAATATTTCTAGTTGTTTTGATGATAATGTTGGTTTAAAATTCATGAAGAAAATGGGATATAAAGGTTGAGGACTAGGTAAGCATGATTATGGAATGAAAGAGCCTATTGAACTAGTTATGAGGCCTAAGTATGAAGGACTTGGATATGTGACATGTAAAGGAAATAATATAGGATTAACAAAATTTGTTAAAAGAATGGAATGTGTGCACTGTTTGCATTGTAATAGGAAAGGTTATACAAATGATACATGTTGGGATCCTCATCCATGCAGAATTTATGGCTTGAGAAATCATTTAGAAAAGATGTGTTGGCAAAGAGAGTGGAAAAATGAATCTATGACAGGATGCATGCAGTTCAATTGTGGATGGAGTTATTGATCGAGTTGGCAAAAGGTTATAGGTATGTTGAAAAATTTATTCAAATATAGATGTTCATATGTCAAAGATGAAAGAAATAAAGAGAGGTTTGTTGATCTAGCAAGACATCAAGGAAGATGGAAGGCTAAAGATAGCGAGTTTGCAGAAAAGAGGACTTCTAGTTTGAAGTTTTGAAGATTTGAAGAAATTGGAAGACTACCGTAGCAGTGGGTGAGAGTTGGAGATTAGAAGATCTTGAAGACAGTTTGAAAGTATCATGCAAGAAAAGGATTGAGTGAGTCAACAAACTTGAAAGACAAGACTTGAAAAAACAAAAATTGGGAATGAAAAATATGTGGTCGAAATTAGGGGGGTGTGTTGGAGGAATCTACTAATTTCTCCACTATTTTGGTTGTTTGTTTCATAGACTAAATATAGCTATTATTTATTTTACATGTTCTACAGTTTGCATGCTCTGTTCTCTATCAATTTTGTAACCGCTCTGCAGGTGTAATTGCTTTCTAGAAGTTTCTATGCTTCTAAAAAGTCCTCTTTATATTGAGGCACCTTGTAATGTTCTGAATCATCAATCAATAGACTTATGAATGCTGTAGCATTCTGGTGTGGATTAATTTTGTGTTTTTGAATAATTTTCTGTGTGTGCATTTTCTGCACCTCTTTCATGAACGTCATAATGGGAAATATCCTCACTAGTTACCTGTGGAGAATCAGTCCTCGTATAAAGATCAAGACCGCTATAGAATCCATCGTAATATGTTTCCATTGCCTCAAATTGATATTAATTGGAGAAGGCAATCACAGTTCTGATTTAGACAAGATGTAGGGTCTTTATATAGAGTAGCATCTGCATCTGATTTAAACTGTCTCACCAGCTGAGAAGTCCACGTTTGGACTCTTGAATTTATAAATCTTTAACTGAATTGTTTTAGAGTTTGGAGTGCATGTACACCCACATCCAATCCAATATTTATTCAGGTTTTTGTTTTTGTTCGTTATATGACATCATTTGAATCAGTCTTTGAGTGGTACATTTCGAATTTCTTACTCAGTAAATTAATTTGTCGTGGGATAAATCTGACATCTATGGTCTGAGCTATTGAGAAGTACAGGAAATGGTTATTGGTAACTCTGTTTTTTTAATTAAAAGAGAAGGTAAGAAGAAGTTATTAGGATATCTTTAGGACTTTCCAAACATATATGTTTGTGTCACCTTTCTTTGACTGTCATTGTTTTAATCATATATGAGTAGACGAAGAGCGATTCCCACGACGACATTCAATTGATTTACCTTTGCGCTGAGTAGTAGGAAACAATCAGCGGCACCATAACTTTCATATAGGCATAAAACGATTGTCTTTTGTTACCTACTTGTCTATGATGATATGTTGTTATTGTAAATTAAATATTAAAAAAATTATTTGAAAAAGTATGGATTAGAAAAGGTGTGTTTGAGTAATGTATACTTGAAGTTGGTATTTTAATGGTGAAATTAAGATTCCTCTATTTAATTTCATATTTATTTGTGACAATATTTTAATACATACATATGGTAATATATGGTATATTTAGTGTAAAGTTGACCACATTTATTTAGATTTAATTGTATATTATTCAATGTTTATTGTCTTATCATATCTTTATATGTTTACATTTGTATGTATTTAACATATCTATTTGATTACCTTATTTATCAATAAACTCATCTCTAAATAAATGATGTTTATCATGAGTTTGTCTATATCCTTTTTCCCCAAGCCACTCTAATTCAAATTCAAAAATTTAAAATTTGGTCAATTAGTCCACATTACCTTTCTTGGTCAAGGTCAACTAAACACATGTATTCATCAATCATGTCATATTGTCGATATCAAAAGAACAAGAAGAAATAGACACTTGCCAACTGCATAGAGGATATTAGTGTAGCATCGAAAATTGTGACCCTTGACAATTTCACACTAGGTATAGCTCCCTCTTATGTGACTGACCCTTTTGTGCTCTTAAATTGCTCATTTTATGATCATATTTGAAAAATAAAAATTAAATTGGGAATAATTTAATATTTATTTAATGACAATTAAAGGCCCAAAATAGGTTTGGACTAGGTGCTAATGCCCTTGCCTAGCCTATTTTGGCCCCAATTTAAATGTCATTTTTGACATTTTAATATTTATAATTTTAAATTCATTTTTCAGCTTTTGATAATTAATTTTACAAGAATTAAAGAAATGTATATAGATACAATTTTTTTTCACCATTTGAAATCTTAGAGAATTGATTGAGCAATCAAGCATCTTATAAAGCAATCAAGAGCATAATTAGTAGAGTTTGTAACACTTTTTATTAGTCAAGATTCATGTTAGCAATGCATCAAATGTTCATGTGAGTTTGTTCATGTTTTATGTTCATTTGTTTTGTGAGTACTAACACTTGTAGGACCTCCCATCAAGAATCCAGTCCTCCTTGAAGGTGATGAGTACAATGAATCCAATCCATCAAGGTTTGATTTAGACACCCCTATATGACACAACCCTTTTGTCTTCTCTCTTGTGTGCATGTGATAGATTTGAAGTGGATTTTGGAAAGGATTGAAGATTTAATTTGCAAGATCAAGCATTCAATCCTTCTACCTCAACAAATTAGGGAAATTGGAATTGAACATTGACAAACAAAGTTCTGAAGCTAAGTTCAAAATTTAAAGAACCTACAAACAATGACCATTTGAGATTTGATTTTTGATTCTAAAGATTTTCATTACCAAGTTTAGGGCACCAATGTCACCCCTATCCACCCAATTTGAGCTCAAATTTATATGCAAAGTCCCTTTATCTCTACACTCTATTGTTCTACGATTCTTTTTGTGTTATAGTTCTATACATTTATGAAATCATAATAATTTTTGTAGTTGCATAGTTAACATAGGTACACATTTGCATCAAAAAACTAATTCAATCATTGATCAACCCATCATCTCCCCCCAAAAGAACCAAAACCTTGATCCACCATTCTATCTCTTCCATTGCGGTTAGTAGCCAAGAGGGTGTTTATGATCATTTTTGGTTCCTTCCATTGTGATAAAGGTGAAAGTTTGATTTAGACCCTAGATCCCTTTTTGTCCACATCACAAAATTAGTAAAAAATAATCAAAGGTTAAGTTTGCTAACGCAAATCTAGTTAGTGACCATAACACATAGAATTGACACAAAGTAAAGTAGCAGGGAATATTTTGATTTTGATCCATACATTCAATTATGAAAACTATTTTCTAATCCCAAGGCATAGAGATTTCAACATCATAATAATTTTAAAATCATTATTTTGTCATATAGCTAAGTACCGTATTCTTCTCATTTATTTTGGTGAAAATGCTCAATACAATTATTTTGATCTATATGGCTCCAAATCCTTAATTTATTCTTAGTCTAGGTTAATGTGTGCTTACGTGTATTCATTTCATTGGATTATCTTGGACTAAGCTTAGAGAAATATTATTTTCCTTTTCATTTTTTTGTGAAATTGATCAATTTTACACAACCTAGTTCCCTTACTAATGTTCCTTCAAGTTTTCAAATATGTTCTTATCTATGATAATATCATATTTTCTAATCTAGCTTACCCTTTTATCCTTGTATTTTATTGATTTATTCTATTTTTAGGGTTTGATTGTCACTATCATTTCCCATCTCTTTGTACACCATAGTCGCCCTTATTTGGCTTTAGTGTTTTAGTTTTTATCTGTTCCTAGATCTAACTTACTATTTATTATAATTGAGCTAATCTAAATCTCCTCATGGATGTTCTTTTTATTTTTATGATTCAACATCTTATGGTAATGAGCTAGTTACATTATTCATGAATGCACTTGATAGTATTTCCACTACATCTATGAATTCTTGTTCAAATGCATTACTTAGCTTTTTCTTATTTGAGGACCCTTATGATATACTTGATGTTCTAAGGTCATTAATTTAGTATGATAACCCTAATGAAGAGCCTTATGATGATTATTCTCTGAATACTAGTACACTTTTGTATGGTACAATCTATTAGAGAGGATACACATTTTAGATATGAACCTTCTATCATTGCTAATGATATATTATATTGTAATGTTATAAAATTGCACCATGGGGGAAATTTCACATTCACGCATTTGGCCCCACATTTATTGCACCTAGTTGCATTTATGATAAGAACCGTATGGGTCAGAATTTCATAATTTCAACTCCATGAGGACCAATGATGAAGTGACAATAGTTTTCCACCTCATTTCCCAAAAATGATGAGTTGGACTCTTGTGCGGTGAGTAGACATCCACATAGAATGCTAGCATCATTGCATTTTTTTAGTTGAAGCGAAGAATCTTAGAATCTATGACTGATGACACATGTCTCTAAGGTTAGGTTTCAAGAGTTTCCCATGCAACAATACAAAACTCCCTCTTTACTCTTATTTTTGGGATTCTCTAATTCTAACTCTCTCTCACTTTCACTTCTTCTCTTCTCAATCTTGCTTTTATGGTGAAGCTCTACTGGATTGAGGTCTTTCCTATAGCCAAAGCTCTCTTGCAAGCATTCAATGGTGTGTTCATCTAGTCAAGATGGGGTCATAGACTATTGGTAACACTCTCTTTCTTCTTGTCTATTTTCAAATAGATAACTTGCTACCTTGCTATCTTGTGATACAGGTTCTCCTCCTTGAGAGGGGTTTGCTTTTATCACCTTGTATTTTTTTACTTTCTCCACTTTTCTCTATCTATTTGGATATATGTGGAGGTGGGAACACCACAATGGGGGTTTGACTGCAACAAGCCTTGAAACAACCCCAAAAAATTTCCTCATTAATTTTTTATGTAGGTTGTCCGAGCGAAGCTTGGAGGAAGATCTCAAGCACATGACCCTTTGTAAGTTAGTTCTTCACTTCCTTTGTGTATTTATTGTATTTCCTATTTTCTATCAATTTAGTTGAATAGATAGACCTCACATTGAGTTAGTTAGTGGGTCAATAGTATTTATGTTTGAAGGTTTAGCGCTATGTTCGTATAGGATGCTAGTATGCCTCTCAGACCTTAGCACACTACGCTGGCATCCTGATTCTGCGTTGTCGTTTGTTGGCCTATAGGTGCTCCTTCTATGATAGAGGTCTTGGTATCCTGCTCTTTTGGTTTTGAAATCTATCTATTCAATCACTTTATCTGATATTCTACCTTCGCGATATTCTTTACAATTTATTCATTCTACTTTCTAATCCTATTTAGCGAAGCACGAGGTAGTTTAGGGTAGTCCATTACCTAGGATTCTCTTAGAAAGCAAGAGACTCATGAGCAACGGATCCCCCTTCCCTACATTTTGGTGAACCTGGCATGAACCATGTTGGATCTTTTTCTGTAATTTTTTAATGTGTATGATAATTATTTTTCTAAGGAATATTTTGATATGTTAGACAATGCCTTGGATGATTTCGTAAAACCATCTTCTCCTATCCGTAGATCTCCTAAGAAAACATGTCTACTTCCTCTTTGCAAGCTGAGAATTTGGTGAACATTATTGTAGTCTCTATGGCTCTCAAAAGCCTAGGAGACCCATTGTTTACTTGACTCCTACTAACCCTTCACCTAAGATAAATCATTCTATTCATGGGGTTCCATATCATAATGACTCAATGGATTTGTATACAAGGTTTTTAAAAGCTACATATTCTTCTTCTTACAATATTGTGACACACACACACATATAATACTAGAAGAAATCAATAGAATTTGAATTGACAATATGTTTTACCTACATCTCAACCTACTCCAGTTCTTACTTCTTTACCGCCTTCCCAACCAAGTCTTCCTTCGGCACCTAAACCCATGACTAAAGTTCCTGGTGATTATGATCTTTTTGAGCAACTTCGTGTTACTCCGACCAATATGTCACTTTGGGATTTTCTTATGACCATTGCCAGTTTATCAAGCTATGCTTCAGGAAGCCTTGCAAAATATCCTCTTTCCTTCCTCCACTAGGCTGATGGATGTTAATGCGTTGATGGCTCATATTCATGTGGATTCAACAAATATCACATTCTATCTGTAGGAAATCTTGTCCCCAGATGTGCAGAAACAAGCAAACCGTTTGATGATTATAGTTAGTGTTAATAACATTAGTATTAGGTGTACCCTCATTGACACTAGTTCAACCCTCAACATTTGTGGTATGGATATTTTACCTAGAATTAAAGTTTATTCTTCTTCTTTAGCTACTTCTTTGTACATTCATGGATTTGATAATGTTGGTCGTCAAGCCTTGGCAATGATAATCTTTCCTTTGCAGCTAGGAACCATTACCTTAGCCACTCTAGTTTATGTGATGCTTGGCCCCTTACCTTACAATCTCCTTTTAGGAGGACCTTGGATTCATGCCATGGGATCTATGACTTCTACTTTGCATCATTCCCTAAATTTTGTAGCTAATAATCAAGTGATTACAATCAAGGCTGATCTTGTAGTTGTCCACCTTTGTGAGTTGGTCGTTATTGGTCGAGCCCCAATTGTTTCCACTCTTAAGAATTGTATTCCATCGCTAACCTCTGATGCATTGACATGATCTTTTGTGATGCCATCTGTAGAGATTTCCTCATATACAAATGTCCCTAAAGATGAAGAACCAAAAGCGGAGAGTCCTAAGTCTTCCTTATCTTCTTCTTCTTCTAAATCAAATGTGGGTCTAGATGATGATTGGAGATCTTTGGAGTTTTCCAAATTATTTATTAGAGAATATAAAGTGAACCCCAACCACCTTTCAACCTTCCAATAACTTTGAGCACCTCCATTAAGGTAGTTGATCATCCACCCATTGAGAAGGAAAGTTGTGAACCTATTCAGGACCCTAGTTGTTCCTCTACTAAGAAGGGTAATCATGCTTTTGTTGAGGAGGCCAATGTTTGTAATCCAAATGAGAAGGATGGTCATGGTCTCATGGATGTGTTTGACAACCATTGGTGGAATGACAATTTCTATGTAGAAATGCATTCCTCCCAAGATTTACAGACACATTATGATCCTGGATATAGGCTTATTTCTAAGTATGGCTACAGGCATAAAGGTATTAGGTGCATCGAGCAAGGAATTTAGGTCCCTATCCATGCTAGGCCTTGTAAATGTCACTTGGGACTGGGATGCACTCCTAGAAAAGATATGCAAAAACCATGGTGGAGTGTTAATATGATTTCAGTTGAACCTCTCAATCTAGTTCATCCTGAATTGATCGAGGAAAAGGTAGGATTTGATGAGGTTCCTCTGGATGTCTTCCCTTCAAAGGAAGCACTAGAAGAGTTCTTAGGTTCCTACTCCCACCTTCCTCCCTTTCACCATAAGTGACAATTCCCGTACTGCTTGCATTAAAAAATGTACTTTGGAGAATCTATCTTGAACATGGATGAGGAGGCTCATCTATCTAACATGGATGATGATGTTCCTATACCTCACCCTAAATATTGTAGTCCTCTCCTCAAAGGAGATACTATTGAAGTTTTCATGGATCCTAAATATTTTAAAAGGGTGATTAACATTGGAAAGTGTCTTTCTTCAAAATTAGTTGAGGAACACTTTGATCTATTGCACTCTTATCCAAACATATTTGCTTGGTCATATGAGGATATGCTTGGTATTGACGAGTCCATAATGGTCCACAATATCATCCTATGTCTCGATGCAAAGCCCATAAAACAAAAGATCCTAAAGATGAATCCCAAGGTTGCATTTTTGGTTAAGACTGAGATAGAGAAATTACTAAAAGTAGGCTCTTTATCAGTCCTATTGACTATTCACCTTGGATCTTGAATATCATCGCCATTAGAAAACCTGATGGTCGTATTTTTGTGTGCATTGAATTTCATGGTCTTAATAAGGCTTCTCTTAAGGATGATTTTTTGTTACCTAATATCAATATGATTATAGACTCGACTGTAGGCCATTCCTTGTTTTCCTTCATGGATGTCTTCTTGGGCTATAACTAGATTCATATTAACCTAGAAGATCAATATAAGACAACCTTCACTACCTCTTGGGGTACCTTCTGCTATATGGTCACGCCATTTTGAGTTAAAGAATGCAGTTACGACCTACCAACGGGTGATGACCCTAAGCTTTCATGATTTCATTCACAAGATTTTAGAAGAGTATGTTGATGATATCTTGGTGAAATCTATAACTTGTCAAGATCATGTAAGGTATCTTCATCTTATCTTCGAAAGAATCTAACTCTACAAGATGAGGTTGAATCCTCTCAAGTACATCTTTTGCATAGACGTGATAAATTTTTTAGGATTTATAGTATCACATCATGGAATTGAGGTCGACACTAATAAGATTGATGCAATTGTTAACATGCATGCACTTAGAAACATCTCTTAGTTGTAGAGTTTGCAAGGTAAGATATAGGAAATTTGTAGATTCATATCTTAGTTGGTTGACCATACTCTTCCTTTCACATTCTTGCTAAAGAAAGATTTTCATTTTATATGGGATGAGGAGTTCCAAAAGGCTTTTGAGTCAATCAAGAGTTATCTAAACAATCTTCCTATCCTAATATTGCCTATGCAGGATAGACCCTTTCGACTTGATGTTTTCGTGTGACCTTATGATTTAGTGGCTTTGCTTGCTTAGTATGATGATGATGGTAGAGAGAGGGCAGTCTATTACATTAGCCATGTCCTTGTTGATTATGAAACTCATTATTACACTATGGATAAACAATGCCTCACTCTCATCTTTATGATGCAAAAGCTAAGGCATTACCTTTTTCATGTTGAAACTCATGTCATTTTGAAAAGTGATCTTTTGAAGCACTTATTCACTAGAACAAACCTTGCTGGAAGGTTGGCGAAGTGGGTAATGTTTCTTTCTAAATTTTACATAATGTTCATAACCCAAAAATCAATAAAGGGTTAAGTGATTATCGATCAATTAGTAGACACTCCCTCACCTTACTCCTTCCTTGGTCTGGACTTATTTCTTGATGAAGACATCATTGCAATTAGTCATGATCTTGTATGGGAGATGTATTTTGATGGATCGAAATGTTAGATTGGATTTGGGGAAGGTGTAGTCTTAATATCACATGAGGATAAGCTAGTCTCTCTCTCCTTTTGATTAGAACTTCATTGCACTAATAACATCATTGAGTATGAAGCCCTTATTTATGGCTTGCATGCCATGATTGCATTAAACATAAAACATCTTTGCATACATGGTGACTCTGAACTTATTGTGAATCAAATCATCAGGGTGCATCAAGCTAAGCTAAGCAAAGCAAATTCTCTCAATATCAAGATCTAGCTTTGATATTACTTGATCGATTCTCTTCTTTCACAATAGATAGTGTTCCTAGGAGAAAAAACCAACATGCAAATGCCATGGCAAGTGCTTCCTCCTTGGTACCCTCAAATAAGGACATAGAAGAATACCACTTTGTGGTTCACATTATTCACTCTCCTGTTGTTTTTTATCAGCTTGAATTCGATGCTCTCATGTGTGCTCACGTAGAATTAGAGGAATGGTACTCTAACATTTACAACGTACTATAAATTTTCTCAATGATGGGACAAAGAATGATCACACTCAAATACAAAAAAATTCAATCTGCTATGTTGTACTATCAAATGTCCTTTATCAAAAGTCCTACAATGGCCTTCTCCTTAGTTTCCTCACTAAAGTGAAATACCCCTTGCCCTTAAGGAAGCTCATTCAATCTCTAGAGGTGGACATTTTAGCAGTAAATCTTTGGTGTAGAAACTGATTCACATGGGATACTTTTGGTAGATGATGGAACAATATTCCTTCGCTTTTGTCAAGAAGTATTTGCAATGTCAACAACATAGCCATCTTATTCATACACCCGCTCAAGAGCTTCAAAATCAAACCTCTCCTTGGCCATTCACAAAATGGGGGTTGAATATTATTGGAAAATTATGACCTCCTTCTAAATGACATGGCTTTATCATCACCACTATGGATTACTTCACGAAATGGGTTGAGGCTATTACACTTCGATCCACAAACACTGAATCCATTTGTAGCTTTCTTTTGAACAATATCATTGCTTGCTTTAGATTTCCTTCTACCTTTGTTTCCAACAATGGTACACCATTTAAGAACAAAGAGGTGAAGCAATTCCTGAAGAAGTTTCATATTTATCATAGATTCTCTACACCTTATTATCCCCAATCCAATTCCAAGTTGAAGCATCTAATAAAAATATTAAGCTCATTCTTCAGAAAGTGATAAATAAACACAGTAAAGACTGAAATATTCATAACTTTAACATACACTTTGTGGGCCTACCGCATAAGCGTTCATATGTGATGCGATTGATGCCTTACAACCTTGTTTATGGCATTGAAGCTATCATACCTTTAGAGTTAGAGATTTTGTCTTTGCGAGTTTCCCTTAAAGGGGTAATTGATGATGAAACTTATTGGTTTAATTTTTTGCATCAAATTGAGTTGCTCAATGAGCATTGGTTGTAGGCCCTTGACCATCTTAAATCTTATCAATGATCAAGTTATCTAGACAGTACAATCAAGGTGTTCTTCCTAGAACTTTCAAGGTAGGTGACCTAGTTCTTTATGAGAATCAGAGAAATGTAAATGCACCACATAATCAAAGGAGAAAAAATGCAAGAAGTCCTGTCTCTCCCTGCTCTTAACGAAACCCCGGTTTCCTCTACTCCCCCCTCTACAAGTATTTTGGACACACCGGGCCAAAGTAAGAAAAAATGCCTTAAGAATCTTACTTTGAAAGCCCATCCCCATGGTGCTTCCCCTGTTTTGGGCCCAAGGGATATGGGTAGGGAAAGAAAGCTGCTTACCCCTACCCCGCACCCTAAGTCTAAAGCCTCTAAGAAAGCTAAAGTCTGCCATCAAATTGATTCTGACATTGAGATCACTGAAGAAGCTAACACCCCCCGTCGATCTCATAGACTGGTTTGTAAGCAGGACAAGTTCAGAAGCCTTAAGGAAGCCTCTGATTCGAACAAGGATCTTGAGAGTGATAGTGAAAGTTACAAGGAAATGGTGGTGGGTGGGGAAGGCCAGTTGGTGTCAGGGAATAGTGTGTCCCATGTGTCAAAAATTTTAAAGAAGGGCCCTTCTAGTGACAATGTGTTGGAAATTACCCCCCGGTCCTCTAATGCAGTTAAAGGAAAAGCCCCCTTACAGGAAGACCACAAGGAAAAAGATTTGGCTTGGGAAGAAGTTGGTATGCTAAAGGGGAGATTGGAGAGGTTGGAAAAGAAGGTCCAAGAGGTGTCCCAATTTTCCCTAAGGATCATGCATAGGTTGGCCACTAGTCTTTGCTTGCTACAGAAGGAAAAGTCCGCAGGTGGTGCTAAAGATGATGCTAGTTTCAAGGAGCTACTCGAGTTCCTCATGATGGATTGGGAAACGACTATACATGATATGCCTGGAAGGAAAAGAATTAGGCCGTTGGGCCTGTTTGTTCTTGTTTTTTTCTATGTCTTGTTTGTTTTTTCTACTAAAACTGGGTGGACCCCTGGTGGTCTTTGGACTTAGTTGGCTAGCTTCTGGCTGGCTTGATGAACTTTGTTATCCTACGTTTACTGTTAATTTTTGTTTTTTGATGATGTGTTGTGGGTGATGGATTTCTCTCTGTTGTCACTGTGTTGTTAGTGTGCTTTTGCTGATGGCCTTTGTGCCTTGTACTTATGGGTCAACACCCTTGTTTTGCTGCTTTTTATTTCAAAAACATCCATCACATAATCATACATGAAAGTAAAAGGCATATGCATAAAATAATAACACCATAATCTCAAAATTAGAATCTCATGTATATATATATGTGTGTGTGTGTGTGTGTGTGTGTGTATTAAATGTATGTCATATACATGTATTGTGCCACTTCCATAAAAAATAGTGGTGAATATATATGTGTATCAAATTTCTATACAAAATAATGCTATACAAAGCATATGTCTCATCACTACAAAACTGATATACATCAAAATACTGCTATACAAAATATTCCATTGGTGAAAAAATAGCATACAAAAACAAGCATCTAGTCCCCAAATGCATGGCATGCTAGGGTATAAGAGGCACATTGGAATCCTGTACAAACATAGCACTAAACCTTCTAAACTACTATTTTTTTGTCAAAATGGTAGAGGTTAAGGGGTTCAAAAAAGGGATCCACATAAATTGGTGTTGTTTTTGTCAAAAAATCATAAATAACATCTTTTGTGGCTCCCTCAAAAGGTTAACATTTTTTTGGTATTTTTAAAATTGCTTCAGTGAGAAATTAGCTAACAACATATTTATGCCTGATTTTTCTAATAATTTTTTAAAGAATATTTGATTTTTTACTAATTTTCAAAGTAGACACATCTTGAAAAACAAAATTTTGGTGTGCTACCCTTATAATTTTTTAAAAATAATCAAAAATCATTTTTTTAATATGTGTAGAATGGAGTCTAGTTTATAAAAGCGTAGTTTATTTGAAATTTCAATGAACAGTCAAAAATAAAGTAAAAAATTCCAAACACTAGTTTTTGACAAAAAACAAACACACAAACAAAAGAAATCAAAGATGAAAGCCTTAACATTGTCAAAATGTGAAAAAAATTATGTTGTTAGATAGCTAAGAGAGATCCTAACATTACCTAGATGTTCGATTTACTCAACCTTGAAATACGTGTGAACCTAATGGTTAGCACAAATGAGATTATGTGAAATCTTGTGGAATATGCAAAAACACGTCTTTGGATGTTGGGAAGGCACTCCAAGCCTTTGGGTTGGAAATCCAAAGAAAATCCCAAGCCTAAGGCTTGGGGATTCCCAAAGCAAGATATAATGCAAGCACGTTATAACATGCTCACATTATGTTTTGTTTTGTATTTTGCTCCCTTTTTGTAAAATGTTGTTGCATGTTGTGCTTGCATTATGTCTCACTTGGAATTTTTTTTGTGCAAGTTTGTTAAGTATGTTTGATGTATGTATGTTTGTATGTTTGTATGTATATATGTCTTTATGCATGTATGTATGCATGCATGTATGTATGTATGCATGCTTGTATGTATGTATGTATGTATGTATGTATATATGTATGTATGCATGCTTGTATATATGCATACATGTATGCATGTATGTATATATGCATGATTGTATATATATGTATGCATGTATGTATGTCCATATGCCTTTATGTACGTATGTATGTATGTATGTATGCATGTATGTATTCTTATATGTATGTATGCATGTATGTATGTATGCTTGTATGTATGTATGTATGTATGTATGTATGGTTGGATGTATGTATGTAAGGGTTTTGGGTTTAGGGTAAATAAGGGTGAGGGTATAGGTTATAGGGATGAGAGTTGAGCTTTTTGGGTATAGGGTTTAAGGTATAGGATTGAGGATTGAGGGATTAGGGCTTAAGTAATAGGTTAAGCATACATGGTAGAGGGTTGAGGGTTATATTTGAGGGATAATATTCAACTTGTTGAGTGTACAATATTAAGTGTGTAAGGTATAGGGATTAGGTTTTAGGATATTGGATTTAGGGTTTACGATATGGATTGAGGATATAAGGCATAGGGTGACTTGGGTTGAGAGTACATATGGTTTAGGTTTTAAGTATATGGTTGAGGGACAATATTCATGGTTTAGGATATAAGGGTGAGGTTACAAGGTATAGGGATGAGGGTTTGGGGTGTAGGGTTCAAGGTTTAAGGTATAGGGTTGAGGATTGAGGGATTAGGGATTAAGTATATGGTTGAGGGTTGAGAGTTTATATTTGAGGGATAATGTTCAAGGTTAAGTGTCTAAGATATAGGGTTTAGGGTATAAGGTTGAGGGTATAAGGCATATGGATGAGGATTGATGGTTTAGGGCATAAGTATAGGGTATAGGGTATAGGGTATAGGGTAGAGGTTTGAGGGTTGAGGGATAATGTTTGGGGTTGAGTGTCTAAGGTTAGGTGTATAGGGTATATATCCATTAGGGTTTAAGATATTGGGTTGATGCATTAGGGATTAAGTATAAGGTTGAGGTTTGTAGGGTTTATGGTTTAGGCATTAGGGTTGAGTGTTTAAGGGTTGAGGGTTTAGGGTTGATGGTTTAAAGGATAAATCTTTAAGGGTTGAGGGATTAGGGGTTGAGGGTTTAGGGTTTAAGGGTTCAAGGGTTGAGGGATTAGGGTTTAAAGGTCAGTGGATTAGGGTTTAAGGTATAGTGTTGATGGTTGAGGGTTTAGTTTAAGGTTTAAGGGTTGAGGTTTGCGGCTTTAGGGATAGTGTTTAGGGTCGATGGTTAAGGGATTAGGGTTTAAGGGTTGAGGGTTTAAGGGTTTAGGGTTTAAGGGTTGAGGGTTAAGAGAATAGGGTTTAAGGTATAGGGTTGATGTATTAGGGTTAAGGATTTAATGTATAGGGTAGAGGGGTGAGGGTTGAAGGTTGAGGGTTGAGGGTTGAGGGTTGAGGGTTTAATATATAGGGTTGAGGGATTAGGGTTGAGTGTCTAATGTATAGGGTAGAGGGTTTACAGGTTTAAGGGTTGAGGGTCTAATGTATAGGGTAGAGGGTTTAATGTATAGGGTAGAGGGTTGAGGGATTAAGGGTTTAAGGGTTGATGTATTATTTTATTAAGGGTTTAAGGTATAGGGACAAGGGATTAGGGTTGAGGGTTTAAGGGATTAAGGGTTTAAGGGTTGAGGGTATAGGGTTGAGGGATTGGGGTTGAGGATATAGGGTTGAGGGATTAGGGTTTAAGGTCAAATGTATAGTGTAGAAGGTTGAGAATAGAGGGTTGAGGGTTTAATGTGTAGGGTAGAGGGTTGAGGTACTGAGGGTTTAAGGTTGAGTGGTTAAGGGTTGAGGGTTTAAGGGTTGAGGGATGAGGGTTAAGGGTTTAGGATTGATGGATTAGGGTTGAGGGTTGAGGGTTGATTGTATAGGTTTTATAGTATAGGGTTGAGGGTTTAGGGTATTGGGTTGAGGGAATATGGTTGAGGGTTTAAGGGTTGATGGTATAGGGTTGAGGGATTAGGTTTGAGGGTTGATAGTTGATGATTTAGGGTTTGAGGGATTAGGGTTGAGGGTTAAGGGTTTAATAGTTTAGGGGTTGAGATGTTGGATCAGAGGGTTGAGAGGGGGTTTAATTTATAGGGTAGAGGGTTAAGGGTTTAATTTATGGGGTAGAGGGTTGAGGAATTAAGGGTTTAAGGGTTGAGGGGTTAAGGGTTGAGGGGTTAAGAGTTGAGGGTTTAAGGGTTTAAGGGTTGAGGGATGAAGTTGTGGGTTTAAGGGTTTATGGTTGAGGGATTAGGGTTGAGGGTTGAGGATATAGGGTGAAGTGTATAGGTTTTAGGGTATAGGGTTGAGGTATTATGGTTGAGGATCCAATGTATAGGGTAGAGGGTTGAAAATTGGGGGTTAAGGTCTTAATGTAGGGGGTAGAGTGTAAAGGGTTTATGGTTTAAGGCTTTAAGTGTTGAAGGATTAAGGTTTAAGGTTTAAGAGTTGAGGGTTTAGGGATTATGGTTTAAGGGTTGAGGGTTGAGGGATTAAAATTTGAGGGTTTAAGGATTAGGGTTGAGGAATTAAGGGTTGAGGGTTGAGGGTTTAGGGTTTAATGGTTGAGGGTTGATGGATTAGGGTTGAGGGATTAAGGGTTGAGGGTTGAGGGTTTAGGGTAGATGGTTTAAGGATTTAAGGGTTGAGGGATTAGGGTTGAGGGTTTATGGTATTGGGTTTAGGGTAGAGGTTTAAGGGTTTAAGGGTTTAAGAGTTGAGGTTATAGGGTTGAGGGATCATGGTAGAGAGGGAGGGAGAGGGATAAGCGAAAGAGAGAAAAGGGTTTGAGAGAAGAGGGATGAGGGTTTAAGAGTTTAAGGGTTGAGGGATGAAAGTTAAGGGTTGAGGGTATAGGGGTTGAGAGTTTAGGGTTGAGGGTTGAGGGTTGAGGGATTAAGGGTTAGGGGTTTAGGGTTTAAGGGTTGAGGGTTGATGGATTAGGGTTGAAGGATTAACAGTTTAGGGTTGAGGGTTTAGGGTAGAGGGTTTAAAGGTTAAGGGATTAAGAGGGTTGAGGGTTTAGGGTAATGGGTTGGGGGTTGAGGGTTGAGGGTTGGGTTTAAGGGTTGATGGTATAAGGTTGAGGGATTAGGGTTAGAGAGGGGGGAGGATGATCCAATGTATATTGTAGAGGATTGAAAATTGAGGGTATGGGGTTGAGGGTATAGGGTTGATGGTTTAAGGTATTAGGTTGAGGGTAGATGATTGAGGGTATAGAGTTGAGGTTCCAATGTATGAGGTAGAGGGTTGAGGGTTTAATGTATAGGGTAGAGGGTTGATGGATTAAGGGATTAAGGGTTGAGAGTTTAAGGGTTTAATGGTTGAGGGATGAGGTTTGAGGGTATAGGGTAAGTGTTTAGGGTTTAGGATTTAAGATACAAGGTTGAGGGTTAATGTACAGGCTTGAGTATATAGGGTTAATGTATACAAAGCATGAAGCATACATGCGAACATATGAAGTATACATAGGAAGCATGAAGCATACATGTGAATACACATAACACATGAAGTATACATATGAAACATGAAGCATACACATGAACACTTGGATTTTAATCTTTATAAAGGAAGAATGCATAATGTTCAAACTTTATATATTTACAATAATATAAAGAGTGCATGTAATACACTTGGAATTTGAATATTTGAAGTAAACCATCTACAGATATCCATTGAAGCATGGAATTATAATGCAAATGTAGACACCATCAATAAAAAATATGTGTATTAACCAACTAGCCATATAGGAATACAACAATATATGTCAAGATAAGTATAACATATATACAAAATAGATATAAATGCTTACAAGAATGCCATTTAGGCATACAACAAAAGACCCCAATAAAAAATCATTCCCCTCCAGGTGAAGAAAATAGGTCATGGGAAATATTTGATCGTCATGGAGATGTAGATGCATATGACACAGGTCTGCTTTGAACTTGAGGGCTACTCCTTCTATTTAGTTCTTCATGGAGCTTTAGCTATTACAAGAAAAAGTATAGGCACTAATATATATAAATTACATTATAAAAAATGAAATATTTAACAAAATAATCACTTATCACTATCAGATGATCTCTCTCCTCAATCAAAACATCCACATGCTTAGGCTATGGTGTTCCAAAGTCCTATAGAAACTATCCAAATAATAATTAAACTACAAATCAATAATCCTTTGATTTTTCAATAATAAAAAACTATAACAACAAATGTAATTTGAAATTCATTAATCTACCTCATACTATCATCAAAGGCATTGAGCTATCGATTGTAGAAGAAAAAAATTGCTCCTTTTCCCTATGAACATTAGGAGGTATCTTTGCCTGCATCATCTAAAAATAAAACAACATTGTTCAATTATAAAAAACTAGAATAGTGATGCAGGTCATGGCTTATAATGTATGAGATAGTCAACAAAAATTTGAGTACTTTGGTAGACATGTATGAAAAATGTGGTAGCATAGACAAGGGTGTGAACTGTTTGAAATTTTTTGAGTGTACTTTGATAAAATGCTTTGGTAGACATGTATGGAAAATGTGGTAGCATATACGAGGTAGTGAATTGTTTGAAAAGATTCCTCAAAGAAATGTGGTCTCATGGTGATGAACATCACCATGAGATCACATTTATTTGAGGCATTTTTTCAAATAGTTCATTGCCCTATTTATGTTATTGCTTAATATTATGCTTTGATAGATTTTTTTCAAGCATCCATATTTTGTTTGAAAGCACCTATTTTAGGCTTTTAGCCATATCAGCAAGGCAGTGAGCTGCTGATAAAATGCTTTGGTAGACATGTATGGAAAATGTGGTAGCATAAACAAGGATGTGAGCCGTTTGAAAAAATTCCTCAAAGAAATGTGGTCTCATGCTGATCCATCACCATGAGACCACATTTCTTTGAGGAATTTTTTCAAACATTTCATTTCCTTGTCTATACTAATGCTTACTATTATTCTTTGATAAATTTTTTCCAAGCATCCATAGTTTGTTCAAAAGCACTTGTTTAGGCTTTTAGCCATAGCAGCAAGTGAACTATTTGATAAAATTCTTTGGTAGACATGTATGGAAAATGTGGTAGCATAGACAAGGCAATGTTGCCTTGTGTATACTATTGCTTACTATTATAATTTAATATGTTTTTTCCAAGAACCCATAGTTTGTTTGAAAGAACCTATTTTAGGCTTTTAGCCATAGTAACAAGGTAGTGAATTGTTTGATAAAATGATTTGGTAGAAATTGATAGCAACCTAGGTGGTGGATACCCCAATCCAACACAAAATGATCAGACTCAATCAAAGAAACTTGCCCTTGAACACAAAACACTCAACTTTCCCTAAACACACACCTAGAGGCTTGTAGCCTTCAAACCTTGAATTTTCTCAATATATTTTAGAGGTCATATAGAGACCTATCAAACATCATTTGAGGTAGAATTCAACTCCTGCACAACATGCCAAAAGATTACTTGTGGTTTCTTTGCAACAATATTGAGAATCAATAGGCTTCCTTGCCTTTTAGGCCACCAATTAGCCCTCTTTTACAAAGGAGGTACCTCCTAAACAACTGATCTTCACCCAAAATCAACTGAGAGTCCTTAATTTTGTTCCAAAGCAACAAATTTCACAACAATTTCTCAAGTTCATGACCTTTAAGACACTGATCCATGAAACCCTTACTCCACATGCAAAATACCAAGGGTTTATAGAAACTCACATCACCCGGGCTTAAAGAACTCAAACAATGCCACCAACAGACTCTAAATGGCATGGAAAAACTTACAAAACCAACATAAGACCAAATCTATCAACACTTCATCAAAAACCTATCTCAACACCCCATTTTCACATAAAAAGACACTGTCCAACCCTAGGGCATCATTCCAATTCTCACAACTTGCTTCCCTTTCTTCCTAAATCACATGAACACCTACCATACCATGAGACAAGTCATTCCAATGAGAAACAGGTCATAACAGTAGGTGGAATGACTTAAAACATTATTGAAACCTCAAACTGACCCTTCACTGGCCCTTAACAGGCAGTCACAAAAAATTACAGAAATCTCTCTCAAAACTTATTGAATGAATCTCAAACTTAATTCAAAAGAGAATTAAAACATGCTTCTACCAATTCTAATGAATTTTAGAGAAATTATTAACAATATGGGTCCGTACAGTATGGGACAAGTTCATAAATATAGTGATTTTGCAGAAACAACGTTGTATATTGATTGAAACTGTTCAATACAAACTTCAACCACCCAAGCCCGAGCCTTTTAGAGGATTTTACACATATTCCATTTAAAAAGAAACCACAAAAATGCCTATAACTACCTTTCAAATTCCTAGACCTTTCAACTTCCTGAAAGTTGTGATTTTACAATTTTTTGATGCCAACATTTACACTTTTTTTTGCAACTTTTGCGAACTTGACACCAATGACTCAAAAACCACCCAATTACATAATAAATGGTCACAATAGACCTTATTTAATTTAGATAGACTCAAATTAATCCAAATTCCCTAGAATCACCTAATGACCAACCTATCAAACCCTCAAATGATCAAATTGCAATTAAGGGCTTAGGTGCTCATGCACCAAACATGTATGGAAAATGTGGTAGCATAGACAAGGAATTGAGTTGTTTGAAAAAAATCCTCAAAGAAATGTGGTCTCATGGTGATGGACATCACGATGAGACCACATTTCTTTGAGGATTTTTTTCAAATAGTTCATTGCCTTATCAATTATATTGCTTACTATTATGCTTTGAAATATTTTTTCCAAGCATCCATAGTTTGTTTGAAAGCACCTGTTTTAGGATTTTAGCCATAACAACAAGGAATTGAACTGTTTGATAAAATTAGTTGGTAGAAATGTATGGAAAATGTGGTAGCATAGACAAGGCAATGAGCTATTTGAAAAATTCCTCAAGGAAATATGGTCTCATGGAATGCCATGACAAACAAATCCAATTGGTAGCTGCTCCAAGTTATTAGTTATGCAATGTGAAGTAATTACATAACTGCTTATGTTGACTTTGTAATAAAACTATATTGTAATTGAAAAATTTTCATCTGTTAGTGTCTAGTTATTAGTTATGCAATGTGAAGTAATGCTTTGAGTTTGAAAGTTGTGCATTGCAATGTAATCAACAATATGAATATAAAATACAAAAAGATCTATTTTCTACAATTCATTAGTTAAACTCTTTATTTTATTATCTAAGTGAAGCTTTGATGTCCACCTCCATTGGGAGGTGTTGCCATCAAATCTCCAAGCTTAACCTATTCAACATCCAAAATCAAATATAAGAATACCATTCATGTAACAATGCTATTCACATGTAATATTTATAATTGTTTACCAGTTACATACCTTGATAGTACATGCCATCACTTAATAAGGAGGTGAAGGATCACTAAAAACTGAATGAATGTTATGACCCTGAAATTTCTTTATAATCATTAAACTAATTTAGTTGAAATTATATTTCAAAAACAAAATTTAATAAATTGAATTCAATGAACTTATTAACATTTACCTGAATATCAAGTCTGAATGCCTCATTAAGGAGGGCATCTGTCATCACCATCTGATCAGCTACAAATATAACCTGTGCACCTACATCCTGACTATGTGTGGGGTCATTACCAAAAAGTTTCTCACAAGCCTAAAAAATATGAGGTGGAACTCTATTGCCCAAATATTCGCCTTGCTCACCCTATGCTACAAGACTATCATGTTGTATGATGCTCTAGGCTAGGGAAGTAATTGACTACAGTGTCTACACCTCAATATTTTCCTTCATAATGGAAGGGATAGCCACATGCTTGTATATTGGTCTAGCAAGTGCTCGTCTAGCTGACCACTATTCGTCAAGATGTTCCCCCACTCTATCCTATGCAGAGCCTCCGCCTCTACCTTGGAAGTCCTACTTATCAAAATAGTTTGGGATTCTATTAAGGATAAACTTGCAGTAGAGTTTCCTCAAAAAATATTGTGGCACCTCGTTGTTGTTGCATGGACGATAGTAAAAAACCATCCACCACCTCTACAAAAAATGGTTCTTTATCCCTTGGTGGTTGCACCAATGGATAGGGAATCTCTTGCCTGAAGGGTGTAAAGGTTGATTTGTTTTAGGGTTTGTGAATAGGGAACACAAGTCAAATTTTGTAATTTTCTCATCTTTCACTTGTTTATAGGATAATTTATTAGCATAAAATTGTCTATACTCTCTTCTCTTATCTAACCAACTAGTTATTTTCTTGTTAAATGAATCTACATTTGATAACATTAATTCAAGCGATTGAGCAAGTGTGGCTTTATGTGAGGTTGAGCTTACAGGATATTTCAACCTTTTCAATTATATCCTCAATTTTTGTTTTTGTTTTTGATTAGGTAAGCAAGGATTTTGAAGGGGCCCTGACCCCTTTACATCATGAAATATTTAGCAATAAGTACAACAAGACCAGAAATAACAAGAAAAAGCAATAGCAAGAAACTATGCATGAACCTAGCAAGATAGTAGAAGTAGGACAAGTGACCATGCTAGTAGAACAGGCCAAGAGGCCACAACAAAGCTACTAAAAAATAAGAAAAAAACATCAACCACCCTAAGGGTGGAAAACTAGATAGTCCTCAAACCTTTACAATCAGGAAGAAATGCGTCCAAATCCCAATCACCCACAAAATAGGCCTTAAAGCTAGAAAAATAGGTCTATAAGGACCTAAACCCCAAAATTTCTTCAAATCAGGCTTCACAGCCAGCATAACAGGCCATTAGGCCACACTCCATGCTACCAACATAGCAGCCTGTAATAGTGGTCACCCCAAGGGTGGGTAAGACAAAAATTTACAAGCATCATATAATTGGTTATAAAAAAAACCACCCATAATAGTATCCACCCCAAGGGTGGAAAATAAAACTTGCACCTCAAGGCAACAATGAAGCATCACCTTCCAAACAACAACACCTTTAAAACAATATCTCGTGTAAAGACTCTAGACTAGCACAATAAGGGAGTTAGTAAGCTAAAAAAAACATAGGGGAGAAATAGCCGGCTTGAAGCACCACTCCACCCAATGCACCAACTCTAACTCGAACTCAATAAGAGTGAGCTCCCCTCTATAGGAGAGGATGAAATGAGAACCAATACTATGAGATCCAACAATCTCCTGCACAAATAGGCTCCACCTCAAAAGGAACTAGTAGAGAGAAAGGGGAAAACCCACTGCAACTATAACCACCAACTCCACCTCAATAGGAGATTACTCCACCTCAATAGGAGAAATCTCCACCGCCATAGGAGATCTCAACTATAAAACCTGGTAGGAAGCCGAAACTCAAGTAGAATGAAAACACACCTAATCCCATGGTAGCACAAGCTTTAGGTACCACAAGAAAGGTGTCTTGAACATACCCCAATCAAACTCACCACCCCAAACCGTTGGAGAAAAAGAAGCCTTGCAACAAGAAAAACCACAATAGCACATAAAAAAACCAGTTGAGCAAGAGGGGACCAAACTAGGACCCAAACCACTTCAAAGCAAGACAGGGGCACCACCACCCCTAGAGGAGAATTTTATACTACCAACATAAGCCAAAATTTGAAGGAGTGAAATCAAATCTGGAGATCATCAGGAGAACTAATCTAGAGGCGAACAACATGAACCCAACAACCACCAAGATGATAGAAGGTTAGATCAAAGAAAAAGCTATCCCTTGCACCAACAAAGATAAGAAAAACCCTGAGTTGTCATGACCCGCCACAAAGCCATGGTCCCCAACCAAGATTTGGGGAGCAAGAGGGAGGGGAAGAACAAAATAAGGACTCAACCACTCAATTTCCAAATAGGGAACAACAACAATGAATTTTGGAGAGGAGAAACCCAAAGAAGAGAGACTTGAGCACATGCAAGACTGCCAACCCAAAGATGACCAACCAACAACAGAGTGGTCACCACACATCTGAGACACCACCGCAGAAGCCTGAGGAAGGAAAAGAATCCAATACATAATAGAAGACCAACACTAGGAGCCCAAAAAAGGCTAGGAACTCATACAAAAGACAACCTAGAAGTAACCAGTTACAACAGGGGCACAGTCTAGGCCAACAAAAAATAAAAATAGAGAGCTCCAAGTGATCCGCAAAATAAACACCATCAGGAAAGCAAGCACCAAACCAATGCCTCAAAACAACACCATCCATAGAGCACCAAATAGAGAAGGAAACCGTGTCTGAGAGAGGACTCCCACAGACCGAACGAAAGAGACAATAGACACCCCGAAAGGAAATGAAACTGCTCTAAAAGATCCAAGCAAAAGCCTTCCAAAGCAGGCCCAATCCACCAGACCCCCAACAAGTCGCTATCATCATCATCATCCTCTGATTCAGAACCCCCATCATCTACAGCATCAGAGGAATTTGAAAATCCAAGTCTGCTCCCCTTCTCGCTTGAACACTCCACCATCTATTATCAATCTTATTAATTTTTTTTTTGTTGTTTTTAGTTTTACCCATTATATTTTCTTGAGTTCCTAGAGCATATTGAGGAATTGTTGAGGGTGTTTGGTGGGATCATTCTTTATTAGGTATATCAGTTTGAGGTGAAGGAGGATTTTGAGGAGGTTGATTATCATTTCCTATAAATTAAATCAATTTACATCAAAAAACATTTTAAATCTACTTATTTAGAAAAAAAATCATACAAAAAAATAATTAAAACTTACTCCTTTGACCTCCCCAATGTCATGGTGGAATTTTGGCGAAGATTCAGTAACGATTCAATGATGAAATTTCTCTCCAATTATGAGAGCGCACTCTTGCAGGTTTGAAGGCCATGGGTTAGTAGGAAAACACATAAATAAAAATGATGCAAAGTTTCTCTTTTTTGTTATAATAGGCTACAACATGCTCGTGTTATGAATTTAAAAAAAAAAGATGGTTGGTCACTTTTTGGCCCCCCATCTTTCTGCACTCGCCCTATGATACTAATATTCTAGGACTCCATGCATAATATTTTAGAAAGATATTTGATGACATATTAGTAGTATTATAGAAATTAATAATTCACATTTAACACTTAGGGCTATATGTTAACAATTAAATCAATACAAAGTAATATTTAATTCTAAGAAATGTGTATTTAAATTTGATATTGGTCATTTATTAGGATTAATAGTATCTCAAAGAGGCATTGATATTGAAAAAATGAAAAGATGTGTTATAGTTAGCATTCCTCCTCCTACTTGAATATATCTTTACTTCACATTATTCAAGGAAAAAAATAAAGTCATTAGATTCCTTGTTGGATAGTTTTCCAACAAAATGTTTCCATTCATGAGGCTTTTAAAGAAAGATGTTAAAATAAATTTGAGGAAACAAAATGGTACTTTCTTGATCATCCATTGTCTCCTCTCCTCATACCATATTAATTGATGTATTTTTATAAATGAATGGTTTGAGGACCATAACATTATTCAACTTGAAAATGTCTCCTATTGCATAATCTTTCATAATTTAAACATAGATTTTTTTATCCTAACCTTTATTTTTTGGTGCTTTTGAGCATATGAAAGATAATAAAGAGGAAATCAACTTTACTATTATAAGTTTGTGATAGTTTTATGAAAAATATTGATATTTTAAAAATAAGAAATCCTTTGAAACTAAAAGGAATATTTTAAAATTTTATCATAATTTTTTTCTTTGACCTCCATTTTGAGTGGTATATATATATATCCTCTATGATTTTGAGGTTCCTTATGTTCTTCTTAGTTGGAATATACTCTCTCATAGGAGCATGCTAGCACTTGTGAGGGGGATAAGTTGTAGAAAGTTTTCCCCTAGTATGATCAAGTGTTGTTTAAGAAGATATAGTGTTGTTATGTTTATAGTATGAGGGAGTGTTGTTACTAGGGGTTATGTGATATTTATTGGGGTGACATTAATGAGCTAGATCCTTTTTTCCTTAGTATATTACTTGTCAAGAATATAGGATAATTGTTTAGAATAGCATTGTGTACTTCCATTAGGATATATTGGGTATCAATGATGGTGATATATTCTAAGAGCCACATCTAGGAATTCTTCTAGAAGAATAGGTAGAACTAGAATTATATATATGGAAAGTGATATCTCTTAATGTATAATTAGTGTTATAATTTTTAATGGTGGAAATAATGTCACCATGCTATTTTCCATTTATTCTTTTTCTTCTTTTGAGGAAATATATTAATATATATAATGATGAAAAATATCATTATCTTGTGTATAAGTTGGTCATATTCACCTATATTTATCCACATGTTATTCTATTCTTATTTCCTTATCACTATGAGTCCACATTCCTCTATATTCACCCTATATGTCTAATTACATTTTTATTCATGCACTAATACCTAGATATAGATGATGTTTGTCATGATGCTTCATATCTTTTTGGTCCTAGATTAGGTTTATGGTAATGAGGTCATCCCCGCGAGTGTGAAATTGATCCATGTAGTGCCCCTCCTATTTGCATCTTATTAATGTGAGATTTGTGTTTTAGCTTTACCATTTCCTTGTGATTTTATGTTGATTATTTTATGGCTCTAAATGGTGTGCATGAACCACTACATGTTTGAGATGATGTTCCTAAACATGTTGATTATTGGTATTTTACATATTTGTATGTTTGGATATATCAATTTTCTTCAGTTAGTGATGTGCATGATAAATGTTGTGGTTAAATGTAATCCTAATTATTCATGTTCAAAATGAATGATTATATAACGAGTTATATAGGAGACATATGGATGTTATTTTATGATTATGTTATGATGGATTATGCTATTTTAATTAAAGATTATGCACATGTATATCTGGATCAATACTTATGATTATGATTTTTACCCTATTTGAGAATTTTATGTGCTTCAACTATTATATATATATATATATGCATAGGTACACTTGACCTTTGTTGAATGGTTACAGGTATAGGGTTATTTCTCCACTTGACTACAAAGGTTTGAGTTATTCCCCAATGGTGGCTAATTCAGAGATGTCACATTTGGGCCCTCCCTATATGTTCCCTAGTCATACTCAAATCAAGTATGATATGTGTTATATTTGACCTATGTGAACCCGGGTCCAATTTAGGAGTTATTCTAGAATCCCTATGTGTCGTGAATGACCAATGAATGTTTGATTTAATTAATGGTTTAAATTTCATATTTTTACCATGAGTGAAATATTAGGAATTTAAATGATTATGATATTAGTTATTAAAATATTCTCTATGTTTTGGGAAAGGGGAAAATAGAATAAAAGTAGAAATGAAAGTAAGTTATTGTATAAATGAAATTTCAAAAATTCCTTGGGTTGGGAAATGCAAGTTATATCTGATTTAAACAACCAATTGAATTCATAATTCTGTAAATTTAAGGGAATATGCTTATATGGATTTAAATTGTAAACTTAAATGATATATGTTATTTAGGAATGAATTTAAATTTTTATTTGTATTTTGGGGAAAATTGAAGGACTTGTGAAATAGGAAATGGAAAAATGAATTTTATATTATTAAATTTGAAATTGGAAAAATGGATAAAAAGGAAAAAGGGGATTTTATTTTTTTATATAATTTTTATTGAGAAGAAAATGAAGAGAGGAGAAAACTCTCTCATGGTTAAAATTGGAATTATTGATTTGGAATTCAATAAAAAAGGGAATTCAATGAGATCAGATTTATTGGGATAAGGTTTTGAATAGGATTGTGCTTGCTGATTTTTGTGAGTCCTTGTTTGGCATGCTTGACAAACTTTGGAGGGCATTTTGGAATTTTCATTATTTTAAAATCATTTGATCATTTTTCTTCAAATCTATTTGCAAGCGAATAATTAAGGGGGTGTAGAATTCTCCCAACTTATTTCAATTAGAAATTTAGATGCTTAAATTAATTTATTTCATTATTATTATTATTATTTTAAATGGCGAGGTTATCATGCCCATTTTTTTGGGAAATGAAGAAAATGCCAATTTTATAGCTTAAGAGGGGTGTTGGGCATATTTACAACTAAAAGGTATTTTTAGATTTTAATTTTGAAATTTGAAAATTAGATGAATTTTCATGGTGGATTTGGGGAAAACCCTAGTTTTTTCCCTGTGAAAATATTAGAAAATTTGAAAGTTTTATGTGAAAGATGTTTTTGAATATTTTGAAAGGATTGAAATTTTTGAAATATGTAATTGATGTTGTGGAAAAATATCATTGAATTTAGAAAAGGTTGAATTTTGTGCATTGTTTTTTGTGCCACATTCATTGGAGAATGTCATAAGCTTAGGGTCTAAGTATTGGAGAGAATAATGGGAATGGATCCCAACATGAACCTAACCCAAAGTGGTGTGTAGGCAATCACAGTGTGGGGAGTTTGGATTAATAAGTGAAAACTAATGAATTATGGGTAATTAATTAAATAAGATAATGAATATCCATCTCATGCCAAGTGAGTGCTTGTATAGGCTAAGGATGATCGCTTGGAAGAAAATCCACTTAGGGTGCATAATAATTGTAAGATCAAGTACCTTTGTATTTATGATAGGATACTTATTTTCACATTGAGCCCCATGTGAGTGTCTGCATTGACATTCCTTCTTGCTCTCTAATATCTAACCCTAGTGTAGTTGAGTAGAACCCAAAGGATATGTAATCCCTTCCATGTGCTTGTATTATTTTATCCTTAGTGAATTTTCCCAAGGATGATCTTTATGTGGCATTGCTTAGTTGGCCCAATGCAGATTATGATATGACATTGGTAAGGTTTTCCAATGTAGTTTATGTTATGTCATTTGTGATTATACCATGTGTTTATTTGTATTGGAGACATTATGTGAATTGGATGTTTGGTTATTTTATAATGTGCATGTGGAGTGTTTTTAGTGTGTATTGAATGTGTGTAATCCATCTTCCCATGTGCTTGGAATGAGTGTTGTGCTTATGGCCCATGTGACTATCTCTTAGCATGGTGGGAGTGGATCCTTTTGATTCCACGAGGTGGGTGGCATGGTAACCACCGTTGGGGATCAGAGGTTTATGGATCAAGGAAAACTGTGGTACAAGGTTCTACCAAGTTTATTTTATGTAATTAGATGATTTAATTTCATTTAAATTGTAATATTGATAATTAAGCACCTCCTTTTGATATATGTGTAAACTTTATAGTTGAGAAGAGTATTCTGCTTGTTTACATGTCTCAGTGTTGGTACCGAGTACAAATTATTTATGCTTATCATTATCATGATCTAAAAAATTCTAAATAAAACTTAGGATCATTTAATTTGGTGCTTAAAATGAGCTTAAGAGTCAAATCTCATAGTTGGGCGACTTTATCTTGCACCTAGGTTTCCCTAATATGCACTAATTTGAACTAGTCTTCTAAAATACTATCTAATGCTACTAGAGTGGCTTGGTAGTATGCTAGGGTGGCCTATTAGCCTATTGGGGTGGCCTATTATTCAAGGGTAGCCTAGTTTTGTAAGCCATAATTGCATAAATTTGGTTTAGTGTGTTGGGGCAACCTAGTTCTGTGTAGGGAAACCTCATTTCCATACAAAATATAGAGAGTAAATCCTCTTAACAAATGATATATAGAGTTTTTCTAAGCCCTATTCCATTTTAAAATAATTTTTATGTCTTGTAATTTTTCCATTTCGGTTATTTTGGTCATCTGAACATTCCAAACCTAGTCAAGTTTTCTCCAACTTTGAACTTGTTCTTTCCTTTATTTTTGAGACTTTGTTTAGTAAAAATTTTTAAGAAAAAGTTTTTTCCTATAGTCCTAGGGTTCTCTTAGTACCTTGAACTAGTTCTCAAGTGTCATCAATGAGGACTTATGTCATATCCTACATCATTTTGTGTGCAAACTTTCATAATGACCCGATTGTCAAACCTAAGGTTGGGGAGATTGTTCTTCTATTCTTGTGAAGACTTGGGATGGTTGTAATCCTTCTTGGCCAGTCTTGTAAGTTTTATAAAAAATAATCATAGGTCATGGAGTGTTGTGGAGTAGTTCTTCCTCTTGTGTGTTGCCACTTTGTGATGAGATGTATTGGGAAGCATAAGGTTTCCTGGAAGTGACTCATTGTCATTCCTGGTTGTAATGAGTTGTGCCTCTTGGTTTAGGAAACCTCTCAATATTAAGTAAGTTCAAAGATATGGAGGGAGAAATATGGATAGATAGAAAAATATGAGAAGATAAAGAGAGAGAGGTAGAGATAGAGATGAGGGGTAGAGAGGGAGGGAGGGAGAGGTAGAGAGATAGTTCTAAAGATGGAGAGAGAAGGATAAAGGGGAGAGATAGAGGAGAGAGGGAAGAAATATAGCTCAATATATAGAGAGGGATATGGGAGAGGGAAAGGGAGAGGGTAGAGGGATATATTGAGAGATAGAGAGGGATATGCAAAGAGATTAAAAACACAATATATATACATATGTATGTATATGTTTATGTATGTTTGTATACACACACACACACACATATATATATATATATAAACACATATATACACACATATATATGTATGCATGCATGCATACATACATACATACAAAAATACATAGATACATAGATACATACACAAAAAGAGAGAGAGGTGGGAGAGGGAGAGAGAAAGAGTGAGTGATAGGGACATATGGGAAGAGAAAGAGTGAAAGGTAAATATGGAGTGAGAGAAATAGAGAGGGGGGAGTGAGAGAGAGAGGGGGAAAGATAAGTAGAGAGATAGGTCTAGAGAGGGAGAGATATAGGAAATGAGGGAGAGAGATATATATCTCAAAATATAGAGGAAAGTGTAGAGGGAGAGGGAGAGAGAACTATAGAGGGATAGGGAGATAGATAAAGAGATAAGGAGATAGAGGTAGATAAATTTATGTATAGAGAGAGATGAGGGAGAGGGAGAGAGGCATATATATAGAAAAAGGGAGCTATAGAGAGATAGAGAGGGATAGAGAGATAGAGAGATAGGGATATAGAGGTAGGGAAAGATATAATGAAAGAGAAAGGAAATGGAGATATAGAGATATAAAGAGGGATATATGGAGAGATAGAAAGATATAGATAGAGATAAGAAGTGATGTATAGAGAGAGGTAGAGATATAGGGCTAGAGAGAGATGGAGAGATAATGAGATAGAGATAAAGAGAGGGAGAGATAAATGGAGAAATATGGAGAGAGAGATAGAAAAGAAAATAAAGATATAGATACAAAGGTCTACAAAGAGGGCATGAGGAGAGAAATGGATAAGGGGCAAGGAAGATAGAGGTAGAGATGAAGATAGAGGGAGAGATGGAGAGAGTGAGAAATAGATAGAGAGGTAGATGGAGAGATAAATATAGATCGAGAGAAGGAGGTGGGAATAGAGAGAGGAACATAGAGATTAAGAGATAGATATGAAGAGATAAAGAGATAAAGAGATATAGAGGGGGAGGGAGAGATAGAGAGATATAGAGATAAATATATAAGGAGATAGAGAGAGTGTTTGTGTAAATAGGTATTTTTTCTTATCTAGTCTTATCTAGGTCCTATTTACATTGTTATGTCCACTTAGGTCCTAGGAGGGTATCTTTCTAGTTAGCAGTAATTAGGGGAAATCTTTCTAGTTAAGCATTAGTTGTCACTTATCTTATCTAGTTGGCTTGTATTTGATGCTTGTGTCCTAGGTTATTTAATATTAACTCATGTCATTTAATTATGAAATATTCATTTAATGTAGGTACATCATCACCCTTGCCTATATAAGAAAGGCTTCATATATACATTGAATCATCAATCCCAATACAATTGTGTAAGTCCAATACATCATTGCAGTCTTGAGTATTACATATTGGCCACATCTTGCATCCATTGTTGTAATTTTATGTTCTTACTTTTCCCTCTTTTGGAAGGTTCTTATTGGATTTTATAGATGATCTTGGAGGCTTGAGTCATTGAGTGACTCTAACATGTTCTAAGAGCTATATCTCAACTCCTACATGGTATTCGAGCTTCAAAGTTGCAAAACCCCTTCTTAGATTTGTGGGTGACTCAAGCTTGAGATTCTGCAAGGTGCATATTGGGGAAAAATAGACCTCACAGTTGAGTCTAGAAGGCCCAAAAACCCCCATTTTTATATATAATACATATTTTCATGAAGGAAAAAATTCAACTTTTTCACGTGACTATCTTAAATTTGATGACCAAATGACCATCATCTGACACTGTGTTAAATTTGATGTGTAGATGAATGTTATAATTCATTTTCTTAAATTTGATAGCCAAAGGGGTGTCAGTAGGTCACCCCTGTTAGACCCCCTCTCCATTGACAATTTTCATTTTGGAGGAAAACTTCATATGCTCATAACTTGGTCATATAGACTCCTTTTTTAGTGCAATTTTGTTTTGATTTGGGGTAGAATTTTGTGCTCTACGTAGTGGTGCAATTGGTTTTTTATTTTTTCTTCTAACATTTTCTATAATTGTATATTTTTAGTGTTGTTGCTGAGCCGTTCTCATTATAAAAACTTTTAGGGCTCCATTCTCGCACATACAATAAAATTTTTGAGTGATTTTTTTTAAGTGCATAATGTTTAACATACTTTGTAGTGGTGTGATCAGATTTATCTGATCTTCCATAAAAAATTACTTGAGCTTGTGGCCAAATTTGGCATTCTTCATGCACTAAGGTCAAGTTCATTTCGTTGTTGTTGGCAAGTGGAATTTGTAATTGCACTAAGAATAACAAGTCAGCCTCATATCTTTCTATTGGGGGATTATTGATTGATTGGTTGGGGGGGGTCTCTTGGTGCTTTGTATTGATTTGTTTGCTAGCACTCTCTTCATTTTCATGGATCATTTTAAGGTTCCTTTGTTGACATCATATAACTATTCAACATGGCACCATCATGCATGGAGTATACTAATGAATGAGGGCCACTCTCTATATGTTGAGAATAAGGTACCCAAACTTACTGATGATGAGAAAAAGATTAAATGGATGATTGAACATACCAAAGCTCATGGATGTCTTGGTAAACTAGTTTCTCAAGATTTGTTCCAAATTGAATCATGCAAGAATTCTCATGAGGCTTGGAATAAATTGAAAAAATTATATGGTTCTATAGATGAAGCTAAAGGCTATCAAATTGATAATGAGCTAATGAGCCTTGATCCTAAGATCTTTGAAAACATCCAAGACTACATCACTAGGGTTACTGATCTAAGGGAATAATGTAAAACATGTGGTATTGATAAATACATTCAGTTGGTCTATCATTCATTGAACAAACTTGGTCCTAATTATGTTGCTTTTATTTCTAGCTTTCATACTCATAGGTTGAGTATGGGGTTTTCATATACTTCACCATCATTTGAATCATTTTCTAAGATGTTGATACGTGAACAAAAAAAACTTATCTTTATTGGTTTCATCAAGTCTTCTAAATCTCAAGCATTGTTGGATAGTTAGGTGAAAGAATCAGATACTATTGATAAGAAGTAGAAGTCAAAGAACAAACCACATTCAAATCAACCAAAGAATAAATCCTCTTCCTTAGAAAAATAATCTAAGAAGGAGAATTCTACTTGTTCATATTGCAAGAAGCTTGGGCATGATGAACATTCTTGTTACAAGAAGGATATTGATGAGTTGAAGCATCTTCTCAAAAAGAATCATATTGATTTTTCTTCTAGAATGTCTGAGTCACCACATTCTTCTTCATCTTCAAAATAGTCTAATAAGGGAAAAGGTCATGTTGATTTGGCTTCTACATTAGGAAATAGAGGACATGCTCTTTGTGATTTTTTAGGTCCAAGATCAGGGAGATGACTTCTACATTCAAGATCTTCTCATAATATGGAATCTTTGTAGTCTATATTCTCTTCTTTTTGAGTCATGTACTATGTCTCCTATTTTGATGGGAAAAAATACATACATGAGTGTACTTGGGAATCTAGATTTGTTAGTTTTAGGGGAAAAACTTTCCACAATGTTTTGTGTGTTCTTCATTTGATGAACAATCTTCTTTCCAAATATCATAAAACGCATGGTGGAGATGGAAGTACTATGGAGTTCACTCCTGATTCAGTTATCATTTGTGACTTGGAGAGCATAGAGATTATTGCTATTGGGATGGTTGATCATTCATCTCAGTTGTATACCTTTGCAGATTTTTCTTCTGATAGTGAAATTGTTCCTTCGACTGTTGAACACACTTCTAGTGTGAACCATGATTTAGAGGAGACATTTGGATTCTTGAACTTGGGTGTTCTCACATCTGATCTCGTTCTTGAGCCTTACATTTCATATCCTCCATATTTTATTGCATTAGATGATGTTCATATTGGCATAAGTTTGGCCTCTTGTGATTCAGTGCAGTAGGATCTACATCATCTTCCAGCTACATCTACTTCAGGTGCATACTTGATAGACATTGGTGGGTTGTTTGTTGAGTCTCACATTTTAGATTTGAGAGACACTATTGATTGCATACATCTTCTCTTTGATGAAGGTGATTCTTCTTCAATTGTTGCAAGGGAATTCTTTGACCCTCTTGTTCATTCTCTACATGGTCACTCTTTGTAGTTTGATATGAGTGTGGATACTTTTGGACAACATTTGGAGGAGGCTTCTTCAGAGGAGATATATTTTTCTTTGGAGTGTGTTCGGTATCTGTCTCTAGAAGGTTCTAGATTAACATCTTTAGTTGTGTTTCCTAGAATTCCTGGTTAGAGTTTGTTAGCTTTGGGCATCAACATGGAGACACTTGAGCATCATTCAGAGACATCACATATCATTATTCTTCCCTCATATTCCTTTTTGGAATGGGAAAAAACCCTACATATCATATTGGTTTTGTTTCTTCCTAAGGGGAGGAATATTGTTCGACAATATTGGATCATCTTTAGCATTCAATGTCAATATTTTACCATTGTAGGAGACTCACCATTATAGGGGGTCTACATGGTCTCTCTACTTATCTCATATGGTGGTTTTTTTGTCAGATGGGGTTTTTTCCCTCTCATGAATCTTTGAGAGTATTTTGTATTCATCTCTCTTTTGGAGAGGAATTTTATTGCACTGGGTTTTCTCCTTTTCTCCATTTGTGAGAAATTTCTTTGCAATGTATTTCTTCATGGGTACCTAACATGGCCTCGTAGCTAGTTTTCATAATAATTGGCTCCCGAAGTTGTACTTAAAGAAGGGTGTTGGTGTAAATAGGTATTTTTCCTATCTAGTTTTATCTAGGTCCTATTTACATTGTTAATTCCACTTAGGTCCAAGGAGGGTATCTTTCCAGTTAGCATTAGCTAGGGGGAATCTTTCTAGTTAGGATTAGTTGTCACTTATCTTATCTAGTTGGATTTTATTTAATGCTTGTTTCCTAGGTTATTTAATATTGACTAATGTCATTTAATTATGAAACAGTCATTTAATGTAGGTACATCACCACCCTTTCCTTTATAATAAATCCTTCATATGTACATTGAATCATCAATCTCATTACAGTTTGTAAGTTCAATACATCGTTGCAATCTTGAGTATTGCATATTGGCCACATCTTGCATCCATTGTTGCATTTTTCATGTTTTTTCTTTTTGCTCTTGTGGAAGGTTGTTGTTGGATTTTGTAGATGATATTGGAGGCTTGAGTCCTTGAGTGTATCTAACATGTTCTAAGAGCTATATTTTAGGTCCTACATAGAGGGCTTAGTAAATAAAGAGGGAGAGATAGATAGAAGGATAAATAGATAGAGGTAGAGAGAGATATGGATAAAGAGATACATGTAGATAGATATATGAATAATGATATATAGATAGAGAGGAAGAGGGAGAGGGAGAGGGAGAGATAGGGAGAGATAGGGAGAGATAGGGAGATAAATATAGAAATAGGGGGAGAGATAAAGAGAGGGAGAGAGTAGAGGATGGGGAGATATATCCCTTTCCTCTATTTATATCTCTATATGTCACTCTTTATCTCTATATGTTTTACACAAACATGAGAACATTATAGCACACTTAGTTATAAATATACCATGCTATAATACTAGCATGTTGAACATGAGTGTAGTATAACACACTCACATTTGTATCTATTTTGGGTATTTTCAACCTTTAGGGTTGGATTTACCTTACGAATCCAACCAAAAAGGTTGTACTTACATGTCAATTCTCAAGTAAATGTCTTTTGTAAATTCTAAAAATATGACTAAATTTTGAGCATGCTTTCCATTAGGTTTGAATGTCTTTCAATTTTGAGCTACAAAAATACCACAATAACATCAACTCTCTCTTACCTTTCTAACCATGTAATTTTTTTTACATTATATGTTAAGGTTTTGATATTTAATTTCTTTTATTGATGTCTTCTTTTTTATTGAAAAAATATGTATAATATATTTGGTTTCATTTTTTATTTGTTCATTGAAATTTGAAACAAATTACATTTTTACATTCTAGACTCTATTATGTACACATTCACAAGAAAAATATATTTGATTAGTTTCCAAAAAATAGGGGAGAGAATGCCAATTTTTTTATGTTTTAGGATGTGTCCACTTTGAAAACTAGTATGAAAACATATATTCATTAAGAAATTAGCAAAAAAAAAAGGCATAAATTACATGGTGTTAGCTAAATTTTCATTGAATTGATTTTTGAAATATTGAAAACAATTTAATATTTTAGGGGGAGAACACCAAATTCTATGTTATACTTATTGGAAAAAAACAATAGAAATTTGTGTGATCCACCTATTTGAACCCCTTAATATCCACCATTTTCAAAACAAATTAGTATTTTGGAAACTAGATTTAAAACACTATGAGTCTTGTTCTTATTTCATCTTGAAATTTTGAGCATAACTATCTTCAATTTATCATTCAAGATAAAATTTTATTGATTTAAAAAAGAAAGTGGCCACTTAATAACCCCAAGTATCCCTCATTTCTATGTAGTTACCTAGGTGCCTTATCACATTACTTAATACTTTCTAGAAAATTATCACAAAATCTATGGCCATTAGTACCAAATTCGTGGTGCAAGGTAATGCATGAGCTAAATAACTATGTTTCTTACTAAAAAATATATTCTTGTTAAACTTGTGAATGGGCCCAATAGATGGGTCCAAATGTAATACTGATAAAACTTAATTTTGATAAGCTATATGATATAATAAAATGAAACTTTATGGACCTAATATTTGAGCATATTTCCAAATGTTTTTGATTTATGGGTAAAGCAGGTTTTGGAGGGACTTGAAACCCCTTACAAAAAGAGGCAATGTAGAAACATAGACTAGAAAAACTAGCTTCCAAAAACTAGCAAACCATCAGATAGACAACAAAAAAACTAATGACAAACAAAACAACCAATTGTAAGTTCTTTAGAATCTTGGCAACTTTCAAGTCCTTAGAAATAATGTGCTTGTGCATATCCATGACTTCAAAAAATAATTTACCCATAATCACCATAGGTTTCTTGGCTCATATCCTCATGTGGGTGCCAGGACCAACAACAACAATACTCTATTTTACTTTCATCAAGATACTATTAGTAACAACATCCTTGCCCTGAGTGTACTTATCATCTCCCATACACTTTATGGCCTTTTCATTTAGTAGGATAAAACCTTCAACATTGTTTTGCAAGGAAGATTTATTGATCTTCACAAATTAATCCAGCTGAGCATAGGCTACCACAATATTTTCTTCCAACACAGGGATGCGGTTTTCATGTTGCTTCTTAATTTCCAAAACATCTTTATAAACATACTTGAGGAAAGATAACATCTTATTATTTTCCTCATAGGACCAAGACGCATCATCTTGGGAGTTCTTCTTGTCCTCCTTATTAAGTAGAGAACATTTGAAATTAATGTTGATTTGGTTCATCTCCATAAATAACCATTTAAAGAGTCTAAACTGAGTGACCGAAACCTATTAAGCCAAACCCAAGATATCAAAAATCTCATCCTTATTACAATTAAAGATATTCATATCCTTAGCAATATCGACAGAAGGAGAGCCTTGCATATAGTCTTCTTCCATAATTTATTTGCCTTTATCCTTACCATAGTCCTCCACATATAAATCCATCATCTTAAAAGGTTTAAAAGCCTGCTTCACCACTTTAGAGGGTTGTCCCTTGATGATAGGAGAATCCACCTTATCATTATCCTCACCTTTAAAAGAACTAAAAAATTTCTTCTTCTTAGCAGAAAAGTGACTTTGCTTCCCCTTTTCCTTATCACCCTCACCACCATTTTTACCAAGCTTTTTCCCTTTCCAAACATATGAGGGCTCCTCAAATTCCAACCCACTAGAGCCTTAAATTGACTTCAAATTATTTTTCTGAGAAGCAGGAAAAACCTCCTCTCCTTCCATATTAGCATGGGAACCTCTAGACCAAGAGTGCCAAGGCATTCTCTTAGTAGACTTAGGAAAAAAATCAGGGGGAGGTTCTAAAAAAATCTCCATGAAATCTCCCTCGGAACCCCCCACCTTCCAATCAACATCTTCCACCTCCTCACCAATCCAATACCCCAAGGTTTTCCTACTACCCTTCCCCTTAGTCTTCTTATGGACCTCAAGAAAAAAGAAAGTCTTAGCATATTCCACAATTAAAAGAATGAGTCCTTCATGCAAGACGTGGCTTTTTGGGCTCTTCCTATGGTCCTTTATGTCATTCTCCAAAGAAAAAAACAAATAATATGGGAAGGAAATAACACGAATGTTTCTAAAATGATTTAACAAAACAAAGTGATACCCAAATAGAGTCGAGAATCTACCATCGAGAGAGAAATACCTCATAAGTACCTCAGCTCTATCGACCCAAATAGGCTTAATATGTTTGAAGTTTGTTTTGTCATTGATGTCAACAAATCTTTGTTGTTGCATTGATGTCAACTTATGGAGATTCTTTGTTTAGTTGCATTACGTTGTCATTAGTAGTATCACTAATGTCGACCTCTAGTGTTGCTTTGATGGGAATATACTTGTGGATGTTCAACCTCTTGCATGGTTGAGATGTTGAGAAAGTGTTGCAAATGTTGAGATAGTGTTTGTGGTGCTTGGTTTCCAAGTTATTTTGAGAAAATTTGAATAAATGAGGAGACATTGTGGTAAGGAATGTTTAGTATGGCAAAGTATTTTTTAGTGTTTTGATCCACATTTCTTCATGGTTGAAGATCTACTTGTGTGGTTTAGATATGTTAATTAGATGTGCTCGGAGCTATTATATCCAAATTTTTAGGTTCTAGGTTGTCTAGCAGAAGAAGTTGTGTTCACCAATGTGTGAATTGTGATGCAATGCTATCTAGGAGAAATGGTTTTTCTCCACATTTCTCCACATTGTGGTTTTTGGGTTTTTGTATTTTGAAGTGTGCTTATATTGTTTATATCTATCTTCAGTCTAATTTGTTTGAATTTTTATGCTCCACAAGGTTAGATTCATGTTTTACATTGTGTGGAAGGTTAACTGGTTGTACATAATGAGTATGTTCCTTAGGTGTATGATCTTGTGAAGGATTTTTTGGATTTCAAGTTTTTGATGGAATATTCTAGATTGTGTTTAAGTTTTGTGTGTGGTCAGCAAGTCATCTTTAGATTTGGCGAAGTGTGTACTTAAATGTTTAATGGTGTTAGCATAGGTTCAATTGACCTTGGGTGTTTACACTAATTGCGGATATGCTTCAATGTTTGTGGAAGTGTTGTGTGGTGTGTATATGTAGATTTAGGTCCAAGTTAAGGTTTGATGTGGTCCTCCTTCATTCCTCTCCACCTTGAGAATGTTTTAGTGCCAAACTAATTTAAATTTGCATGTTTGAGGTGCATAGTCGACCTTGTAGATTATTTTCAAGGTTGAGGATGGTATATATATGTGTTGCGTTGACAAAGGATTGGAGTGTAAAGTGTGTGTGATGCAAATTATGATATGAAATTTAATGACTAGGACTATTGGAAACAGTGAGAAGAAGGTGTCTACATTCTAAAGAGAGACTGTGAATGTCATGGTGAAGCAATAGTGGATTTTTTTTGTTTTTCTGAGATGGATTTCTCATTGTAACAATCTTTTATCTTCTTTATAAACTGGCAGTAAGCCATTGGTAATGATCCCTTCTTTCTTTTGAAAAATGAGCCCTCTGACAGTGAGCCTATTATATTCGGTGTTGCAATTACTTTATATTGTGAGCTAGTCCTCACTATGGTTTTACCTTCTTAGGTTTTCTGTGTAAATTTGGTGTTCTCATGTGTATGGATGTGTTTTCATTATTGTTTATCATGTTTATATTCTGCTAATGCATGATAAGGGTTTAAGGGTTGTTAAGGGTTTAAGGATTAATGCATATCTAAATGTTAATGATGGTTTTAATTTTTTAATGTACAACTGATTCACCCACTCTTAGTTATCTTGTGTATTCAACAATTGGTACCATAGCTTGGTTCCTTAGAATAAATCTTAACTACTCGAGGTAGATCTAGGATGTTGCACAAGAAGGAGGCTCCTTTGTTTGATGGATTTTATTATGCATTCTAGAAGACTAGAATGAAAGGTTTCGTTGTTTCTTTATGGTTTGGAGTTTGGAAGTCTATTGAAACTAGATATACAATTCCCAAAAATGGTCCACATACTAATGATGAGATCAAGGAATATGAGAAAAATGGTAAAGCAATGTATGCTCTTTTGAGTGGTCTTTGTAATTCAAAACCTATGAAAGTTATGAGTCTTAAAACTATTGGTGAGATTTGGAAAAAGCTAGATAGTATCTATGAAGGAGATGATAAGGTCAATCAAGAAAATATGCAAAATCTCAAGACTAAGTTTGAAACCCTAAGGATGAAAAAAGATGAAGATATTATAGGCTACATACATACAGTGGATGAAGTTGTCAATTCCATCAAAGTTCTTGGTGGAAAACTTGAAGAAGATGAGGTGGTAAAGAAGGTATTAAGAACTCTTCCTAAATCTTATAGTCATAAGGTTTTTTCTATTCAAGAAGCTCATAATTTAGATCATTATTCTAGAGATTAGTTGTTTGGTGATTTAACTACTTTTGAATTGAGAGTTTAACCCAAGTGATTCAAGAAAAGAGACTACCTTTAAATTTGGAAAAGCAGAGAAGATTGAGGAATCTAATCCAGATGAGTTTGATGAGCTAGAAGCAAACTTTGTGAGGAGATTGAAGAATGGAAATGGAAAATACAAAGGTAAGTTACCTTTTAAATGTTTCAATTGTGGAAAGATAGGTCATTATGCTTCAAGATGTCTAGTCAAAGCTTCAAATGATAGATTTAAGGAGAAGAAAGGTAAATCAATTAAGAGAAGTTACTATATTAAATAAGATGCCAGTGTATCTAATGATGAATTTGTTCACCTTGATGATGAGGATAATTAATGCTTGTTCATGGCTCTAAATGCTGTAACTCATTCTACTAGCTCTGAGAGATGTGAAATATGCATTGTTGAATGGTGAGTTGAAATATGTATACATTGAATAATCGAAAAGCTTTCAATTGTTAGAAGATACTAATATGGTCTAAAGATTGAAGAAAGCATTATATAGACTCAAGCAAGCTCCCAGAGATTGGTATACAAGATTGGTTAGGTACTTGTTGCAAAAAGGATTCAATAAAGTTACCACAAATAGTAATATTTACTTTAAATTTGAGAAAGATCAAAATTTGATTATGCTTGTGTATGTTGATGATATAATATTTGGAGGAAATGGAAGTATGTGCAAGAGATTTTTAGAAGAGATGCCAAAAGAGTTTGAGATGTCTATGTTTGGGGAGATGAATTTCTTCCTTAGACTTTAGATCAATTAGAAAAAAAAAGGTTATTCATTTCACAATCAAAGTATGTCAAGGAAATGTTGAAGAGGTTTGGAAAGAAAGACTCTAAACTGGTACGTACCCCTATGGTTACTAGTTGCAAGGTGAGTAAGAATGAAGAATATCCTAAAGCTAATTAGATCAAGTATAGATCAATGATTAGAGAGTTTTGTTATATCTAAATGTTACTAGACCAGATATCATGCATGCAATTTGTATTATGGCTAGATTTCAAGAAGATCCTAGAGAGTCACATGTGGTAGTAGTAAAAAGAATGTTCAAATATTTGAAAGGAACTTTGGAACATGGTTTATGGTATCCAAAGGATACTAATTTCTCTTCAAGTGCTTATACTGATGTAGATTGGGAAGGTTGTGTGGATGATAGAAGTACAAGTGGTGGTGCTTTATTTCTTGGAAGCAAGTTAGTGTCTTGGTTAAGCAAGAAGTAGGATTTAGTTTCATTATCTACTGTATAGGCATAATACATTGCTATAGAATCATGTTGCAGATATGTGTTGTGGATGAAACAAAACTTGAAGGATATCAGAATGCCATATGATGAACCAATTTCTATCTTATGTGACAATACAAGTTCCATAAATATTTCAAAGAATCTAGTAATGCATTCAAGGAAAAAACATATCTCAATTAGGTATCACTTTTTATAGAAAAGGTTGCAGAGAATGAAGTGAAGTTGGAGTATGTACCTACTAAAGATCAGGTTGCTGATATATTCACCAAGGCTCTTCCGAATGATACTTTTGAGTATCTCTGGGAGAAGTTATGGGTTATTTCCCCTCCTTTCAATTAGATGCATAAGGTTATGCATTAGTCTAGTGAATTTCAAGATTCATTCCTTGTTTTGGATTGATGTTGGTGGCTACCTCTCAGGGGGAGTAGGTAGTGGCATTGTTGGTTGTTGCAGTCAAGGAGAGTAAGTTTTTATGTTGTGAAAGGTAGTGAAATTAGTGATTGTAGAGCAGTTTTTGTCCCTTATAGGTGTTTCCCTTTGGGGAGATAAAGTGTATATTATTACCATCAAAGGGTAAGCTAAGAAAATAAGATATGTGTTTCCCTTTGCCATTGATGTCAAAGGGGGAGAGATTTAACTGAAAAACCATATGAATAAAGGGGGAGAGAAGTCCTATAAAAGAGAAAGTGTTGGAAATTATAGATGCTTGTGTAAGGGGTAGTAGTGTGCACTAATGTGCAATGTATATGTTGTTGATCAAAGTTGATAGTTTTTTTTATGGTTTTCCATATCATGTGTTTCCATTAATGACAAAGGGGGAAATTTTTGGAAGCTTTGGTTTTCATTAATGTCAAAAGATCTTTGTTTTTGCATTGAGGTCAACCTATGGAGATGCTTCAATTAGTTGTATTATATTGTCATTTGTAGTATAGATGATTTCAACCTATAGTGTTGCTTTGACGAGCATATGCTTGTGGATGTTCAACCTCTTATGTGGTTGATATGCTAAGAAAGTGTTGTATATATTGAGGTGGTTTTTATGGTGCTTGGTTTCCAAGTGCTTTTGAGAAAATTTGAATAAAAGAGGAAACAATGTGGTAAAGAATGTTTAGTATGGCAGAGTAGTGCTCAATTTTTTTCTCTATATTTCTTCATGGTTGAAGATCTACTTATGTGGTTTCAATATGTTGATCAAAGGTTTTCATAGGTTTCATATCTAGAGTTTTAGGTTCTAGATTGTTTGACAAAAGAAGTTGCATTCACCATTGTGTGAACTATGATGCAGTGTTGTTTGGGAAAAATGGTTTTGCTATGCATTTCTCTACATTGTGGTTTCTAGTTTTACAAATCTGGAAGTATTCTTATATTGTTTATATCTATATTCAATCTGAGTTGTTTGAAGTTTGGTGCTTTGCATTGTTGGATTCATGTGTTACAGTGTGTGGAAGGTTAACTAATTGTACAAAATGAGTATGTTCTTCAAGTGTATGATATTGTGAAGGATTTTTTGAATTTCAGGGTGTTTATGGAATATTCCAAATTGTATTTAAGTGTTGTGTGTGTTATGTGAGTCATCTTTGGTGAAGTGTGTACTTAAATGTTTAATGGTGTTAACACAAGTTTGAATGACCTTGTGTGTTTGCACTAATCGAGGATATGCTTTGGTGTTTTTGGAAGCATGGCATGGTGTGTATATGTGGATTTAGGTATGAGTTAAGGAGTGATGTGGTCCACCTTCATTCCTCTCCATCACGAGAATGTTTTGGTGTCAACATAATTTGAATTTGCATATTTTTGGTGCATAATCAAACTTGTAGATTATTTTCAAGGTTGAGGATGGTATATATGTGGTGAGTTGATGAAGGATTGGAGTGTGAAGTGTGTGTGATCCAAATTATGATGTGAAGTGCGAACATGCGAAATACAATATGATATTTAAGGATGCAGTGAGTAGAAGGTGTCTACATTCTATAGAGAGAGTGTGAACGTTTTAGTGAAGTGGTGGTGGAACTTTTTTATTGCTCAAAGATAGATTTCCCATTGTAACAATCTTCTATCTTCTTCTTTTAAAATGACAGTGAGCCATTTGTAGTGAGCCCTTCTTTCTCATGTTTATATTCTTATAATGATAATGGTTTAAGGATTATTAAGGGTTTAAAGATTAATGTAGATCTAAATGTTAATGAGGGTTTTGATGTTTTAATGTACAATTGATTCACACCCTCTCATTTGTCTTGTGCATTCAACATAATAGTGGTTCTATCATATCCACCACACACTAGCATAACCAAATTCTCACATTCTTTTTCTTTGAAAAAAAGATACATAGAAAAATTAAAGGCCTTCCTATCTCTAAAAACCTTCCTACTAAAAGTGGCTAAACCAGTAATCATGCCAATGAGGTCCTCCATAATTTTAAACTCCACACCGTACACCTTCAACACCCTATCCTTCCAAACCACAACAAAGACATTATAAAATTAGGAATCAAACCCATGTGGTATTTTCCAAATATGGGGCGACCCTTCCTTTTTCAAGGATTTCCCAAATTCTCACATTTTTATTAATATCTTTGCATGAAACAGGTTCAACCTTGCATTTATCACCTCCATTGTCCCAGAAATACTGTAACATAGAGACAATGTGAAGATAACATTCCAGATGAAAATGAACACAAGTAATCTCAAAATCCAAGGAATAGACCCCAAATTACCACCCAAAATATGTGTGGAACTGATTTTGAAAATACTATTCATCGTATTCTTTAAATTCCAAGCTGATTCCAATCTACCAATGTGCTTAAAAATCATATTGAGGAAATCCAAGGGGAGACCTTTAACAATAATTATATTATACTTTCTCCCCAGATAAAAATCAGCCAAATAAAACCCCTCTTACAACATTTTTATTTCATGATTTAAGATGTTAATTCATTCAATGGGGGGGTCATTAAGACCCCATTCTTTATGAAAATAATTTACCCCAATATTGGTAAAATAGTCAGCCACCATATTTCCTTCATAGAAAATATGAACTTGTAGTGTAGAAAATTGTATGCTCTAGTACAATTTCACATTTAATTTGGACCTATTTTAGCACCCTTTCATTAAATACCCCTTTAAATCATCATTAATAGGCCTGTAAGACCCTTTATTTTGGATCTCGAGGCTTATTTCAACTAAAAACCCAACAAAATCATCAAAAACACTAAAATTCCTAACCCACCCCAAAAATATAGGGTGGGACTCATTACCACCTTGGGTGTATGAGTCCCCCTAGGTGGGACCCATATGGGGCCTTTTTTAGGGTTTGAGCAGGAAATTCAACTTTTTAATTCAAATTTTTTGTTGATGTCAGCTTTTGAGATCTAAATAACGGTAAATTAGGTGTAATGCCTATATAAGAAAGCTTCTAAAGTCATTTTTCATCTAAGCAAGCATTTTAGAAGAGAAATTTCAAGATCCAAGCATTCAATCATTCTTTCACAAGAGCATTCAAGTTTCAATGACAAGCAAAGTTGAAGTCTTGGAGCAACATTAAAGTGTTTTTGCAGGCCTTCAAGTCCACTTTCATTCAATATCTAGTATTATCAAGGGTTGATTATGGTTGCCTATGGTGAATCATGGTGGATTCTAGGTTGGGGAGATGCAACTAGCCATCAAGCCCAACCTAATGACTTGCTTCCTAAGTGATTCCATCCTCCATTATCATTCTACATTCAACTTAAGGAAGGTACATACATCTCTAGAGCTCATTTGGGTGATTAGGGATCTCTCAAAGTGATTCTTTCACGTCTATGTTTCATTCTTACATCTCATTAGAGCACAATAGATTAGGGTTGCATTGCATTTCATATTTCCTAATTTTAGACACACTTAAGGTTAGGGTTTATGTTCACATTCACACTCAAGATTCATTATTTTTATCAAGGTTTAATTACCAAACTATGGGTTTGACTAAGGAAAACCCCCATAAGAAAATCAAGTCTATATTATATTTTGTAAGTCTTTTTATAGATTCAGATCTAGAAATTAGTTTGGAAGTAAAGAGCAGAGGTTGAAGTACAGATCTAAACTTTGAATTCCCAAAAAAGTAGAATTTGACTGATATGCCAGAAGGGGTGTATAAGTCCCACTATAGGAAAAATTTCTATATTTTTGCAAATCCTGAATCTACATTGCTAGAAACCTATTCCAGACCAAAAACCCTAGTCTAGGACTAATACATCCAGAGTGGTGTATGAGTCCTAGTGTGCCCTAATTTCAATTTTTTAGTGTTCCATAGCTCATTCCAATCTTCTTTAGGTTTCCATGTGCACACCTATGATCTTGTAGCTCTTTGTTATGATTTACATACATTTTAAGGTTGTTTAATGAAGAATTGCATCATATTAGCATTAAGCATTAGAATCTTGCATTTCCTTAGTCTTTCCAAGCCCTAGCTTGGTGGTGAAACCCTCTTTATTTTATAATTAGACCCTAGAACAACCCTATTGCAAGATCTCTTTCTTCTTTGTACACCTTAGGTTGAGATCTCTAGGGTTTTCCTTGAATGAGAGAGTGTGAAGATTGTTATTCTATTTCCCAAGCATAGAAGCAATACAATTCTACCTTTCATTTTGGAGTGCATCATCATCCTAGATCTTGCTTGCATTAAATTTTCATTAGGGTTTGTACTAGTTAATTGGCATTCTAGGGTTTCTAAATTTTGCATTAGTGAAAGTGCATATAGGTTGCATTTTTGCATCTTACATCATTGAAAATCATTTGAAATCTACATTTCCATTTATTCTATAGATCATCCAAACCAAAAAGCATAAAAATCACTTAGAATTTTCTGAAATTCTTGAAAAAGACCCTCACTAGGACTCATATGCCCCTCTAGATGATTTAGTCCCAATACAAATTTTAAACTACATTTTCCATAATTCAAAACCTTGTTTCTGAGCTTCTATCTATTGTTGATAACTTTTTTTTACAATTTACAAATTTTTTGTTACATTTAAATCATTAGATTTAGCATAGTTTTCATTCATTGCAATTGTGGATAGAATTAGATTCTTATAATTTTCATTTTCAGTATTAGTTCATAGCTCAATCAGATTAGATAACATTTGGAATTCATTAGAAAAAAAACTAAAAACACTTACAAACTAATGAACCCCTTGGAGAAAGCATAGTTATTTGACTGTCAAATCTCTTTTTCCAAGCTAACCTAACCCTTAAGACTTTTAATAGTGATGAGTTTGACATGTTAGATGAAGCCCTTGAGGAATTCATCTCACAAATTTCATCCACTAAGGCTTCTTATGATAAACTGAAATTAAGAGAAGTTAATGTGATTCAACCTCAACTTATCCTTACCCACATTCACACAAACTTCAAACTAAAAAGAAGCCTGAATTTACTCTTTACACACCTAAGAACAATGTTTTGAAGCAATCAAGTTATAATACCATTGCTCATACATACAAAACTTGAAATAATACTCAACCAAAACAAGCAACTCTGACAACCTTACCTTTTCCTAATCCCATCTTTCCTAGTTCTCCTTGTTTAACTTTGCATAGTGGGAAGGAGTATGACCTTATTTAACAAATTAAGAATACTCCTGCAAAGATATCCCTATGGGACCTAATTCAAAATTCATCTAATTATCACAATATGCTTCAAAATTCCTTGAAACAAGTAATGGTTTCCTCTGGTACAAATGCAAATGATGTGGTAGCTCTAATACAAGGAATGGATACGGTTAATGTAGAAATTACCTTTCATCAACATGAGCTACCTCCTTTGGAAATGAGAAAGAGAAATGAATCCTTCATGATAATCACCATACATAATAGATTAGGAATAAAAATAACTCTTGTTGACAATGGTTCCACTCTTAATGTGTGTAGTGTGACCCTTTTGGATAAACTCGATGTGGATAAGTCAAAAATTCAACCTGATTCCTTGTCAATTTTGAGGATTCAATAATATAAGAAAACAACCAATGGGTGTGATTACTCTACCTATATAGTTGGAAAGGATACCTTGAAAACTCATATTCATGTAATGCTTGATAATCTTTCATATAACCTTTTTTTAGGATGACCTCAGATTCATGAGATGCATGCAATACCTTCAACTTTTCATCCTATAATGAAGTATATATACAAAAAAAAAGGTCTACCAAATTGAAATAGACCTCGAGCGTAAAAGTTGTTTACAAGTTTAAAAATTAATGACAAGTCCTCTAAACACATTAATTCCAACATCTAACATAGAACCTATGGAAGAAGACAAATAAGAAACGAAAACATTGTCAAAATTATTGGATGATGATTGGGCTTCCTTAGAGTTCACACCTTCGTTTATTGGAGGATACATAATCATAAGAAAATAAGATGAAAAACAAAAGAAACCAATGGTAATTTCAACACAAAATTCAGAAGACAACTCACAAGCATCTACCTCATCTACCCTTGAAATTGACACAATCTATACAACTAATTTTGATGAGATAGATTACCAAAAACCACCAAACCCGAAAGAAATGGAAATAATTTATGGGAGATGCTATGAACTTATGAAAAAATTGGGTTATAGTGGAAAAGGATGTGGAAAGAAAGAACAAGGCATTCATGTTCTTGTAGAACCTAACACACAAGAATTTTTTTGTTTTTTGGAATATTGTCCTTCTAAGATAACATAAGAAAACAAAATACCCTCGTTAAACATCAACACCATCATGTGTAAACCTAAAATAAATCTAACCTTGAAGCATCCTAAATTGCTTGATATGACTTGTGAACCATCATGGGAATACTTCAAAGATGATGAAGCCTTGAAACAAATTCTAGGAGTTTATGACAAACCATCCACTCCTCAAAAGAAATGAGTTATATGTGCTATGATTAGTGCCAAGAGTAAAGATGGAGAAAAAGAAAGTAGCAAGATTAATATGAGCAAAGAAGAATAAAACCTGGAATTTCCAAAACAAAGTGCACTTCCTTTAGGAGATACAATTGATATAGCGATGGACATCAACAATAAAGAGAAAGTGATCAAGATAGGAAAATGCCTTGATGATGAAGAACAAGAAGACCATGTAACTTTGCTTCATGAATTTCCCGAAATTTTTGCTTGGAGTTATTTGGATATGCCAGGAATCAATGCTAAGATAGTGACACACACAATATAGTCCTTGTGAAAAATTTAAACCAGTTAGTCAAAAGATACAAAAAATGAATCCTAAGATAGCCTTGCTGGTTAAGGGAGAGATTGAAAAACTCCTTGAAGCTGGTTTCATACGACCTATAGATTATTTTCCTTGGATCTCAAACTTTTTCTTAGTTTCAAAACTCGATAATTGTATTGGGATGTGTATGGACTTTCATTATTTAAATAAAGAATCTTTAAAAGATGATTTCTCCCTTCCTAATATTGACATGATAGTGGATTCGACTGTGGGACATGCCTTTTTGTCATTCATGGATGGATTTTTGGGGTACAATCAAATCTTTATCAATCCTCAAGATCAGTAGAAAAAAACATTCATGATGGTTTGGGGAATATTTTCTAGGTAATGATGCCCTTTGGATCAAAGAATGCAAAATCAACATATCAATGAGCTATGGCATTAATATTTCATGATTACATACATAATATTGTGGAAGATTATGCTGATGATATTCCATCCAAATATTTAACTCGACAAGACAATGTGAATGTCCTTCAGAAGATCTTTGAGTGAATGTGAAAATACAACATGAGATTAAATCCAAAAAAGTGTGTCTTTGGTGTAGATAGTGGAATTGTTTTAGGTTTTATCATATCTCACAGGGGCATCAAGGTGGATACAAAGAAAATTGATGCTATAGTTAACATGCCACCTCCTATAAACATTTCTCAATTATGCACCTTACAAGGAAGAATTCAGGCTATCCATTATTTTGTAGCATCCCTAGAAAACCTAACATTACCATTTACACATCTCCTTAAGAAAGATGTGCACTTTAATTGGAATGATGATTGTAAACATGCTTTTGAGAGTTTGAAGGATTACTTTGCCACTCCACCTATTTTGCAACCTGGTATACAAAAAAAACCATTCATCCTTTATATCGCAACATCAACCCATGTTCTCACAACATTTTTGGCTTAACAAGACGAAAATGGTAAGGAAAATCCTTTCCATTACATTAGCTAAACTTTGATTGATTACAAGACACAATACACAAAAATAGAGAAACAATGTTTGGCTCTTGTATTTGCTACTAGTAAATTGAGAAATTACTTACTAAATGCTAAATTACATGTGATGATGAAATTTGATCCTTTAAAACATCTCTTCACTAAAACAGATTTATCAGGATGCTTAGCTAAATGGGTTATGTTGTTAATAGAGTCTAACCTTAAGTTTGTTTTAGGAAAATAAATTAAAGGACAAGCCTTAATTGACCACTTAGCAAATGCTCCCTCACCTCTAGCATTACATAATACAAAAAAATTCCCTGATGAAAACATGTTGACCATTCAGAAAGATGAAGAAACATGGGAATTATACTTTGATGGGTCTAAGTGTAGAACAAGCTCCGACATCGGGGTTATAGTAGTCTTGCTCGCAGGAAAGCCTATTCCCTTATCCTATCACTTAAATTTCCTATGCACCAACAACACAATAGAATATGAAGCATTAATTGCTGGTTTACACACTATTTTAGCTTTGGGAGTTATAAATATTAAGATATTCGGTGATTCACAATTAGTCATCAAGCAAATAACTGAGACATATCAAACACATCATGACAAATTATCGAAATACAAAGATCTCACAATGACTTTGTTAGAGAAGTTTGAATCATTTACCATTAATAACAACCCACAAAAGGATAATTGGCATGCAGATGCAATAGCAAGTGCAACTTCTCTTATATCCCCTCAAGATTCTTCAAAATATTTCACATTTAATTTCCATATAATTATGAACCCACCAATAGAATCCAAAGCTGAAGAAGTATTATCAACAACTATGGAAAGCTCTAGTGAATGGTATACACTGATATTTAATTATTTAAAATAAGGTACCTTTCTTGAGCCAACAACTAAGAATACTTGAGATCATCTTCGCAAACTCGCATCTAAGTATATAATTCTTATCGATGTGCTATACCAAAGATCCTTTAATGGTATTTTACTTAGATTCCTTAAAGAATCTGAAATCCCCATAGCATTAGAAGAAGCTCATGTAGGTTCTTATGGAGATCATTTTGGAGGAAGATCATTAGTTCATAAACTTGTCCGCATAGGATATTATTGGAGACATATGGAAAAATATTGCTTCAAATATGTTAGTAAATGTCACAAATGTCAGGAACATAGCAATTTAATTCATGCTCCCACTTCTTAGGTTTGGGCCCAAATTCCTATTTGGCCATTCTCAGTATGGGGACTGGATCTGATTGGAAAAATATCATCTCCTTCTTCATCTGGGCATGCTTTTATAATAACCACAACATATTATTTCAAAAAATGGGTAGATGGTATTCCCCTTCATTCTACAAATGCTGATGTGATATGTTGTTTCATATTGGAACACATTATTGCTCGCTTTCAAATTCCTTCCGCATTGGTTTCAAATAATGGAACACCATTTACGAATAATGACGTGAAGAAGTTCCTAGAAAAATTTAACATCCAAAATTGTTTCTCAACACCTTACTACCCACAATCTAATGGTCAAGCTGAATCAACTAATAGAACCCTTGAACAAATCTTAAGGAAAATAGTGAATAAACACAATAAGGACTGGCATACACAACTGGCATACACATTATGGGCTTACCATACTAGTATCATAAAATCCACTAGAACTACTCCTTATAACCTTGTCTATGGTATCAAGTCGATAATTCCCTTAGAGTTAGAGATTCCTTCATTAAGTATCACATTGCAAGGATTTATTAATGACAATACTTATAAAGAGCATTGATTGTGTCAAATTGAGATGCCTGATGAATAGCGCATTAACACGCTTGAACATCTTTAAGCCTATTCTATAAAATTGCAATGTAGTTACAATGACCATGTCATCCCTTGTGTATTCAATAAAGGTGATTTGGTGTTATTCAAAAATCAATGTAACGTCAATTTTGACTTGACTGAAAAAGGAAAATTCATTCCTAATTGGTTAGGACCTTATATAATTAATGAAAGTTATGGGTCTGAAGCATATACATTAACTGGCATGGATGGTACACCTCTTAAAAAACCTATAAATGTCCCCCATCTGCATTGGTATTATGTCTAAACTTCTTGAATAGTGTGGATGATAAATCAATGGTGTTAGAGTTAGTAGATGACATTCTATGCACTCTTGCATTGCTTCATTCTTGACAAAAAACTATTTGTGTGTCTTGAATACCAAAGTAATTATTTAAATTAACTTTTAAGTGATTACTTTAGGTTTCATGCTATTAAAGTTCTTGTTTGTTATGTTAGATTAGATCCTTACATGCATTTAATGTTCTTTAATTAGATCATAGGTGCATTTAATTAAGCATAACATAATCACAAAGTCACATCTAAGAGAAACTAGAATAGGTTTTAATTAGATCACATGAAGAATGTTAAATCATGGAGACATTTATTAAATAGTCTTACAAAGAATATTTGATAAATCACATTGCCATTTAACATTAAACACATAATTATAAATATTCAAACATCAAATGATCATATATATATACATATATCCAAACTACTGGATCCCTCAGGATTTGGTGATCACCTCTATCTAGAGACAGTTTGTCGAGAGATGGTGGTATGCGATTGTGATCATGAGCTAAAAAGTGGAGCATATTGTAGACCATGTGCTCATCCAATAGCCTCCCAGTGATCTTCCACTAGGTGGTCTCTCTTTGCCTTTAGCCTGGCTACCTCTGCATGGAGTCTCTTGACCTCTGCCAACTTTAAGATGATTAGATCTCCTCATAAGTAGCCTCAGTTGGATCTATGCACCTAATGGCAGCCTCATATACTGCCCTCAATTTGACATACACCTCAAATAACTCTAGGTCTTGCTCCATGACAAGTGGGCCATGTAGTCTGTGGCCTCATCTCTAAGAATGGGGGGTGCTATCTCTGCAACAACCTATTGATAGAGGTCCTAAAGATATCTCACAACACATGCAAGATATAAATCATAAATATAATCAGTACACATCATGATATATATATACATATGAATATTATAAACATAATCATTAAATAATAAGCATAATCACAAATAAAATATCATCACCTAGATCTTTGGCTGGCTGTGTAAAGAAAACCTTGCCCTGTGGAGGAGGCATGGAGGATGTGTTAGCCTCTTCATGACTGTAGGTGTTGGTGTGTGTTGTAGCTACTGATTGTGATCTAGTCACATGAGTGGGAGCTGGATTTCTCCACTCACAACCAATTGGATCCTCATCTGCTGTATCATCATCCTCACTCATCAACTGCTCCTCCTCCTCGTCCTCCTCCTTGTCCTCCTGCCCATCATAATCAGGGTCTATAACCTCATTGTAGTCCTCATCTATCACATCTATGAATAGGTATGTGTCCCTGAGCCCTGTCTCCTCAGCTCTATCCTCCTCCTCATCTCTCTAATCTAGGAGTGGGCATGCATAGCCTATCAACTCATCCATTGGGAATACAGGATTTGGTCATGCTACTACTCGCCACTCCTTGTACGCATTTGTGGCACTGACATCATCAACATTAGATACTGGGGGCATATCATGATCCTTGTAATTTGAATCACAATAGACGACATCATTAGTGGTGATCCATCTCATATCCTCAGGCCTTTAAGCACTCCACAATGATCACCTAAAGAAATATCGTGCTACTGGTGGTACTTGTATCTACCCAAAATATCACATGACACGATCATAGTAGAAGGGAAATACTAAGTAATCATGTCTACCTAGTAGAAATCTGTCCATCTGTAGTCTCCTCAATTGACAGGTCTCACCCGACCATTAAGGTATTAGTTTTTATGGTCTCCATAAGATCTCTTCCTGATCCAGTTGGTTGAATTTGACCCTCCAAAGGTTTAAGTCTTCATACTACCATAGCAACCTCAGAGGATAGCTAAATGTGCGAGGGTATCCTAGGGTTGATATTGATGGAAACCCTGTCGACCTAATGCATGTGATATGCTCTAGGAACCACACCTATAGTAGTGTACAATGCACCATAATATCGACCTCATGGTATGTAAACCACCCTAGATCATAATAGAAGTGTGCAAGAATACTACATCACTAGGAATATATGGTCCTTTGCTCTGCCATTTGTTGTATCATGTGAACTAGTCCTCCATCTAGATGTTATCCCTAGCCATCGGGGATGACTACTAGTGCCATTGTGAAAATCATAATGAATACCAAAAGTGGTGCTTGAGAATAAATGTGTGGCCCCACGATATAATCCAAAATCAGACCTCCAAGACAAAACTGTATACCATATTTCATCTCACAAAATGATTAATCCCCTAGAAAACAAAACCTCTCACCTCGAATCAGAACTCGAAGAATGTGATGGATGTCCTCTAAGGTGATCATCATGTCGCATTTTAGAAGATAAAATGTACAAGTGTCTACATCTCACCTCTTAGCCAATTCCATCAACATAGCATAATGGTACCTCATGGGGGCATGAGGTATGCCCAATATAATCTAGTCGTCTATAATATCGGGACTAATTCTCATAAGTGAAAAATTTTTGCTACTGATACGTTGTCGTGACCGAGGTGAAATCTAACAAAAAAGAAAAAATATGTCCTATAAGCATTCCAAAAACTTAAATCTATACATCAAAAATTAAAAAAAGTGTACTAAAGTTGTTCTAGTTTACTTTTCTAAGGGTCCTAGACACTTTAGTTCCCTTTTGGGATAGTTCACGAAGAAACAAGACACTTTGCGAAAAAGTGGGAGACTTCATGACAAAAGGGGACACTTTGTGACAAAAAGGGACACTATGCGAAAAAAAGGGGACACTTCATGAAAAAAAGGAACACTTTGCAAAATTTTCTTCTAGGGTCCTAAATCAACCTAGAAATGGGTAAAAACATAAAATAAATGTGTAAGGATGAAGCTAAGGCAGAAAAATCAACTCACCTGATGTTGTAGCTCGCCCCGAGCTACCTCCTCCCATAGGACATCTAGTCTCGGAGGCTCGTACTCTCATTAGCTCGACATCCTCAATCACTCTCCAACAAAGTCAAGCTACAAGAAGGTAAAAGATAAAATTAGTTGAAGTTACTTCACTTTTTTCTCTTATATAGGTTAAAATTAGGTTTTTACTATATTAGGGTTAAAAAGTTCCTTTTCATTCAAGCTAGCATATTGGGGGCTCAAGAACTCCATTTTCGATGTTGTTTGTTGTGTCAAAATCATGATTCCACTCCTGTTCTCATCAAATTTCTATCACTATGCGGTATGGTACTTGGAAATACCCTATGATATGAATTACCTTATTCAATGCGGTTAGATTGCTACCTTGATTCCACCTCCATAAAGCAAGCATAATCAAGGGGAGCATACATCTACCCTTGAATTTGATTTCTAGATGAAGTTAGAGGATTTTGGAACAACTAATGAATTCATGTTGTAGGATGCAATTCCTAACATTATGGTTTTATAGATAGCTATAGTGGGGGCTTCATTCTTGGGCTGATGCAAGAAGTTGGGTACACAAAAAGCTCAAAAAGTGTAAGTGTTTTTGTTGTTTTTCAGAATTCGTCACACTTGGACTGAAAATTTGAGGCACTCACACAATGAATCTTAAAAAAAATTCAGTAATATGAAATTTAGCATTTTGAATCTAGTTTCCAACTATGTAAATTATTCAAATACCCAGATTATAGAAATTAAATTTTGATAAGGATCTATAAAAACCACTTTTTAAAAGTCCCTTTTTTTTACCATACCAAGCACATGTACGAACACCACTTTTTGACCCAAATAAAAGTATTTTGATAATTCCTTTTGGGAAAAGAGAGCTAACAACATAAAGATTGATGTGGATTTTTTTTTGTAATTTTTTGTTGAATATATTATTTTTATTGAATTTTTATTGGCCTTAATTGTTGTTTTTTAAAAATCAACATGTACGGACAACATAATTGGACCTAAACTAAACATTTTTGAATTTTTTTTCATTGTGTAGAGAATTGTCTGAAGTTTGATGCCATATAATTTTTTACAAGAAACTTAACCAAAAAAAAAACGATATTTCAAGTTTAAGGACTAGTTTGCTTATAAATTAATTAAAAAATAGTAAACATGATCCAATATTAATAAAAATTATATATTTGGAAATAGACACTGTGTTCTCTAATGGGTTTTAATTTTATAGATTGATTTAGAAAAAAAATTACATCAGCCATATTTCCAAAGTTGGACATTCTTCTTCAATCTGCCTTAGTTTTTTAGTTTTAGGTCAAAGGCTAAGGCTCGGATTGCCAAGCCTTTCCCGAGCCTAAAACTAAGGCAACATGTGGGTTGGGAATTTTGAATTTTAAAAACGCATACACATTTTTAAAAAACACGTATGCATTACAAAATGCATGTGTTCTTTATTTTCTTGATTATTTTTTAAAAAAATGCTTTTTTAGAAATAGGTACGCATTTTAAAATGCGTACTTGTTTTGTGTTACAAAAGGTGTATGCATTTTGCGTTACAATACATGTATGCATTTTAAAACGTGTAACCGTTTCTAAAAAGTATTTATTTTTTTAAATAATTAATTTGTATGTGATATAAAACGTGTATGCATTATATAACGTGTATGCATTATAACACATACGCATTTTTTAGTGCATACGCATTTTTTAGGCTTGGGTACTCAAAGCATAACGCATATGCGTATGCGTTTTTTGCGAGATTTTTTTTTTGGCCAAAACTTCCCCTCTTCATGTACCCAACTTCTTGCTTTTACCATCTTCTATGTTGTGAATGAACCTATATGAGTATCCTTTTATGAAACAAAGTGTATTGTTTGGGTTCCTTTAACTTACATATACACGTAAAGTCATATGGGCGCTAAAGTGGGGGCTAAATGTAGTGTATAAAATTGTACACTCTTGAATATAGTACAATTTAACACTTAATTTGGACCTATCTTAGCACCCTTGCATTAAATACCCCTTTAAATAATCATTAATAGGCCCCTAAGAGCTTTTATTTTAGATCTCGGGGCTTATTTCAACTAAAAACCCAATAAAATCATCAAAAACACTAAAATTCCTAACAACCTACCTTGAAAACCTAGGGTGGGACCCATATGCCACCTTGGGTGTATGATTCCCCCTAGGTGGGACCCATACACCACAAGTGGCGTATGAATCCCATTTGGGGCCTTTTTAGGGTTTGAGCAAGAAATTTAGATTTTTAATTCAAATTTTTGGTTGATGTTGGCTTTTGAGATCTAAATAATGGTAAAATAGGTGTAATTCCTATATAAGCAAGCTTCTAAAGTCATTTTTCATCTAAGCAAGCATTTTAGAAGAGCAATTTTAAGATCCAAGCATTCAAACACATTCAAGCATTCTTTCACAAGAGAATTCAAGTTTCAAGGGCAAGAAAAGTTAAAGCCTTGGAGCAGTATTAAAGTTTTTTTAGGTCTTCAAGCTCACTTTCATTCAAGATCTAGCATTATCAAGGGTTGATTATGGTTTCCTAGATGGTGAATCATGATGGATTCTAGGTTGGGGAGATGCGACTAGCTATCAAGCCCAATCTAATGACTTGTTTCCTAAGTGATTCCATCCTCCATTATCATTCTACATTCAACCTAAGGTACATACATCTCTATAGCTCATTTGGGTGATTAGGGATCTCTTAAAGTGAGTCTTTCATGTCTATATTTCATTCTTGCATCTCATTCTAGCACAATAGATTAGGGTTGCATTGCATTTCAGATTTCCTAATCTTAGAAACACTTAAGGTTAGGGTTTATGTTCACATTCACACTCAAGATTCATTTTTTCTATCAAGTTTTAATTACCAAACTAGGGGTTTGACCGAAGCAAACCCCCCATAAGAAAATCAAGTCTATATTATGTTTTGTGGGTCTTTTTACAGGTTTAGATCTAGAAATCAGTTTGGAAGGAAAGAGTAGAGGTTGAAGCAAAGATCCAAACTTTGAATTCCCAAAAAAGTGGAATGGGACTAATATGCCAAAAGTGGTGTATGAGTCCCACTATAGGAAAAATTTCTATATTTTTGCAAATCTTGAATCTACACTGCTAGAAACTTATTCCAGACCAGAAACCCTACTCTGGGACTGATATTCCTAGAGTGGAATATGCGTCAAAGTGTGCCCTAACTTTAGGATTTTTAATGTTTTAGAGCTCATTCCAATCTTCTTCAAGTTTCCAAGTGCACACCTCTAATCTTACAGTTCTTTGTTATGATTTACATGCATTTTGAGGTCATTTAAGGAAGTATTACATCATATTAGGGTTAAGTAGTAGCATCTTACATTTTATTAGTCTTTCCAAGTCCTAGCTTTGTAGTGACCTCTTTAGTTTATAGTTAGACCCTAGGATAGCCCTATTGCAAGATCTCTTTCTCCTTTGTACACCTTAGGTTGAGATCTCTAGGGTTTTCCTTGAATGAGAGAGTGTGAAGATTGTTATTCTATCTCCCAAGCATAGAATCAACAAAATTCTACCTTTCAATGAGAAATAAAACAAGAATCAAAAGAATTAATAATACATATGGAGTCTCTAGTTATACTTTCAATTGACAAACTAGGATTTTGGTTTTCCTTACAGTAGTTGATAATGTTCAATGAATCTCCCTCCAACTAGAATTTTTTGAACCCTTTAGAATGAGCCAATTTCAGACTGTGATAGGCATCATAAGCTTCCACAAAGTGGTTTGTCTGGGTTCCCAAGGGGAGTTCCATCGATCATATTTCCAAATGTTTCTTAATAATGCTAATACATATATTGTTATTAATAATTTGATGATAAATCCATTCCCACTTCAATGATCTATCAAATAAGGATGTCCTTTATCACCTTTAAAATATTTACTTATGGTAGATTACTTGGATTTTTTGCTACAAAAGGTCAACTAGATGAAGCATATATTTGGAATCTCTATCCATTGTAATACTATATTCATTAACTAAATTTTATTAATGACATTTTTTCATAAAATATAAAGCTCTAAAAAAGAAAAAATCAATGCCATGGAAATTCTAGAGCTATATATTTTGTCTCAGGATCTTAATTAGCACATAATAAAACTAAATTCCTTATGATTCAGTATCATCCTATTCCTTGGTGGATCCTTATAAAATGGAGATAAATTAAACAAAAAAAGATAAATACATTTTAACCTAGGTGTTTCACTTTCTAACAAATGGGTAAGTGCATAAAGATGGGTCCACAAAGAGGGGAAGTTTTGTGCAAAAAAAATGCCAAAAGGATTGGATACCCATTTAGGAATAGGGACCCAAGCCTAAGATCTGTATCCCATTCCTAAACGGGTATTCGTTCTAAAAAAAATTGAAATCCCAACTCGCTTTTCAATTTGGTTTTAGAATTGAGAAAGACTTTGTAACCCAACCCTTAGCCTTGGACTTGCAACTAAAAGACTAAGGCAATGCCAAGATAAATATCTGACTTTGGCAATATACTTGATGTGTTTATTTTCAGAATTGGTTAATAAAATTAAAAAATTATTATAGATCATGATGTCTAGTTTTAAAATATGTATTTTTTTATTATTGGATTATGCTTTCTATTTTTTAATTAATTTCTAAGGAAACTAGTCCATAAATTTGAAATGTCAGACTTTTATATTTTTTTAATAATTTTTAATTTGTGTTTTTTTTTTTATAAATTTATTTATGACATCAATCTACAAACAATTCTCACACAATGAAAAAAATTCAAAAAATGATTAGTTTAGGTCAAATTATGGCGTTCATACATGAGGGTTTTAAAAAAAAACATTTAGGGCCAATAAAAAATAAATAAAAAACCAATATTTAGAAAAAAATTTAAAAAAAAAAATATCCTCATCAATCTTTAGTTTGTTACACATCTTTCTCCAAAAGTAATTATAAAAATACTTTTATTTAAGTCAAATTATCATGTCCATACACATGAATGGTGTGGTCCTAAAAAGTGACTTTTAAAAAGTGGCTTTATATGTATGCCTATCAAAAATTAATTTGTATCATCTAGGTATTAGAATAATTTACATATTTGGAAACTAGACTCAAAATAATAAATTTCATATTACTAAACTTTTTGAAGATTCAAAATATAACTACTTCAAATTTTCAATCTAATTGTGAAAAATTCTAAAACTTGAGAAAAACACTTCCACTTTTTGAACATTTTGTGGACCCAACTTCTTGCACATGTCCATGTGGAATTGGTTCCTTAGCACATTCAAGAAAAAAAATTCAATTGGCATTATAAGTTTCTTTATTTGACAAGAAAAATCTAAGTTACTAATAGAACATTTCTTGCTACTCATGTATACTATTCATCTTGTCGGATGCCTTCCAAAACAAGTTATTATGGATTATAGACCTCATAAAAAGATACAAAGGTGGGTTGGTAATTATATATCCAAACACACAAGGGGAATGTTTAAATGCTAAATGGAGAACTAGAGTTGTTAGAGGTGAGGAACCATTAAGATTTTTAGTACAACATAAAATCAATATAACTTCTACTAAAGGAAAATGGTAGCCTATGAATTAGTTTGATAAGATCCTTCTTTCCTTGTTCTTCCAAATTAAAGATTCACCTTATTTACAACCCATTTGGAAGGTATGGATTTTTTTTTCCATTTTTTTATAATGGAGATAATCCTTCTTACAACATGGGTTTAGTTTTGTTTCTTCATCCAATTGGTGGAACAAACATAAAAAATATCACAATTGACCTCTTATTATAAGATTTATTAACAAGCTTATTAATTTTTTAAGGAGGGGCTCATAATTTTGGTGAAATTTGACATTTATCTATGTTGATGCGAACACAAAACCCCTCTTACCAACAACACATAGATTCTCACAAACAAGAATGCAATATGACAATTACTCTAAATTATATAGTAGAACTCTCTACTCACATACTCATGGAAATACACACAGATTTCAAATTGAAATGAAGCTTTCTTTATTCATTTAAATAAAAATCAACAACCAAATTACATAAATGGCCTTCAAAGACATTTCTCAGCTCTACCACACTTAGCTACATTGCCTTGGCAGCCTCTTTACTTAATTTTGCAGCTACATTGCTAAAGCACTCACCTCCCATGCATTGATGCCTTCTCTTTCCTTTTACAAGTGCTGCCAAAACCTACAACCAAAAACTCCATTAAATACCTCTATAGAGGTATTTTTCTGCTTCCTCTTCCTCACAAACTTCTTCCCATGTTTTTGTTTAAAAACATCTAAAAAATGCATTGAAAATCATTAGTTATTGCTTCAAAATGGGTGCCCCACCCCCAAGCATAGCTATCCATATTCTAAGTTTATACAGTGTTAAATGAGACATTATAGGCCTCCACTAACTCCTTTAGGTGCTTTTTTAACTCCAGAGGCATTTTTCTCTATTTTGGGCATTTTAAGATATCTAAAATCTTGATTTTCTACCTCTTTTGTGCTCCAAATATCCCCATATTATTTATGAAATAGATAAATAGTTAATGAAGGAATAAAAGCTGATATTTAATTTTCATGACCCTCATAATACCCTTCGATAATAAAATTGATCAAATTGGTACTCTAAAAGTGTTGGATGCTATAGGTGAAAAAATTGAAAGTTCTCTGATTCGTATGACAATTGATGTGCAAGATTAGAATAGCACCCCATGGACCCCTATAAAATGATTTTACTCCAAACTTCCAAAATCATGAGATATTAAACATTTCATAATTTGCTAACAATTTTTAACAAACTTTAGACATTAAAATCTCCCAAACTAAAAAATGTATGACTTTAATTCTTTTTGCATATTTCACATGCCACCTCCATGAATATCCCTACCAAATTATTTTACTCCAATCCTTATGAGTTCTCTAGAATTTTTTTTTGAAAACTACTTGCAAAGCCTTAAAATATGATTTGATAAAAATTGACTTTATTCAAATTTGAACACACCAAGAGCTTTTCCATAGCTTAGAGATGTCAAATGAACTCTAAAACACACCAAAACTAAATTCAAACCTGAACCTTTTTTTTGTTGTTGATGTTGATTGCCAATCTACCTAGATGCTCCTGCATCATATGCTAAGCAAGTCATAATAGTGAATAGCTAAAATTAACTTTGAATTGAGTAATAATTATGAACAATTTCTTAATTTTGTGTAGTTCTTGATGCCATTAGAGTTAACTATTTAAATTTGCACACTTGATTCATGTAACTTCTTCAAAGAATAACTATGGCTATCATCTTACCCATTCAAATGTTTTCCTTTAGAGAAAAAAATATCTAAACATTCATTCTTATTTGACATAAAATCCATGCTTGAACTGAAAAATGGGAATATAGATTTTGTAAACCTTTTTGGTGAAACTTGATTGCTCAAATCTAGAGACTTAAAGTCATTATTGATGCATAGGTTATGGCTTGGAAAATCCTATATTGCAGATTTCCTATTAGGGATAGGTTGAAACATATTATGATATAGTTAGTTAAATGTCATTTTTGTCTATTGAATGAAAATTTGAGGCATTTTTGGGGTTGCTTGTTTGTTAGAAAATGGGAGGTTGTTTTCAAAGGTTTTCCAACCATCTATAAATATAAACTTAACTAGAAAGATACCTTATTAGGAGTGGATCTTCATAATAATATGATATCCAATTCTATTAGACATTTCATTTTATTGCACTTATGGAAAACCAGGTGCATAGCAATTTTTTCTAAACATAATTATCACCAAGAAATAGATTTTATTAGGCTTTAATTTGATGAATTTTTTATATATTTTCTTTACAATGAGAGTCAAGGAAAAATGTGAATATTTATTAACAAACTTATAAAATAAAAGTTCTATAAAATTACACAACTTCTAAGTAAGGATAAAAATTTCTCATTTTAATCTCAAGACTTAAGCATCAAAGGGGATGATTTGGTTTGAATTGGTTGTCCTATTGATGCTTTTTAAATTCCTTATTTCCTTATGTGATGTATGGATCTACTTGGATTTTCTCTCAAAAAGGCAGCTTTTGGTGGAATTATTTTCTTAACAAGGACTATCTAGACATGTAGAAATGTAGAATATTTAACACCAATACCTTTCTAAAAGTATACAAACTTGTCCTTGTTTACCTTTGTTTTTCATTATTCATAACAAGATTTCTTTTATAGTTCTATTAATAAAGGAAGTGGAGTAATTTGTAAGGATTTTTGTGATCAAAGCCTTCACATATTTAACAATGATCTCTGCAATCAATCCTATATTTTTTTTAGATTTAGCAACAATCTCTAAGATCAACACTACAACGTTTTAGATTAAAAAATTATCCATAACCATTGCTACAAATTTTTGGATTTGAACAACAATGATTTCTACAATCAACACTATATTTTTTAGATTTAGTAACAATATTTGTGATCAATACTACTTAAATTCTACACATATAATTGCTCCAACTATAAATCTCACACCTCCACATGGATGGAATTCAAGTGGCCCTTATATTAGTTGAAAGTATGTGGATTAAATTAAATAGATTTTCAGATTATATCTACCCATACATGTATTTCATGATATAATAAATTTTTCTTGTGGAAATAAAGAAGAAAATGTGATAGAATGTGTAGACACCTAAATTTGACCACCCCCATATGGTCAAATTCTCCCTTGTTTCCTTTATCTTGCATCCCTAAACCATATTAATTAAATAATTTGTTATTTAGTTAATATTTCACCCTAGCCTAATGTATCCTAAGATATTTGATTAATTAATTGAATACCTTACTTATTCCTCTCTAAATTAAATAAATAATCCAATTTATTTAATTTAGTCACTTTTCCTAAATGAATTAAATCAATTTTTAATCCATATTTTCTCTCTCCTCATGTCAACATCCTCCTACATTTTCCTAATCTAGATTAGTCAAAATTAATCTATGATTAGGGTTTTCACATCCCTAATCATCATTAGAGTTACATCCTCCATAATTTTCCCCTTGCCTCTAATCCCCCCATTAGCCTATCTATTTGTTCATTTGCACAACCTTAATCACTAATTATCCCCTAACCTCACCTAATGTCATTTATGGCATGTACCCAAGTCAACCCTCTCAATAAAAATTTCTCCTTTAGGATAATTCACCCTCTTCTCCCTTTGAATTTAAAATTCAAATTTATTCCCCTATGAATTGTAAGGAATTTTTAATTCCTCACAATCCCCCATAAGGAATTTTTAATTCCTTTATCAATCCCCATGATGATTTGTGAGGATTTTTTGATTCCCACTTGTCCTCTCAAGGTACATATGGACAAGAACCTCCTTTATGAGGAGATCTTGTCCATTCCATAGGTACTTTCAAGTACCTCCATGTCATTTCCACCTCATCTCCAACTCACCCTCCCTTGTCAGCCTCACCATCCACATGTCCTCATGTGATGGCTTGTGAGGTCCAAATTCATATTAGCCATTGATCTCCTATCCAAGGGTTAATATCAACCATCCATCCATTTAGAGAAATTTCCCCTAAAAATGGTGGATTTGGCCTCATTTGCATCAAGCACTCAATCAAGCCAACTTAGAAAAAATAGAGCACTCATATAAAGGCAACCAACCTCCATTTTTGCATCCACATTGAGCACTCATTTTGCATCAAATTCATTACCCATTTCCACCATTGCATTCCTCATCCCATCCTCATCGATTTTCACTAGGTTTCATGCCATTTTGCAAGCCAAGCAACACATAAATCAACGATCAAAAGGCCAACCAAAGGAAAAATTCAAACAAGGTGAAAGTTTTTATTTTATTATGTTTTGTTTGAATTAGACTAGGCTTATCTTGAGGTGTTGTTAGTGTTTTTCTTGTTTGCACTTCTTGTTTTTTTTTTGCAATTCTAGACTAGAATTACCCTCACCACATTTTTTGGCACACCCAATGGAACCCACGTCATAGGTCTCTTTCATTATTTTTTGTTGTTTCATATTTTACAGGTTCATATTTAGACCACAGAGGAAAATCTTCCCCAATGGTTGAATCTTCCTGATCACAGGGGTGATTCTGCATTGACATAGGTGAACTTGAATATGCCTCTCCTTTAGAGGGATGACCTTGCATCCATTGATCAAGATCAACAATTACAGAGGCAAACTCATTTGAGTAGCTCAAACAGACAAATTTGTGTAAGAGGTGATCTTGTTAAGACTACAAAGATGAATACGCATCCACCTCTTCTACCAAAAGGTGATCCCGCATCTTAGAGAAATGCAAATTCACTCTACATAGAGGCAAACCTGAGGTAATCCAAAACCTTAATTTTTTTGATTTAAGCTCTCGTTTGATTTCAGATTTGGGTACTAATAAGATGACTTGTTTATCTATGCTTGTGAGATTTTACTAACACTTGTGCAACTTATCATACGTCCAAGATTGGAGGTTGAACTATTAACATATCTTCTACAGGACAATCAGTTGAAGGCATTTAGATTAGTTTGTGTGTTTGTTATTTTTCCATACTAATCTGGGAACATTTGGATTGTCTAAAGGGTCAATTAACCTTGTTTTCCATTTCTGGAGGAAAGTTGTTGACATATTCGCTCCCCTTGCACCGTATGGTGAGCCTGGGGATCAAAAATCATAGCCTACTCAAGTCTAGTTATGTCCACCTAGGAGTATTAGTATGTGTATGCTCTCCCTTTGCACTATGTGTGATCCTGAGGATTAGAAACATCTAGTATTTCCTTCCCTTTAGGAGACCTGCTTGGTGATTTCATCACCCCAAGGGACGATCTCGACCACATGTACTGATAGGGTATATAAAGGGGGGAGAGCTAAAGTTGTACCCCAATCCAATCATGTCATGTTTGGTGGAGCATTGATACTAGGGTGATTCCTAGTTAGGTATGAAGGGTTGGTCTAAGTTGCTAGTACCTCAATGGGGATCTTGATCCATGCTTGTGACAGGCTGGTGTTCATGGTTGTTACCTCACATACTTTGGTGGTATATCAAGGACACCTTAGAGAGCCTGTATAGTGTAGATAAGACTCATGTTTAGCCACGACTTGGTGTAGTATAGGCATTGTGGATGACACCCTAAAGTTACTCACCATGTATTCCCTTGGGTAGAGATAGAAATCCTTGTGGTGAACTATTATAGTTCTCGAGTGAGAGAGTGAAGGTGAGCTCGTGGTGTCTATTGATGACCTTGTGCCACTGAATCTCTAGCTATTTCCTTGGTGAGAAAGGGTGATCCGGAGAACAACCCCGGTATCATAGAGTATTAACCTTGGGGTATCCCCTCAAGGTGGTGGGCCTACATCAAGTTTGTAATCCTTTACTACTAATTTTAGGCTTGTGTTGTCTGGCATGTCTTCTTGTGATATTCTAGTGCTTATAATCAGTCTGAGTCGGTCCCAACCCATTGCTTATTGCTTGCTATTTGTATCCTTTACCATAGTCTACCCCTGCCCTCAGTAGTGAGTTTTCTTCTCATAGGGGAAAAATTGCATTATGGACAGGCAATCATGCCCTACCAAGGGAAAATTTGTGTCAAAGTAAAATCCAATCATCTTGATAGGTGAAATCACTTTTGTTAGGGGATAATTTTTTGGGGGTCTCTAGATAGGTGACCTCGCATCCACCTATTCCTTGAATAGGTGATCTCGTCAATAGTATAGGCGATTCCATGTCTGAGTCTCTCAGTTTTCCATCCGTACACCCCCTAGAATAGGTGATCTTTCTCCCCACAAGGGCGATCCTATGTCTAGTTTGTACCTTTCCCATCTATACATTTGAAGAGATAGGCGATCTCGCTTCCTCGATAGGTGTTTTCACATCTTGTCCATACAGTTGAAGAAAGGGGTGATCCCAAGATCTAGATAGGAAAATTTGTGTCCTTGAGAGGCAATCTCATGTCAACTAGTCCATACAAAATACCGTTTAGGTGACCTTGCTTCCTATTTTGGTGATCCCACAAGTCCACACCATACAGTTCAAGACATAGGTGATCCTGTGAATCCTAGATAGGCGATCTTGTGATCTTTTTGGATAGGTGATCCTATGACTATGAAGGGTGAACCCATTACACATAGAGGTGAATCCACCTCCCATACAAAAACTAGAGAGTGAACCCTTTTAACCATTGAAATCCTATTATTTCTCGAGTCCATTCCTATGATCAAATAATTTTTATCATCCATCTATCTATAATCGTCATTTTTTACATCTGCATTTTTCAAAAGTCATCAAATTTTTAGTCAAATTATGTAGGTGTATCTTAGGACATCATTAGACTACATAACCATCATTAATCGATCAATCTGAGTCTCTTAGACATCATTTTAGGGGCTTTTTATCTAATTGGGTTACAAAACTAACCCTAATCATTATCATCCACACTTACTTAGGATTTCCATCCTTCCCGAGTTAGTAATCCTTCATGGCCTCATCAATCTACTTCCATCTCGAGGTAGATTTTATTCCGTAATCACCTTTTTTGTCATCTAATCCAATCATCAGCATCTTGCATCATCTAGTTGAGCTCCTGAACCTAGTTTAGAGTTAATCCTATTGATCCAATTCAATTCATCATCCAATCCAATCATCAATCCATTTTTATCTCAACAATCATCCAATTGATTGATTCATTATCCTAGAAATCCTTTAAGTCATCATCTAGGACACCACTTAAGTGCATCTTAGGGCTTAGTGTCATCGTGGTTTCCTGATCACTTGTATTTTTATGCACATTACTTGATCACATGCAAAGAAACTCATGGAACAAAAAAAATCCCAAACTGGTCAGCCTCAGTATCCTCTAAATCACCCCACCAATGGCAGTTCTTCACAATCCAACACATAAATCCCCATATAATCTACCCCAAAAGAAAGCATGGTCAACCAACCTGAGCTCACCATTAACAAATACCTTATCAATCTTGCCAACCTACAAATGATTGATCATCTTCTCGCCGAGTGGGGAAATAAAATCCTTGTGCAATTGCTTATGAGAGGTACCAAGCCACCTCTTGGTTTTGATATGTTGCAATACATTAACATCACACCCCCTTCATCATTGGATCTGTCAAGTTCTCAAGTTAATCTTGCCTCATCAATCCCACAAGTCCCCCATGTTACCCCACAAGACACATGGTATCAACCTAGGTTTCGTAATGATGTTTTTTATCAAATACCACCCTCTCTAGTTCAGATTTTAGTCATGGGTGTAGCACCTAATCAAAAAAATCCCCAAGGTCCTGGTCCTAATAATCCTCATGGCTTTACTAGTCATCAAGATCTAAAAAATCCTCAAGGTCCTGGTCCTATTAACCCACAAGATATGAACCATCTGCGTTGCCTCTTCCACCAAATCAATTAGGTCAGTCACTAAGGAATATTGGGGGAAATGCACATAATCCTTTTGTCAATGCACCTCCTCATATACTTCCCATCCAAATACACACATCGAACTTGCCACCCCCTCCATTTACATCTCAACATCAGCCCCAAGGCAATCCATCACAACCTCCACATTAGACTCAGGGTAACTTGGAACAAACACCATCACAACCTCCTCATCAACCTCAAATCCTATCACAACCTCCTCATCAATCCTAGGTCCCATCATAGCCTCCACATCAAACTCAAATCCCCTCACACCCTCTGTATCAAACTATTCCTTGTAGCATATAAAAGTCACTCAACATATTCACACTATTCCTTGTAGCATATAAAAGTCACTCAATCAAGTATAATTCCACTCATACAACCTTTCAACTCACAACACAACACACATTAGAGACCCATTACAGAGCCTTTCAACATATCCAACAATCATCAATGCTTGTTTTGTACCAAACTGCACAAATCGGGTTTTCTATGGTTTTAAGGGCCCAAATTAGACTACTTTTACAAAGGGACCACCTTCAAAACTTGTCCAAATCTCCTGAAACCTTGGGGAAGCACTTTATATCTATCAAAACTTCAAATTACAGTGTTAGATTGTAGACATTCAACCATTTACCACCCAAACCATAAAACCCTCTCCCTAGGCTTAGAAACCCTAGGTTTTATTGAAAGTAGCACTTGCCAAACACTCCAAAACTTGAAAACTATTCAAACAAGTCTAAAATACCCTGCTCATGCTCAATCTAACATAAAATTACGCTGTCCAACTCAGAAACTCAATTTCACTCACCAAAACCTCATTTTTCTTAAGGAAATCTCAACATTTCCTCATTTGGTTTGATGCACAATCCAAGGATCATCCTCCATTCAAGTTTCTCATGGCCTTTTATAATGTTTCCCTCCTAAAACAAACCACTTCAACTTCCAAAACTAACATTTGAAAGAGGTGATTATTGGTCTCCCTCTTTAATACACTTTTACAACCCTGGTGCAAGAGCACATACACCTCATCCTCCTTATTTGATCATTTGATGGTAATTAGGAGCTTAATATGTAGGTGGATGAGTATTTGAGCATTTTTTGTTTTGAATAAGGTCAATCAAGACCACTAAGCATGTCTTAGGTTGAGTTTTTGAGTTTAGGTGTTAAAATGTGAAAAATGGTGATCTTACACTAAAGTATCTTTGTAGCCTTTGAAGGAAAGTTTTTGAATTTACATGTAAAGTGTGCAAGATTATTGTTTTGTGGATGTAATAAGGCTCATTTCAAGCCATTGGTGTGGTTTTAGTGAGTTATAGGTGTTAGGGGTGCAAACTTACATTATGAGTAATATTGTTATTATATCATGTGTAAATGATGTAAACTTGGCCTTCAATGGTCATTAAGGGTTTGAAATTTAGTTGCAAGGTAGTTGGTCAGTGGGATGTGAAGAAGAAGCCTTTAAATGGTATGTAGAAACAAAATGTAAGTTTTATTTGGAGTTTTTGAGAAGAAAATACATTGCAATCTCAAGTTTAGCAGCAATTTTCTATGTTTTCATGTTTTTTCCTGACTTGTAACTCATGTAAGGGACCCTATGATGTCTTATTTAAGTGTAGGATGCATGATTTGAGTGCTAGGAAAGAAATAGGAGTAATAAACCTGCTGCTACAGTGAGTTTTGTGAACAAAAATGCATGTGAATGAGGGCTTAGGCCTAGGGTTTGGAAGAATCTCTATGGGAGGTCATGATGTTTTGAACTTTTAGGCATGTGTAGGGTTAACGTCCTTTTTTCAAGTTGGTTTTAAAGTTTGGGAGGTTTTGGAAGTAGCATATTCAATAAACCCTCTTGAATAGTGCATAAAACAAGGGTTTTCATGTTAGGCATGAATTTTTCTGTACCAGAGGAATCTAGTTGTGGTTTTGGAGGTTTGGGAACCTAAGAAATTTTTCCCTAAGGTTTCAAGGTCCTGTGATAGGTTTGAGGGCATGTTGCTTTGCAAATTAGGCCTAATTAGCCTAATTAGGTCAGCCTAGAAGGGGTTTTTTTGGGAATTTGGTCCAAAGGACTTATACTTGAAATTGACATATGTGTAATAACTCTAAAATGGGTATCTAAAACCATCAATATTTTGTCTATTTTTTTGGAGAACATTTGAGTTATTGGGAAAATTTTGAGTTTCCACTATTACTAGGGTTCAAGGGCAGAAAGTGTGAAATCTAACTTCTAATGATTGTCAAGCTTTGAGGTTTGTTTGGTTTGTTCAAATAGGTCATCTTAATCTTGTTATATTCCTCTTAAAGGCATGTTTTCAAATTGGTTGTGATTGAGCCTCCTAGGTCTACATCAAACCCTTCACTATTTGTTAATTTCACAACTTAGCACTTTTTGCACATTTCAAAAATTCTACTACCCATTTAAACTATTTTGGTTTTCATCTCTATTTATAAATTACCTCATCAGTAAAGCTACCTCATCACCTATGTTGTCTATTTATGAAACCTTGAATGACATATATTTCATTTATTTTAATGGATACATTTTTGAGGAACTAATATTCGTCTCATTACTATGCTATAGGTAAAATTATCCGCCATGCCGAAGAAAAAAACAAGGAATAAACTAATAGAGGAAGAGCATGAAAACTTCAAATCAAAAGAGAGAGAGAGAGAGAGAGAGAATGGGTGGCGACATACCGTGAAAAGAATAAACTGGAAATGATTGACGAAAACAAGCCAATTGAAGAGGAACCTCAACCATTAAAAAGAGAAAAGAAATTGGCAACACAAAGGGAACGAATGTGAAAGACTCATGCTAGGATAGATGCAAATACCCTAGTTGGACACACACCCGCTACTGCAAGTGAATATGAAGGGACACCATTAAGCACAAGCAAATATGGAGCGACACCATCTACTACAAGTGAATATGATTGGACACCATCCATCACATCTCAAGTTGAGAGTACATCATCACTCAGATTTGATGAAGAAGGTATGCTGTCATCCCCACATGAAGATCAAGGTATGTCCTCTACTCCACCCTCAATCGAAGGTATGCAATCTAGCCCACCTCAATTAAATATTGATGAAATTGCTAATGTTGAGATGTATGTACCTAGGAGAACACCACCTAGAATTTTGCATAGAAAGCCAAAGTTTTTTATTAATATTGATGAAGATATTTTGCAACACATGGAAGGTAAGATTCCATAATGCACTTGTAGAAGATATGCTGATAAGATTTGGAAAATTTTCATTGAAAGGCTAAATGAGACCACAAGATGTCAACTATTTGTTCAAATGATGTGGGGTTTAAAGTATAGAAACATCATGAAGACTCTTGGGTTGAGAACATTGAATGAATCAAGTGAAAACACTATTGTGAAGAATCTAATGAATGCTTATGAGAGTGTGGGTAATACCTCATGCTCAAAGGATAGTAATGTCACCCGATGTTTCATTACATTGACTTTGGTAAGCTATCAAAGAAAGAGATCTCGTTTCATTAAAAAGACAAGTGAAAAAATGGGAATTAGTAGAAAAACTTTATCAAAACCCATTCAAAGGCAGCAAAGAATTAAGGGCACCAATTCAAATGAATTATGGGCATTCTCAAGAAGACTACCATGTAAAGATAAAAAAATTGTTGAAGCATTGAGAACACTAATTGAAGAGTATTGGAAGAATAATACAAGGCCATCTCTGAATCAAAGGGATGTCATAAGAAGGAGAATCGGTAGTCGGAACTGTGAGCCACATCCAAAGAATTTTTTGGATACGACTCCAACCCAATTTTTTTGTAAATTTCAAAATGATTATCCTCAAATTAGTATTTTTCAAAAAAAAAAAAAATTCTTAAACCTTTTTATGTCAAGATAAATCACGCATGCACTACTTGTTGTTGTAGACTACATATTGAATTCTCTAACCATTATGATGTTTATCGTTCTATATGTTTAGATTTGCATACTAATGATGTTTTGCAAGATTGTGGCATTAAAGCCCCACCAAAATCTTCAAGATATTTTTTATCAAAATTTTTATGTCAAATAGAGGATGGCCAAATATTCTATAGGACAACATGCTTAGATGGTTCATGTGAGCATTGCAGTGGCTTGCAACGAATGCCAGTATGTCAACATATGGAAAGCACAGATGAGGTGGGACAGAAACTAGTAGAGTTTGGGAAGTATAAAATAGTGGCATACGCTACAAAATATGGGTATCAAGCGAAAAGGTGTGATTTGGTTATTGAGAAGATTCCAGTGTATCAGTTTATGTCCATGTTTCATGAGAATCTAGTGTATGAGTATGCAAGGCATACCCATAGAGCCTGATGGTTGGACACATAATTCAAGCTATGCAAGGACTCCTTTCCAGTTGGAAGCATAGTATCAGTGGTTGACTTTGTAGATAACTACACTCTATAGCCACAGTGTGAGGTGCAGTCATAATATTACAACTCCACACAAGTTTTGATATTTGTGCACATAGCATTCATTCATGCAGCTGATAGTACAGAGGACCAAAGGAAGGTATTGAGGGAATATCACTTTTATATTAGTGATGATCCCACACATTCTCAAGAGTTTTCACAAGGTTGCTTCCAGATGTTCCACAGTGATTTGGCTCGGAGGGGCATAGCATACATTTAGCATATAATATGGTCGGATAACTGTGTAGCACAGTTCAAGAATGCGCACATGTTCTACTGGTTGTGTAGGATGCATCTCACTATAGGTGTTCAACATATGTGGAACTTTTGTGAGGTCAGGCATGGAAAGAGGGAGCATGATGGTGCCGGAGCATGTGTGAAAAGAGAATTAGCACAAGAAGAGTTAAAGTATAAAGACAGTGAAAATTTGACAAATGCAAGATCAATCGTCGAGTGGTGTAATGCTTCGATGGGTCCAGGTAATGAAGGTACATCTTCAATTCATAGATTTTTTTGGTTGATGGATGATACTAACATTGCACCATATGAGGATTGTTGTACACTAACAAGATTGAGTGAGCTATACTCTTTCCTTAGCTCAAATGTAAGTTCATGGAGTATCAATACACGTACGATGGCATGCTTTTGTTTTTCATGTACAATGCAATTCTGGAATGATTGTGAGTCAAGGGAGTGGGTTGAAAAATGGTTGACAAGTTATCTTACCCCACTTCACATGTATCACCCTCTGATGGCATTGGAACTAACACAGATGGAATCATTGGTCGAATTTGACCACGTATTAGATCTAGTTCAACTAGGTAATATATCTACTTGCTTAGTTTTTGAAATTCCATATTGTTATCTTACTTTGTATTGTATTCGTAATGTTGACTAATTTCAAGAGATATGCCACACATATCAATGTAGGGCATGTTTATGCAGTTATTGTAGATGAAGAGAACGAAGAGTGAATGGATTATTACCTGTTTCATTGTGTTGAGGCCAAAAATAAATTGGAAGGCCCAATTATAGATGGAGAAAACATTGAATACCCTACAAGCTCAGTTGTTGTTACTGGAACGTGGCTTAGAAGTTACCCACATAAGAGTGTTAAACATTGGTTGTTTCAGGACTTTGATAAGCATTGTAAGATTCTTCATTACTCAAACCTTGTTGTGGCATCCAATGTTCATTTGACCAAATATGGGGGTAGACCTTTGAACAAGACCTTGTGGAAAGTCTGTGAGTCTGACCATGAGGCAATACTTGACACAATAAAGAGTCAAGCAGACCCGGATGGTTCATTGGATTAATTTGTAAGTATATGCACAATGGTTCTTATTAATTTATATTTGTATCCACATTAATTTTTTTGAAGCTAATGCTATCATCTTATTTTACATTGTGTGTCTGTAAGTAACCCGATAAACATTGATTGGTGTTCCCTTGCAGAAAATGCAAATTTATGAACCATCGAAGAGAATCTCGGGCATAAAAGCAATATAACATCCTTATTTTGATGATCTTTACAAATCTCAATTATGATTAAATAAGCCATTACAAAAGTGTGTGCGAAGCTTGGTGAGGTAATTTCAACTTATTCATTTGAAGTTAACCATATCATGAGCACCTATGATGTAGACATTATAAGAGCATCTTGAATTTCAAGATATTCTATTCATGAGAGGTGTTGTGTGCAATAGGTATCTTGGAACTCCCAGTGAAGATGTATGGCTAGGAGTGACTAAGTTGAGAGACTACCATGCCTATCTGTAAGTGCCTTCCATCTATTTTCATTTCATTTCCATTTTGGATGAGTTATTTCTTTTTATTCTTTTACTTTTTGTATTTGTAACTAAACTAGTAAAAATTGATTGGTCTCTCCTTACAGAAAATGTTGATTTTTGAGCCATCAAAGAGAATCTCAACCAAAAAAGAAATGCAACATCCTTATTTTGATGATCTTGACAAATCTCAATTCTGATTTGAAGCCATTATAAAAGAGCATGTGAAGCTTTGCGAGGGAATCTCAAGTTACTCATTTGAAGTTAACCTCTAAATGAGAACCTATAATGTAGAAATTATAAGAGAATCTTGAATGTATGAGTGACATTGTAAAATATATGTGAGAATAGAGTACCTAAGGCATTGTAATGAGATTTAATTGTAATGACATTTACTAAAATATTGAAATTTGGTGCAGGCGCACCAAGGTTATTGAGAAAATTTGGTTCATGGAAGTCTTTTAAGTTAGTTTTGTGTTTTGAGTTTTGTCAATTTAATAAGGTCATAACACATACACAATTGATTTATAATGTAATAATTCATGTTAGTTACAAAAACAACAGTTAGGCATGATTGGAAAGATGTAGAATCATTTGTAAAGGCTATTTAAAGCCTCTTGAAGGCTATTTAAGTCAAAATTTGAATTTGTAGCCTTTTGAAGGAAAATATTTGAATATGGTTGTAAATGTGCAAGAATGAGGTATAATATTTTGATATACCATTTAGAGAGCTTGGTTTTCATGGGGTTCCTTTCAAAGCCTCTGCTTTTATTGTTCCTACAGTAAAATTTTTGATAGAGTTGGTGGAATTACCTTTCTTAGTAATCACTATTAGTGAGATTGAGATTGTTAACCTTCAGAGAGTAGGACTTGGGCAAAAGGAATTTCATATGGCTATTGTTTTCAAAGACTTCAAGTGGGATGTACTCTGCATTGACGCCATTCCTCAATCTTCACTTGATGGTATCAAGGAATGGTTGAACTCCATGGTTATAAAGTATTATGAAAGTAGAATGAAATTGTACTAGTGGCCAATTTTGAAGACTATTACTGATGATCCAAATAAATTTATTGAAGATGTTGGTTGGGAATTTTTGAATATGGAAGCTAGTGATTCTGATTCTGATAATTCAGAGGAGTCAGATCAAGGATATGAACCCTCTAATGTAGAAGAGGAATCAGAATCAAATTTCATGTAGCCACCATCAAGAGTGTTACAAGCCAACAAGATGGAGGGAATTCTTATATAAGGATAATTTTCAATGTTGCAGGTACCAGCTTTAATACCAACTACAATGGCAACATTGAAATTCCCTAGCAGTATTTATGTTGATGAAATTTCCTTTAGATACAAGGATTCAAAGCACATCAACCCTGTGGTACAAATGATTAAATCCTAGAGACGATCTATAGCAATGAAAGAGTCTGAAAAGGTAGAGAGAGCTACACTGGTGACTCAAGAGAAACTTTAGCTTTCAAAAACAAAGTCAATTAGGCTGGCAGATGTGTGGATCGGTCCAACATTTGGTGGAAGACGAAGAAAGATGACTGGAACTCTGAAGGCCCACCATACTAGATTTTGGTATTCAACCATGAGAGTAGAAAAGAGAACTGATATCATGTATCAAAATATTAAGCATGCATTCTTCCAACCAGTGGAGAAGGAGATGATTACTTTGCTTCATTTTCATTTGCATAACCATATCAAGGCATGGGAACCAAGAAGACCAAGGATGTCCAGTTTTATGTGGAGGTAATAGATGTGGTCCAAACTTTAGGAGGGGCAAGAAGGTCAATGTATGATCTTGATGAAATTGAGTAAGAACAACAAGAGAGGGATAGGAAAAATAAAATCAATACAGAGTTTCAAGGATTTGTCAAGTGAGTAAGAGAGCTATGGGAGCAGCCTCAACTAAAAGATTTTGAACTAGAATTTGATATACCATTTAGAGAGCTTGGTTTTCATGGAGTTCCTTTCAAAGCCTCTACTTTTATTGTTCCTATGTTAAATTGTTTGGTAGATTTGGTGGAATTACCTTTCTTACTAATCGCTATTAGTGAGATTGAGATTGTTAACCTTGAGAGAGTAGGACTAGGGCAAAAGGAATTTGATATGGCTATTGCTTTCAAAGAATTCAAGTGGGATGTACTATGCACTGATGCCATTCCTCAATCTTCACTTGATGGCATCAAGGAATGGTTGAACTCCATGGTTATAAAGTATTATGAAAGCATAATGAACTTGTACTCGTGGCCAATTTTGAAGAATATTACTGATGATCCAAATAAATTTATTGAAGATTTTGGTTGGGAATTTTTGAATATGGAAGCTAGTGATTTTGATTCTGATAATTCGGAAGAGTCGGATCAAGGATATGGAACCTCTAATGTAGAAGAGGAATCAAAATCACTCTTCATGTTGTAGGTGTCGCCTTTAATACCAACTATAATTGCAACATTGAAATTCCCTAACAGTATTTATGTAAAGGAAATTTCCTTTGGATGCAAGGATTCAAAGCACATCAACCATGTGGTATAGATGATTAAATCCCAGAGACAATTTGTAGTAATGAAAGAACCTGAAAAGGCAGAGAGAGCTACATTGGTGACTCAGGAGAAACTTCAACTTTCAAAAACAAAGCAAATTAGGCTGGAAAATGTGTGGATCATGCCAACATTTGGTTGAAGAGGAAGAAATATGACTGGAACTCTGGAGGCCCACCATACTGGATTTCGATATTCATCCATGAGAGAAGAAGAGAGAAGTGATATCATGTATCAAAAAATTAAGCATGCATTCTTCCAGCCAATGGAGAAGGAGATGATTACTTTACTTCATTTTCATTTGCATAACCATATCAAGGTGTGGGAACCAAGAAGACCAAGGATGTCTAGTTTTATGTGGAGGTAATGGATGTGGTCCAAACTTTAGGAGGGGAAAGAAGGTCAATGTATGATCCTGATGAAAATGAAGAAGAACAGCGAGAGGGACAGGAAAAATAAAATCAATACAGAGTTTCAAGGATTTGTCAAGCGAGTAAGAGAGCTATGGGAGCAGCCTCATCTAAAAGATTTTGAACTAGAGTTTGATATACGATTTAGAGAGCTTGGTTTTCATGGAGTTCCTTTCAAATCCTCTGCTTTTATTTTTCCTACAGTAAACATGTATAATAACCTTCAATTCCTCGACGGAGAGGTTTTTGGTTGATTTGGAACCCATTTTTGATCAAGAAGAATGTTATTTTCCAAAAATCTACTAGTTTTTCTCACTTTTCTTGTTATTGTACATCCTATACGAACACTAATATGATCTAAAACTATTGTATGTTGTATATTTCTGAATTAGCTTTCATTTGCACCTATTTAGAGGTTCTAACTCTTTCTATAGTGAAAGTTATCTTGTTTTTATTGCTACTACCTACTTTCACCGTGTTCTTGGATTGAAGGGTTTCATGATGTAATTTGACCCATTCCACTTTTTTTTCCTACTGTAACTTGTGGAATGGGTCCTCTAACTTGTAAAGTGCATTCCTAACCTGTTTACAATGTTGTGGAGTCAAGGTTGGGTGTTTGGGATGATGTTCTAAGGCTATAGCGAGGTATTTTCATGATGAAAATGAGGGTTTCAAGTGGTGTTTTGACAAAATGTGGGAAGGACTGTCCATGTAATCTATTATTCACCATGTACAGGGTCTGGTAAGTGTGTTTCGTGCTTTTTTTGGGTATGGAAGGTACGGGAGATAGGAGTTTCATTAAAACCCCAAGTATTTTGCTTGAAATAGAGGGTTTGGTGTATTAGGGGTCTAGAGGTCTTGGACCTAGAAACAAATCATGGAATTGGAGGTTTTGACACATAACATACTATTTTTTGAGGAGTTTGAGTGAAGATCTAGTGTTTAAAAGGCCATCTCTTTGTAAATAGGGCTAATTTAATAGCCTTTATGCAAGGTGGTCTATTGGATCTTAATGATGGTACTAAGAAACATGGTATGATCTCTTGGGAATTTGTCTTAGGGTATGTATTAAAGCTTGATTGATGTTTTTTGCCATTGAATGATCTTCTATAAAAGATAAGCCCATTTGATGAGATTTGGAGACTATAAGTTAGGAAAGGGTTTATTGAAAACCCATACTTGAAACCTTCCCATAGCCAACCAAAGCCTAAAACACCTTCAAAAAGGTCTGCACAAGCTTAAAAGTTCAAGAGATATTGCTGCCCCTAAATATTTCTTCAAACCACCATTTTCCACTAAAAAATGCACCATTTGACATCTAGGGCATCACCTAAAAACCCTCTATTCACCTCCCTTGCACACAAAACTTTGTACACATGTTTTATAACCATAAATAATCCTTTCCATCGAGTTATAGAATCATATAGTGGGTGAAAGGCTTAATATGACATTTTAATGCACTCAAAACTTTTAAAACAGGGTATACAAACCAACCCTCAATAATTGGCTTCTAAGATGCACAAAATCACTTGAAATCCAACCAAACTAAAACTAAAACAGAGTTAAGTCTTTTTCCCACCAAATTCCATCAAAAAGAAAGCATAATCACCCTGTACGAAACTGTACAATTCAATGAAACATCAAATCCCAAAGTGCAAAAGGGTAGCAATCTTTGACGAGGTATTACTCGGATACCATGGCGCTTATGAAATCTTCATCTGAACCTATGCGATTTTTTTGGGGCCATATACAATAACCTCTCTCGGTTTTTGTTATCTCGGAGTGGTTTCCCGTGGTTTCCAATTTTCAGTTGATGGAAAAAGTGTTAAATGCAAGGAGTGGAAAGATGTGAAGTGGTGCAACTTTCATTCTGCAACTCGTGTGACCAAACGGACTGTTCCAATGCATCTGAATAGGTATTTTTATGCTAAGCATGGTCCTCTTTCACACCCAAACACACGAAATCACTCTGAGCTACGTTCAACCAGATTGATCCCTTAAGGGTCCAAAGTGCAAAATGGTTGTAAACTTCAGCATGTTGCTACTCGAATACCGTGATGTTTAGAAACTTCTCACCTGATCCTATTAGATAGTGTTGGGCCCCTCTACAATAATCTCTCTTAGCTTTTATTATCTTAGAGTGATTTTCCTATGCTGTTCAGGTTTTAGTTGATGGAAAAAGTGTCAAATGGAAGCAATGGAAAGTTGCAAAGTGATGCAACTTTCGTTCTGCAACTCGTGTTACCAAAACAACTATTCCAACACATCTGAATAGGTATTTTTATGCTATGAATAGTCCTCTTTCACACCCAAACATGCGGAATCGCTCTGAGCTACATTCAACTAGATCAATCCCTTAAGGGTCCAAAGTGTAAAATGGCTGCAAACTTCAATATGTTGTTACTCAAATACCGTGATGCTTAAAAACTTATCGTTTGATCCTATGGGATCATGTTGGGCCCCTTTACAATAACCTCTCTCATTTTTTGTTATCTCTGAGTGGTTTTCCTGTGATGTCCAGTTTTCAGTTGATAGAAAAAGTGTCAAATGCAAGTAGTGGAAAGTTGCAAAGTGGTGCAACTTTCGTTCTACAACTCGTGTGACCAAAAAAATTATTCCAACACATCTGAATAGGTATTTTTATGTTAGGCATGGTCTTATTTCACACCCAAACACGCGGAATCACTCCAAGCTATATTCAACCAGATCAATTCTTTAAGGGTCCAAAGTGAAAAATAGTTGCAAACTTCAACATGTTGTTACTCGGATACCATGACACTTAGAAATTTCTCGTCTGATCCTATGGGATTGTGTTGGGCCCCTCTATAATAACCTCTCTCATTTTTTGTTATCTCAGAGTTTATTTTCCATGGTGTCTAGTTTTTAGTTGATTGGAAAAGTGTCAAATGCAAGTAGTGGAAAGTTGCAAAGTGGTGTAACTTTCATTCTACAACTCGTGTGACCAAACAAACTATTCCAAAACATCCAAATAGGTATTTTTACACTAGGAATGGTTCTCTTTCACACTCAAACATGTGGAATTGCTCTGACCTATGTTCAACTGGATTGATCCCTTAAAGATCCAAAGTGCAAAATGACTGCAAACTTTAGAATGTTGTTACTTGGATACCGTGATGCTTATAAACTTCTCGTCTAATTATATGGGATCATGTTGGGCCCCTCTACAATAACCTCTCTCGGTTTTTGTTATCTCGAAGTGGTTTTCTTATGGTGTCCAATTTTTCAGTTGATGTAAAAAGTGTCAAATGGAAGCAGTGGAAAGTTGCAAAGTGGTGCAACTTTCATCTGCAACTCATGTGACCAAACGAACTATTCCAATGTGTCTGAATAGGTATTTTTACACTAGGAATGGTCCTCTTTCACACCCAAACACATGGAATCATTCTGAGCTACATTCAACCGGATCGATCCCTCAAGGGTCCAAAGTGCAAAATGGCTGCAAACTTCAGCGTGTTGTTACTTGGATACCATGATGCTTAGAAACTTCTCGTCTAATCCTATGGGATTGTGTTGGTCCCCTTTGTAATAACCTCTCTCAATTTTTGTTATCTCAGAGTGATTTTCCCATGGTGTCCAGTTTTTAGTTGATGAAAAAAGTGTCAAATACAAGTAGTGGAAAGTTGCAAAGTGGTGCAACTTTCATTCTACAACTTGTGTGACCAAACGAACTATTCCAATGCATCTGAATAGGTATTTTTATGCTAGACATGGTCCTCTTTCACACCCAAACACACAAAATCGCTTTGAGCTATGTTCAAACAGATCGATCCCTTAAGGGTCCAAAGTACAAAATGGTTGCAAACTTTAGCATGTTGTTACTCGGATACCGTGATGCTTAGAAATTTCTCATCTAATCCTATGGGATCACATTGAACCACTATACAATAACCTCTCTCATTTTTTCTATCTCGGAGTGGTTTTCGCGTGGTGTCTAGTTTTCAATTGATAGAAAAAGTGTCAAATGCAAGCAGTGGAAAGTTGCAAAGTGGTGCAACTTTCATTTTGCAACTCTTATGACCAAATAAACTATTCCAACATGTCTGAATAGGTATTTTTACGCTAGGCATGGTCCTCTTTCACACCCAAACACATGGAATCATTTTGAGCTACATTCAATCAGATCAATCCCTTAAGGGTTCGAGTGTACTATGTTGAAATAGGTCATTCCACCTATTGTTCAGGTTGTGTCTCAGTGATATGGGTCTGATGTAAGTAGGATAGGAATTAGGAATAGAAAAATATCATTGGTAAAGGCATTGGAAGAGATTACTAACACTGCCCCTGTTCAAAATTCAAAATTGAGGCCCCTTAAAAGCAAGGCTAGAAGAGGTGAAAAGAAGAAATTGCTTGAAAATAAGTTAGAATAGGTTGGAAATAGGGTGAGGTTGTGGAGTTTGATGTGTTCAAAAGGTCTGCAAGGATAAGGGAGGTCAAAATTATGTTATGGCATGATGCTCTAGTTGGGAAAACATGGGTTTTTAATGAAAAAGAGATGTTTGAGGGAGTGAAAGTGGGTAAAGTCAAGAAGCAACATAATTTGGTGGTCAATTAAGTTTGTGCAGGCATAATGAAAAGTGTTGGAATAGGTTTTTAGGTTTGGGTTCAGGTTTGGGGGTTCGGTTCACTGGTTAGGCCAAATTTTTTTGGAGGGGGGTTCGGTTCGTTTTGGGTTCGTTGGTACAAAAATCATGTAAAAACAAAATGTATATATATATGGAGCCTAGAAGCATGCATTAGGATTACAAATATCACATAACATCATATAAAAACAAAACCACCATAAACTTGAATGTCATTTAAAAAATGCATGATAAATATTCATCGTTGAAACTTGAATTGTGGTAGCTCGATATACAGAGTCTATTGATGCTAGGGTTCAATTTGTATGATTTTGAAAAAAGAAGCCAATGAGTAGAGTTATCATAAAATCATAAGAATTTGTTTAGTACACTAGCCATTTTGATGTCTTCTTGCAGTCTTAAACATTATTTTGTATCATTGTTACATTGGTCTTGAGAGTGGTAGCTTAATATAGCTCCACAATACAAAATATGGTTTACCTATGCAGTGTAACAATGGCATAGGTAGGTTTTTCTTTCAAAAAACCAAAGGGTGAGTGTACAATTAAAGTGTATAAACACATATATTTTTTAATAGCAAGGATACTTTTTGAAACTTCCATGCATTGCTAATCTAAAAGGAAAAGTCTTATGTATCCTTTGCTTAATTGAGTTGTTCGAATCAAAGGATTAAATATATTGGAATCTTTTTATCAGTAATTTTATAGAATACCAATTGAAAACATGTTTTTTGCTTTTAGATAAAGTTGTTTACCTTCAATCAATTAATTTATTCAAGACAAACCATGAAAGACAACAATGATCAATGTTATGGCTAACAAATTAATAAGTATACACGTGAATAATTCAAGCATGTACATGTGAATAAGGGAAGCACAAGTAGTCACAAACACGTATGCCTTGAAGTATACACACAAATACATAGTATACACAACTTAATACATAGTATATGCATGAATACAAGGTATACGCATGAAAACACGTAAGTCGCAAAGTATACATCGGAACACACATAAGTCACAAAGTATACATGTACGTTGTAGAGTATACACTTGAATACACGTAACTCATATCTATTGAACCATGAATTTATAACATGCAAATATGGACACCATCAATAAAAAATATTTGTATTAACCAAATAGCCATGTATGCATACATCAATATATGTCGATATAAGTATAAAATATAGGTACAAAATAGCCATATAGGCTTACGAGAATGCCATATAGGCATGCAATGTCAAATATATCCAATACAAAATATGTACAAAACTGCCATGTAGGCATACAACAAAGGGCTCTGGAATCAAAAGTCATTGCTCTCCAAACTCTCAAAATAAACTCTTGCCCTTTACTAGTCGATCGGATGGCGATATGTCTGTCACTCATTTATGTTGCACTCGAGGAGTGCTCCTGCTGCTCCTCCTACTACTGTTAAGTTCTTGGTGAATTTTTAATTGTTACAATAAGAAGTAAAGACATATATAGATAGAAATTACATTATAAAAAATGATATATTTAAAATAATAATCACTTGCGGCCATCTCACGATCACTCTCCACGAGGGAAATATTCGCAAGTCAATGTTGAGGCGTGCTCAAGCCCTGTATAAACCATCCAAATAGAAATTAGACTACGAATCAATAATTTGGTTTGATTTTTCACTTGAACTAACATCTATAACAACAAATGTAAATTGAAATTTAGTAATTTGCCTTATACCTCCCCTATCAGAGCCATCGAGGATTGTATAGCAGATGAAACATCGATATCCATTGCCCTCGTAACATTTGGAGGTGTTTCCACAACCAACATCTGAAAATAAAACAACAAATTATTTAATCACAAAAAAGTTACAATAGCGATCCACGTCATGACTTATAGTGTATGAGATCTAATGAACAAAATTTTGATTACTTATTCAACTATATATTTCTAATTATCATGCTTACTATTTGCCCTATCCATATTTTGTTCGAAAGGACGTGTTTTCAGGCTTTTACCCATAGCAGCAAGCCACTAAATCATTTGATTAAATGCTTTCATAGACATGTATGATAACTGTGGTGGCATAGAGAAGGTAGTGAATAGTTTGAAAAATGCCTCAAAAGAAATGGGATCTCGTGGTGATGGAATGACATTACAAACAAATGCACGTCATGGAATTCCATCACCATAAGAACTCATTTATTTTAGGCATTTTTTCAAAAAGTTCATTTCCTTCTCTATGGTATTATTGCTTACTATTATGCTTTGATAGATATTTTTCCAAGCATCCATAGTTTGTTGGAAAGCACCTATTTTAGGCTTTTAGCCATAGCAGCAAGGAAGCACGAGTAGTTTGATAAAATGCTTTGGTGCACATGTATGAAAAATGTGGTATCATAGAAAAGGTGGTGAGCAGTTTAAAGAAATTCTTCGAAGAAATGTGGTCTCATGGTGATGGAATGACTGCATTTCTTTGAGGCATTTTTTGAAACTACTAACTGCCTTGTCTATGCTATTTCTTACTATTATGGTTTCATAGATTTTTTCCAAGCATCCATAGTTTTTCATGCACTTAGTTTGTCATGCAGGTGCACCTTTGCAAGCACATGCCTCCAGGTTAAGAAATTGCATCACTACTTATGTTGACTTTCTAAACAACTATATTGTAGTTGAAATTTTATCATCTATCAACATCTAGTTATTAGTTATGGAATGTGAAGTAATGCTTTGAGTTTGAATGATGTGCAATGCAATGTAACCAACGATATGAATATAAACTACACAAATCTATTAAGTACAATTCATTAGTTAAACTCTTTATTCTATTACCTGCATGAAGGTTTGAGTAAATCCACTGGCACTAGGAGGTGTTCCCTCGAAACATCCAATATTACCCTATTCAACATCCAAAATAACATATTAAAATACCATTTGTAAAACAATGCTATTAACATGTAATAAATATATAATTGTTTACTAGTTACACACCCAGTTGATAGGTGTACTGCAGAAATAAGTAGGTGGAGGGCCAGTGTATCCAGTTTCAACACTATGACCCTGCAATTTTATTAAAATCATAAAACTAAATTAGTTAATCTTGCATTTCAAAATAAAAATTTAATAAATTAAAGTCAATGACCATGCTAACTTTTACCTAAATATCAATGCCATACACATCATGCAAAATGTTAGCCACCATCTCCATCTCCGTAGTTGCATACAGATCCTTTGCAGTAGCCTCCTGAGTGTCGTTGGGGTCATATGAACAAGTTTCCCTACAAGATTGACACACATGGTTTCAAATGCCACCACTCGAAGACTCCCCTGGATGGCGTTGTAGAATAGGGCTAGTATGATGGATGACAATATGGGCCAAAGTGTTGATCGCCTGCAATGTCTCTACGTCGGCACTCTCCTTCGCGATGACAGGCATAACAACATGCTCATGAGGTGGCCTAGCGAGAGCTCGTCTCCCTTGCCATGTAGGATCTGGTTGTGCACCGGGCCTTTCCTGAGCCAACCCCCCACCTCTCCCCTAGAGTCCCTCATATCAAAATAATTTGGGATTTTTTTCAATATGAACTCATTCTATAGTTTTCTAAGAAAATACTAGGGGACTTCACAATTGTTGCACGGTCGGTCATCAAAGACCATGTACCACCTATCATAAAAATGGTTCCTAATCTCTTGGTGGTGGCACCAATGAATAGGAAACCTCTTCGCATTGAGGCTAAGATTTTGATTTGTGTGTGGGTCAGTGAATAATGAGCACAAATCACCTTTTGTAATTTTTAAATCCTTTACTTGTTTATATGATAATTTATTTGCATAATATGTCGTAGCCACTACCTCCTATCTTGCCATCCAATTATTTGTTTGCTAATTGAATCTACATTTTTAAACATATCTTTCAATGAATTTGCGAGGGTCATTCTTTATGTGGTTGAACCATTTGGATCACTCAACCTACTAATAAAATCCTCAATTTGTTTTTTTTTGTTCTCAATCTCACTCATTAAATTGTGTTGAGTGCCAGGAGGGTGTTGAGGGATTGATGGAGTAGGTTGTTGTTGAGGTTGATTTTCTTGTTGAGAATTTTGTTCTTCGAGATTTGGTTGCTCTTCTTGTTAAGGATTTTGTGGGTTTGTGGATTCATTTGCATCTCCTACAAATTCAAAAATTTATATCTCAAATATAACCTAAAACTAACAAAATCAACCTAAAACTAAGAAATTCAAAACAAACAACAAATAATACTTACCTCTCCCACCTCTTCGTCATTGTGGCACCATCCTTGCAAAGAAATAGCAACTCTTGTTGAATATTTGTGCCCAATACCTCCCCCTAGAACATGAGCGCGAAAGTTGGGGGTTTTGGCCACGGGCAGAAGAAGAGAATAGTCAAAGTGAAAATGAAGAATTTCACTTTTTTTTCTTTTAACGTGCTATAAAACGAGTGCGTTATAACACACTCACGTTATATCATTTTCAAAAATTTTTTAGAAAGTGGCCATGAAATTACTACCCAACTTCATGCACCCGCCCTCGTGTCGGTTTGTAGTTGTTTCCCCTATTTTCACTACATTTTCTCCATTTTCAACTACCTATCCATTGGAAGAATGAAACACTAAATTCTAGCCATCGATCTCCAACTTCACACCATGATTTGATGGTTATCATTTAAACTCTCAACATAAAAAAAAATCCATCAAATTAGATCTCTTTAAATCTTTATTGTTGATCTCATACATCCCTCATCACACTTAGGCTATAGGTTTAAAGATTCATTTATGTGATGCAAAGGGATTTCATGATGCAATCATCATTTGCCACATGTGGATTTGGACATGCATCGTCATTCTGCACCATCGCTCTTCATAACCTTGGACCCACCATATCTTCTAAGAAATAACAAATATTGTTTGATCTCAACCTTCATTGTCCACTATAATATCTCCATTGCATATAGTAATCCTAGCGCATATTACTTAGCAATTATCAATTAACATTCATGATGTGAATAACCTTGGTGATATAATAAGCTTCTACCACTTGGCAACTTTTTTGTAAATCTCATCTCTACCCTTTGTCAAATCCATCTGAAACTATGATAGTGCAACCACCATTGATCTCTCTTTGATATAGCATTGATCATTGATCTCTTTAGGTATTGAGCTGTAGGCTTGGTCCCACTTGGATACTTGTCACATTTCCTCTCTTTCGTAGACAACCATTGATGTCACCTACAGAGCAGCATGGGTGTACGAGAGCCGCCTAATCATTAATCACTAGATCCTCACCATTGATCTTCTAGAACAACATATCACACATTGAAAATTACTCAAAGCAAAGTAATTCCAAAAATTTGATTCAAAGGGATGTGATACAACAACAGTCGTTTGATCTTACAAGCTTGATCATTACCGTTGATCAAGCTAGGGAAAATATTAAGCAACAGACTTACGGATTAATAAAGTCTTAAATACCTCATCAATCCAATAATCACTTAGGATAAGGGGCCAATAACTTCATGACTTCAAAGGCTTAAGTCATAACTTAAGCTACCTTCTATAGCCAGTATCCAATCAACATCAAAATAGAAACTCTGTGAGGGCACCATGACTAAAGCTTTTAGGGTTTCTCTACTAAACTCTAAACAAAATAAAAAACATAATTAAATCATTTCTAAGATCCATTCTTATCCTCTGATCATGCAGATCACACCACTAGAATGAGCATGAAAACCCCATATCAAATTTTCCATCTAATTTTTTCATAGACTTTCAGAAATAGTCTCTGTAACTTCATGACAAATTTGCATGACAAAATTGTAACATTTTGTGCAACTTTGTAACAATTGCCAAACATTCTCTTCTCTCCATCATACTTCACAATTCAACCTATGACAGATCTTGTGTCACCAATGACATCCTATGATTCCCTTTTGACATCAATAAACAATCTCCCTCATTGGATATCACTCAAATATCCTTTTTACTTCAATGGCAATCATATTGCCAACATATAGTCCTTTTTGGAGAGGAGTTTTTTCCCACTGGGTTTTCTCCTTTACTCCATTTGTGATATAATTTTATTTTGTATATGAGTTCCTAACATGGCCTCGTAGTTGGGACAAGTATCATTATTACATACATTTATCCCTAAGCTGCACTTAAGGGGGGGTGTTAGTGTAAATAATATCATTATCATACCTAGTTAACTAATAACCTTTCTAGAATTGACCTATTCACACCTAGCTTAAGTTTACTTAGGTTTCTTTTGCTTTTTGTCCCACTTCATAGAATTGAGACATGTGTCCTCATGACTTGAGACACCTATTGAAACTTTCTCACCCAATTGTTAAGTGAGCTCATAAGTGTCCCATCTTTGGAGGGGTAGTCAGAGTTTTACTCCTACTTTCTCACCTTCTCATCCTTTCCTATAAATGCAAGGCTTGATCATTGTATTCTACACATTCTATTATAGTTATTTGGCTTTTTCATTGTGATTGATTCATTTCATGGTAGTCTAACTATTGCATTCATTATTTATTGCTCCAACAGATTGGTCCCCACAAATGTGTAGCCATGTTAGGTACCCATGTGCAAAATTATCTCAAAAAATGTGTAGAACAATAATATCCCCCAAAGAGAATGAAGATATCAAGGATAGGTGAACCCATTTAAAAGAAATGAGAATGATAAAACCTCGTGCAAGAAAAATTCCTTCAAAATAAAAAGAAGAGAGACCATGCAAGCCTCATTAATGTAGTCTTGTGTGTCAATGGTAGATGCTTAACACTTAAAGCTAAAGATTGTCCAACATTGTCAAACATCTTCTTCTACAAAGAAAAAAGATAAATGTATGTGTATAATATACCTTCCCATTCCTAAAAGGAATATGAAGGAAGAAGATATGAGATGATTACAAATTTCTCATATGTCACCATGCTAGTGTTGAAAAATTTATAATCAAATCAAGAGTCTTAGGCCTAATTGAAGAAAGTGACCTCTCAAAATCATGTGGTAATAGATGAAGAAAAATAGCCACATATGTAGATGATTCCTCTCGAAATTGTTCAAGCTTCTCTAAGCCAATATTGAACAATGATGAATATTGATAGGATAAATTTGGTATCATCCAAGATTTAGGTACATTGATTATAGTTGTATGGTTCTCACTATAAGATAACTAATAAAAATTTGGTACTATTGTATAAAATATCAACTTGAATGATAATTGAGTTAGATATATGGAATCATGCATATCTATATAAATTATTACTATAAAACATATATAGGTGGAGAAATAATTGGAGGTTCTAACTATACCCTAATTAAATATAAAGTAGGCTATGTAACTCCATTGGGTCTTCCATCAAAGAGGAGATATTAAATATTCTCAAATTTTTCATTAATATCAAAAAGATGGTTCTCCAGATACACATGATGAATGTTAAGTGAACACCCCAATGAGGTAGATCAAGAATACAATGAAGATCATAGTACATTGAGTCACAAGAAGTCGTAGATGAAGCAACACTAGAATTTGATGGAGCAACAAGTAATGATAGATATGAGATGTATGTGCCTTATCAATGCCATTCTTGACCATTTTATTTATTTTAATTATAGTATCCACACTAGTCATCCTTTGTCTAAAATAAACCACATTGACAAATTATAGATCAATATCTAATAATTCACCCCATCTTGAGCTAATCTTGAAGGTTGGTGTCACTCCTTGAAATTTGTACTTTATTTTCTTATCTTAAGATGTTATTAATACCGGAAAAGAGAAACAAAGAAAACCATCCATTTCTAATCTTATTATCCTAATATTTTAATCATTTTTATGAATTATTTACATCTATTTAACTTTGATGGTGGTTTGGATGTAGCATCAATTTTAATAATGCTAATTTTGGAAGTCATGTCAAATTTTTGGTTTCAAATTTCTTTTACAAAAATCCCATGTGCATCTAGACATGTGACATGTTCTTTGGTTTTACCTCTTTGTATGACATAGGAAGTCAACTAGATTTGGATGTGTGTGGGATTTGATGGGTCAATCAAATGTGGATGTGGATGTTTGAAACTTACACCCATACAAATGAGCTGATAGAAAAGTATCTATTGGAATTCATTCATCTTGATCTTCTCATATTTGAAATTCAATAAGGATTGGTGGTGTTTACAAACACTTTGGGGATTATTGAATTATGAGGGTCATGCTTTCCTTAGTTAGCCCCGAGTTACATTGATCTAATGACTTTGGAACAATGATAAGGGATAATAGGCAAGCATGCAATTATTATAATTTAATAGAAAATAATGTAGAATCAATTCCTCTTTAAACTTGTTGACCTAGGTATTCTTTCACATTCCAACATTTTAGAATGACTAAAAATGAATGAATGGAAGTCTTTAAATAGAACAATATAGCACAAAAATCAACACAAATGTGCACTAGGTCATCTCACAATGGAAAGTACATGGAATTCAATGGGATTTATTTTAAATTAGAATTTTAAAAGTTTAGGGTCAAATCCATGAGTATGTCAATGACCTAGGCCAAGTCTTCACCCACAAATCTCATCTAAGATAATGAATGTGGTAATCTAGAGATTGAGATAAATCTTTAATGACAAGTGATGATGGGATTGAGATAAGGGGATGTGATGAGTAGAATTTATGTAATAATATGCCACTTCTAGCCATTTTATTACACTAAGGGAACTCTAATCAAAGTGAACCCAAAGCATAGGAGAAAAGGCATGGCTATGCAATTTGCACCATCAAAACTATCTATGTACTTATTATATTGCAAGTGTAGGGTTCTTTATATTTAAAGTCTAATTATATTAGAAATGATGATCATAAAATTAAATGTTACAAATTTAATTATCTCATTTATAATAAACATACAAGAAGAAAATATTCAATATCATACTTATAAAAATGTGTTTATAATTAACGTTGTTTACTTTAAATTTATCATGGCCTCGTAGTTGGGACAAGTATCATTATTACATACATTTATCCCTAAGTTGCACTTAAGGGGGGGTGTTAGTGTAAATAATATCATTATCATACCTAGTTAACTAATAACCTTTCTAGAATTGACCTATTCACACCTAGCTTAAGTTTACTTAGGTTTCTTTTGCTTTTTGTCCCACTTCATAGAATTGAGACATGTGTCCTCATGACTTGAGACACCTATTGAAACTTTCTCACCCACTTGTTAAGTGAGCTCACAAGTGTCCCATCTTTGGAGGGGTAGTCAGAGTTTTACTCCTACTTTCTCACCTTCTCATCCTTTCCTATATATGCAAGGCTTGATCATTGTATTCTACACATTCTATTATAGTTATTTGGATTTTTCATTGTGATTGATTCATTTCATGGTAGTCTAAATATTGCATTCATTATTTATTGCTCCAACAGATTGGTCCTCACAAATGTGTAGCCATGTTAGGTACCCATGTGCAAAATTATCTCAAAAAATGTGTAGAACAATAATTCCCCCAAAGAGAATGAAGATATCAAGGATAGGTGAACCCACTTAAAAGAAATGAGAGTGATAAAACCCTGTGCAAGAAAAATTCCTTCAAAATAAAAAGAAGAGAGACCATGCAAGCCTCATTAATGTAGTCTCGTGTGTTTATGGTAGATGCTTAACACTTAAAGCTAAATATTGTCCAACATTGTCAAACATCTTCTGTTATAGAGTAAAAAGATAAATGTATGTGTAGAATATACCTTCCCATTCCTAAAAGGAATATGAAGGAAGAAGATATGTGATGATTATAAATTTCTCATATATCACCATGCTAGTGTTGAAAAATCATAATCAAATCAAGAGTCTTAGGCCTAATTGAAGAAAGTGACCTCTCAAAATCATGTGGTAATAGATGAAGAAAAATGGCCACATATGTAGATGATGCCTCTAGAAATTGTTCAAGCCTCTCTAAGACAATATTGAACAATGATGAATATTGATAGGATAAATTTGGTACCATCCAAGATTTAGGTACGTTTGTTATAGATGTATGGTTCTCACTATAAGATAACTAATAAGAATTTGGTACTATTGTATAAAATATCAACTTGAATGATAATTGAGTTAGATATATGGAATCATGCATATCTATTGAAATTATTACTATAAAACATATATAGGTGGAGAAATAATAGGAGGGTCTAACTATACCCTAATTAAATCTAAAGTAGGCTATGTAACTCCATTGGATCTTCCATCAAAGAGGAGATAAATATCCTCAAATTTTTCATTAATATCAAAATGGTGGTTCCCCAGATACACATGATGAATGTTAAGTGAACACACCAATGAGGTAGATCAAGAATACAGTGAAGATCATAGTACATTAAGTCACTAGAAGCCATAGATGAAGCAACACTAGACTTTGATGGAGCAACAAGTAATGATAGATATGAGATGTATGTGCCTTATCAATGCCATTCTTGACCATTTTATTTATTTTAATTATAGTATCCACACTAGTCATCCTTTGTCTAAAATAAACCACGTTGACAAATTATAGATCAATATCTAATAAGTCAACCCATCTTGAGCTAATCTTGAAGGTTGGTGTCACTCCTTGAAATTTGTACTTTATTTTCTTATCTTAAGATGTTATTAATACCTGAAGAGAGAAACAAAGAAAACCATCCATTTCTAATCTTATTATCCTAATATTTTAATCATTCTTATGAATTATTTACAGATCTATAAAATTTTGATGGTGGTTTGGATGTAGCATCAATTTTAATAATGCTAATTTTGGAAGTCATCTCAAATTTTTGGCTTCAAAGTTCCTTTACAAAAAATCCATGTCCATCTAGACATGTGACATGTTCTTTGGTTTTACCTCTTTATATGACATAGGAAGTCAACTATATTTGGATGTGTGTGGGATTTGATGGGTCAATCAAATGTGGATGTGGATGTTTGAAACTTAGACCCATACAAATGAGCCAATAGAAAAGTATCTATTGGAATTCATTCATCTTGATCTTCTCATATTTGAAATTCAATAAGGATTGGTGGTGTTTACAAACACTTTGAGGATTATTGAATAATGAGGGTCATGCTTTCCTTAGTTAGCCCCTAGTTACATTGATCTAATGACTTTGGAACAATGATAAGGGATAATAGGCAAGCATGCAATTATCATAATTTAATAGAAAATAATTTAGAATTAATTCCTATTTAAACTTGTTGACCTAGGTATTCTTTCACATTCCAACATTTCAATATGACTGAAAATGAATGAATGAATAGATGTCTTTAAATAGAACAATATAACACAAAAATCAACACAAATCTGCACTAGGTCATCTTGCAATGGAAAGTAGGTGGAACTCAATGGGATTTATTTTAAATTAGAATTTTAAAATTTTAGAGTCAAATCCATGAGTATGTCGATGACCTAGGCCAAGCCTTCACCCACAAATCTCATCTAAGATAATGAATGTGGTGATCTAGAGATTGAGATAAATCTTTGATGACAAGTGATGATGGGATTGAGATAAGGGGATGTGATGAGTAGAATTTATGTAATAATATGTCACTTCTAGCCATGTTATTACACTAAGGGCACTCTAATCAAAGTGAACCCAAAACATAAGAGAAAAGGCATGGCTATAGAATTTGCACCATCACAACTATCTATGTACTTATTATATTATGAATGTAAAGTTCTTTATGTTTAAAGTCTAATTATATAAAAAATGATGAACCTAAAATTGAATGTTACAAATTTAATTATCTCATTTATAATAAACATGCAAGTAGATAATATTCAATATCATATTTATAAAAATGTGTTTACAAATAAAATCTCTTACATTTTTATTTTTTTTAACTTTTACCTAAATTCCCTTCTACACATATTATATCATGAAATGGCTTTTAAACAAGCCCTCGGAACCTCATAAATATCAAAGTTTTACACAATGTCAATTTTTTTAATTTTGTGTGGGGAAAAGATGACTCATAACTTGGTCCCCCAAGGGATCAATTGTCTCCCTAGCTTCTCTCAACAAGGTGGGGACTCTCTCTAACCTTTGCTACAACCCCACAATCTCTCTCCCTTAGACCATGTTCTCCAACACCATTCCTAGAAAGTTATGAATAAAAGCCAACATTTATAAAAGCTTGGCCCTATAAAAGCCCAACAATTTAAAAGCTGGCAAAAGTACATTGGTTCACAAGTGGCATGCTTGCTCCCCACCTTTTGTCTATCAATGAGCCAGATTCTTGTCCATTTCTCTCAGCATTTTGAGCTCATGGGACGGTGGAGATTAACTCCAAACAGCTTGTACATTGTCCTAGTACAACACCCATTTGAGCTCATTAAACCACTTTTATTACTGCAGTGTACATTGAACACGATAAATAGGTAAGAGAAAGTAGGCTTTTAAGATGGTGGCTGACAATGCATGCCGTTACAGTTGCATATTAAATTGGTCTCTGAGTGAAACCCATGACTCATTCAATACATGCCCAGCTGTGAAAGCACATGCAGAAACATCGCCTATTTCCCAAGTCAATCCAGAGACGGAAAGAAATGTTTATTTAACTCTGGGTTTTCCTTTTGCGTGAGCTTACACGCAAGCAATACAGTTTTTTCAATACCTAATATTCCCTGTTACGTAAATCTTCATCAGACACGCTACGCAAGATTTTATCAACTTATTATTTTTCTGGCTTTTCTCGTCAGCTTTGTTTTATGCGTGAGATGAAGTTTGCCTACATCTGAAGACAAAAAGCACGTAGCATTTTCTCTGGCTTTTTCGTTTTAAAATAGGCATCTGGCCGCTTTGACTTGTTCAAATGCACCAAGTTTTTTCTGTTTCTTTTTAATATGGAGGACTGTGACCGTCCATCCGTTGTTAGTGCCGTCAACTGCGCTGTACAGTCGTTGAATACCATGGTTATGGTGTACGGTATAAGTGGAATTTACAGTTTTTAAGTAATATTTTAAAGCTTTTTCAAAATATATTCAAAGCGATTATAAAGTTATAACGATATTCAAAGGAAATAATTTTTTTAATGAAATTTATATTAATAATTATATTTTAAAAATCGATGAATAAGTGTCTAGATTAGTATATCTATATTTTAAAAAAATTATGTAGTTGACGTCAAGATATCATTTTCGATGTGTATGCTTAAAATATTATATTTTTTATTATTATATTATTATATTATTCTTATTTTGTTATTATATTATTATTATAGTACTATTTTTTAAAAATTATATTATTATTAGTTTAATATTTTATATATGCATGTAGCCATAAAGCAAAAAATAGTCCACATACTTATCCTTACTTTTTGATTTTATGTACACAAACTTTCATATATACCATTTGTCACTAATAAGCATCTCTCACTGTAATAATTATTCAATTATAAATTAATATCACACTTATTCACAAAAAAATGGGTGGATATAAAATCACATCTTTAAAGTCTATATGAGGCAAAGTTCTAAGCTTAAAACATAAAAACAAATACAAAGCCACTAGATGACTAATATAGTAGAAAAGAGGGGAGAAGGAGGATCCTGATCATTTGGTTTTCTCCATACATCAACAGGGTTTAGAGTATCTATGAGATGGTCCCACATATCATCGTCTTTTTTCTTTTTCTTCTTCTTCTTCAATAGCATAGGTTGGAAAAATGGCAAGAGCTGGCCAAATAAACTTGTTGGACTCAAACCAACTAGAAGCATCACCAAGAAGAAACCCAAATGTTCCTCCTAAAGTGACAAGGAGGCAGAGCATCACGAGTACGCTGTGACAAGGAGGCAAAGCATCACGAGTACGTTGCAACCAACCTTGTTGACCACAATGCCTTATTGCAATGAGGGAGAACCTTGGGAGAAAGTCTCTTGAGTACCTCAAGTAGAAAGACTATTTCCACAATGATGCCTATGAGGAGGTGAATGGCCCTTGGAAGAAGAGGGAGACAAAGGAACACTATCACTTACAACTTTCTCTACAGAAGGACTAATGATATGAAACTTTGGATGTTGCACCTTCACAACCTGTTGAACTTAGCTTTTGAACCACACAACCATATCTATAAACATGGAGGAATGTATAGCCAAACATTGCACCTAAGTACACACTTGATATGCTCCACAAGTTTCACATGGTTGATTGTAAGCCTGCACCAACTCCATTTTTGTCAAGGGTCAAACTTGAGGCTGTGTTCTTCACCCTTGGTGGATGGAACTTTGTATCAAAAACTTGTTGGTAGTATCATCTATTTGACTCATATGAAACCCAACATTTTATATGTTATAAGCACGACCTCTTGATTCATGCAGGAGCCACATGAGATGCACTAGAAAGCAACTAAGCAAATTCTTCACTATGTCAAGGGCACTCATAGTTATGGGATTCACTATGAAGTGGGTGTGGATTTTGGCTTGGTAGGACACATGGATTCATATTGGGTAGGTGATTCTTAGGATCACAAGTCTACTTTAAGGTATTTCTTCTCTCTTAGTTTTGGTCCAATTTGTTGGTCAAGCAAGAAACAATTTTATATTTCTCTTTCATCTACAAAGGCCACGTATCGAGGAGTGATCAATGCTACTACTAAGGCCATCTAGATTCAGAGCATTCTCACATAGTTTAGAATTCCCTTTTGGAAGCCCACTTTCAACTTTTGTGACAACCAAAGTGTGATTCAAATCTCTCACAATTTGCTCCATCATCAATAGACCAAACACATTGAGATCCACACACTATATTTGAGAGTTGATTTATGAGATGATCATTGATCTCAAGTACTGTCCAACATTAAATCAGGCTACAAACATCTTCACCAAACCCTTCACTAAGATAAATTTCCTTCATTTGTGTGCTTTTCTTGGGGTACAATTGGTGTCCTCTTCTTTGGAAGGGCTACTTAGTCCTTCTCATCTTCTCTCTCTATTCTGGGGGGTGTTCTCTCTCTATTTGTGGGTGTGGGGGAGGGGGGGGATCTTCTTCTTGTTTGGGGGGAATTTGAGATGTACATGGGCACCTAACATGGCCTTATTTTCTAAGACCCATCATCTTTTACATCCTCCTAAGTTGTGCTTAAGGGGGGTGTTGGTGTATGTTTTTATTTTTCTAGTGGGTTAATTTATTTTCCCTTTGTTATAGGTTTTTCCTACACTTTTATTAAGATTTCTTAGGATAACAAAATAATTTTATTTTTTAATTACTAGGAGATAAATTGGTGAGGTGTATCCACCCTTAAAGGGAGGAGCATTTACTTTTTTATTACTTTATTTAATGTTGGTGTTTAGTGGCGGTCAATTCCTATTGGTTGATTTTCCACCTCCATCTTCTCCTTAGTTCTATATAAACTCACTACCTAGCTTGTATTTTTCATCTTGGAAGCTCTTAATACCATTCTATCACCTTGACATGGAAGATCTCTTAGAGTTGTTGGGTTGTATTGTTTATGTTTTTCCAATTTATGTAGCTTTGAATTCCTCTTATAAAGTTCCTTGGGTTATTCAATCTATTTTAGATTTCTAACATTGTTATCTTCATCACTTAACAAAGGATCTTCTTAGAATAACAAGTTCACGTATTTGAGTTTCTTCTAGATTATAATAGGAAGTGAAGGAGGTTGTGTGATGAGGAACCTAACTACTTTGAAAACTAAACAAATGTTGAAATTCAAAGAATATTCTATCTTCTCCCCATGTGAGAACAAAGCATTTTTTAAGGCAAGTGAGAATTCATTTTGTAGGCTAGAAACCATGTCATTGAATAAACAATTTACTTCAAACAGGGTCAAAATATGGAATTTTGAGAGAAATCCCCCAATCAATGCTTGACCCTCAAATAGATTGTAGTTGGGGAGAGCTAGTTGGAGTTTGGAGTCATTTATGATATGTTCCTACATATACTTCTTATTGTTAAAAGGCGTAGGACAACTGAGAGGGGGGGTGAATCAGTTGTCACCAAAATTAAACACAAAACTTCAACACTTATTAACTTCACAACCAGAATGTTTTGTTATTAAGTATGAACATGAAATACAGATAACTGAAAGTAAAATCAACACACTAAACACTAGATTTTACGTAGAAAACCCAATGAGGGAAAAACCACAATGAGGATCAACTCACAATATAAAGAGATGGCAAAACCAAATACAAAGGCTCACTAACAAGGTCTCACTGCCTAGAAGAGGACTCACTGTCCAGATACAAAGGCTCACTGCCTACAGAAAAGACTCACTATCCAACAAGGAGGCTCACTGCCTACAAATACAAAAGAAAACAAAAGATCCACCACAACAATTTACACACATCTGCAGCCTTGATCAGAAGATTGCAGAAACCTTCAATTCACTACTTTCAGGAATCTAACACAATGAAGTATTGCTACCTTTCTCTTGCACAACTCTTCTCTTCACTTGTTGCTTACTTCGTTACTTTGCATCATCTAAATCTTCACAACTTAACTTGCATTTATACCATCTTCAACCTTAGAAACTTTCTCCAAGGTCAGCCACATAGGCTTCATTTCATAAATTCAAATTAGGTCAGAAACTGAACATTCCCGTGGTGGAAAGGAATAAGAGTGGACCAATTAAACACTTAACCAAGACTAAAAAATAATGTCTCAGATCAACCACATGCTTCCTTAATTAAATTTAATTCTTCATATGAAGTGTAAACACCAGGTCGACCAAACTTAATGAAAACACAAATGAACATTGAAGTACATGCTTCTTAGCAAGAAGATAACACACATATGATGTAACACGCTTCATCATGCATGAGAACACATCTTAGGTTCCTTTAGATACATCTGCAGCAAGTGTAACAAACTTTGAACATCAAACTCCTTCCAATAGTCCATCCGGGTTGTGCAAACAAATACAACTACTTTGAAACTCAACTTCTAGATCACCAAACCACACAAATCTTTGCCAAAACCTAGAGAACACCATTATACGACACATTCCAGATCCATAAGATTTGAAATAGAACAACAAAGGACTACAGAGCATAAACATTTCTACCAGTCCACGGAAAACCAACTCTGCTAGAACGGTTCACACACTGGTGAACGCAACTTTCACATTCCATCAAACCAGAAGCTACAGATCAGTATATATCACCATCATATTATCGACAACAACTCTTCAGATCTGCACAAGCATAGGATCAACATAGGAGAAATGTGGAGCACATACCGGAGCACATTCTGAACACTTACATAACTTCAACTTCTCTCTTTATTAATTTTCTCAAAAGCACTTGGAAACCCATCATTTTAGCACATCTGCAACATCATAAGGATAGTTCCATGTACTCATAACATCTCAATAGCATCTCAACTATACATGCACAATTTGCAACACTTTGAACTGTGTTGACCTCATTGACAACATTAATGACAACACCACCACACATGCTCATACTTGCAACAATCTCCCCCTTTGTCATTGATGGCAACACATGATGTGAAAAACCATCAAAGACAACAATCTACACAATATTCTAGGATAACACCTTTCACATGACTTTCTCTCCCCCTTTGACATCAATGGAAAAGATCAAAATCTCTAATTACTCCCCCTTAGGAGTACACCCATTTAAATCATACTGCAACAATGAAAAAAATTTCTACTCCCCCTGCAGAGTAGACCCATTCATTAGTCCAGATAAATGAAGAATCTATGAATTCATTGGACTGAGGCACCTCCATGTGCACTTAGTTTGGAGGGCCAATGACCCCCAACCTCTCCTTAAGATACTCAAAAGTATCCTTCAAAAGAGCCTTAGTAAATATATCTGCAATTTGTTCCTTTGTTGACACATACTCCAACCTGACTTCATTCTCCAACACTTTTTCTCTTAGGAAATGATATTTGATAGATATGTGTTTTGTTCTTGAATGCATCACCGGATTCTTTGAAATTTTTATAGCACTTGTGTTGTCACAAAAAATAGGAATAGGCTCATCACCTATCACTCCAATGTCTTTCAGTGTTTTCTTCATCCACAAAACCTGTGTGCAATAGGATGCTACCACAATATATTTTGCCTCTACAGTGGATAAAGAAATCGAGTCCTATTTATTACTCAACCAAGAAACCAATCTTCCACCAAGAAAGAAAGCACCTCCACTGGTACTCGTCCACTCATCCACACAACTAGCCCAATCTGCATCGGTATAAGCACTCAAGGTGAAATCAACATTCTTAGGATACCATAGGCCATAATCCAGTGTACCTTTAAGATATCTAAATATCCTCTTTACTGCTATAACATGTGACTCTTTAGGTTCTGCTTGAAATCTAGCAACTAAACATATTACATGCATAATATCTAGTCTGGCAGTAGTAAGATACAACAACCCACCAATCATAGATCTGTATTTGCTCTGATCAACTTTAGAAGATTCATCATCTTTACTCAACTTACATCTGGTTACCAGAGGAGTACTAACCAGTTTGGAGTCATCCATTCCAAAATTCTTCAACACCTATTTCACATATTTCAATTGTGAAATGAATATCCCTTTATCAGTTTTATTTACTTGAAGACCAAGAAAGAAATTCAACTCACCAATCATGGACATTTCAAATTCTTTTTGCATTTCTTCTGCAAATCTTTTACACATGCCTTCATTTCCACCAAAGATGATATCATCAACATATACTACTATTATCAACATTTTGTTACCTTGCACTTTGAAGTAAAGATTATTGTTAGTAGATCCTTTGTTGAATCCTTGTTGTGTCAAGTATCTATCTAATCTTGCATACCAAGCTCTGGGAGCTTGCTTCAGTCCATACAATGCCTTCTTCAACTTACAGACCATATCCGGTTTGTCTGATAACTGAAATCCTTCAGGTTGTTCCATGTACACTTCTTCCTCCAATTCACCATTCAAAAATGTTGGCTTGGCATCCATCTCATATACTTTGAAGTCCTTGTAGGTAGAAAATGCCAAAAACATCCTAATAGCTTCCATTCTAGCCACTAGGGAAAATGTTTCTTCAAAATATATGCCTTCAACTTGTGAGTATCCCTTGCAAAAAATTCTTGCTTTGTTTCTTATAACTTCACCATTTTCATTCAACTTATTCTGAAACACCCATTTTGAACCAATTACATTCTTATTCATAGTTCTAGGAACTAATTCTCATGTCTAATTCTTCTCTATTTGTTGCAACTCTTCTTTCATAACTCTAACCCAACCCTCATCTTCACATGCTTCACACATGGATTTAGGTTCTATTTTAGAGAGTAAACATAGATTTCCCTCAGCTGCTACTTTACCTCTTGTCTTCACACCTTCACTCTTATCTCGAATTATCTATTCCTCTAGATGATTCTTCTACACATACTTAGGAGTCTTAATAGCAGGTTCTGGGATTTCTTCTTCAATATATATTCTTCTTCTTCTTCTTCATTCTCCTTATTTTCTTTAGGTACATGTCCAAAGATAGGATCATTAGGTTCAACTTCACTTATCTCAATAGGTCTGTGCATGTCCTCATCAACTTTCACATTAGCACTCTCAACAATATTCCTCAATCTTTTATTGAAGCATCTATATGCTTTGCTGGTAGTGTAGTACCCAAGAAAAATTCCTTCATCACATGTAGCTCATCAAACTTTCCAAGATTTTCATCATCTCTTTTACTGTAACATCTACTTCCAAATACCTTAAAGTACTTCACAGTAGGAATCTTACATGTCCATAACTCAAAAGAAGTCTTTGTGTTGTTGCCTCTAATTTGAACTCTATTAAGAACATAAACAACAATGTATATTTCCTCTCTCCAGTACACATTTGGTACATTTGATTCTTTCATCATGGTTCTTGCAGCTTCCTATACCATCCGGTTTTTCCTCTCAACTACCCCATTATGCTAAGGAGTTCTCAGAGTAGAAAATTGTCTTTTATGCCATGATATTTACAAAATGTATTAAATTCAGTAGATGTGAATTCTCCACCTCTATCAGATCTCAAACATTTGATTCTCAGGTTCACTTCATTTTCCACTCTTACTTTGAACACTTTAAACCTATCTAGAGCTTCAGTCTTTTCTCTAAGAAAAGCAACCCATGTCATTCAAGAATAGTCATCAATAAGGAGCATGAAATACCTGTCACCATTTAGGCTTCCTGTTCTAGTCGAGTCAATGAGGTCAGTATGAATTAATTCCAACATTCTAGAAGTAGATTGCTCTTTTCCCTTAAAACTGCTTCTTGCATGTTTCCCCAACCGATAACTTTTGCAAATAGTATTAGCAGGCTTTGTGATTCTAGGAAAACCTCAGAAAAAATATCTTGAACTTATCCTAACCAGATTATCAAAGTTTACATGTCCCATTCTCCGATGCCACAACCAACTTTCATTGACTTGAGATACAAGGCACTGAACATCAACACCCTTAAGTTGATATATGTTTCTATGAGTTCTCCTTCCAGTAGAAACCATATCTTTGGATCCTTTTCTAATTTTGTAAGTATTATTCTGAAACACAAGTTTAAAACAATTGCTACACATCTTTCCAACACTCAAAAGGTTATGCCTCAAATCCTTTACATAATATACATTATCAGTGATGTGAATTCCATCAAAACTAATAGAACCTTTTCCAACAATCTTCTCTCCTGAATCATCACCAAACATGACCAAACCACCATCATACTTTTCAAGTTTAGTAAACTTACTTTTATCCATGGTCATGTGATTAGAGCATCCATTTTCAATCACCCAGTAGTCTTCATCCTGTCTAGCATGAAAGGCGGCGACCAAAGTACCTTCCATCTCATTCCTTTTTTTCTCTAGAGCATTCTTTCTTGCACATTTTCCAAGGTTAGTAGACACGAATTTATTCTCCAAAGCTAAAAACAAGCATTCACTATCATCACCCTCATAATCAGATTCATCATCAAAGACTCCAGTTTCTTCTTTAACATAATACAACTTCTTATATTTCTTATCTTTTCTATCCTTATCTTTGTGATCCTTGTTCTTCTTATGTACAACTCTATTCAGAAATTTTGAAGCATAATGACCAATATTACCACAACTGAAACATTTAAAGGGAAACATACCTTTATACTTATCAGTACCTTTCTTCAACTTCTTGGTAAAATTCGCTTCCAACTCATCAGAACACCATCACTATCCTAACCATCCTCAGTCTTTGTTGCTTTAAATGTTGTCTCTATCTTTTCCTCCTTTCCAAAATTTCTCATCTCAAATGTAGTCAAGGTGCCAAATAACTCTTCTTTAGTGTATTTATTAGGATCATACATTTCTTCAATAACTAAGATCTTATCACTGTAATACTCTGGTAGGGTTATTAGGGTCTTCTCAATTATATCTTCATCAATTAGTTTACCCCCTTGATTCCTAACATCATTTGCTACAAGTTCAACCCTTTGGAAATAGCTTGTAAAAGCTTCACCTTCTTCCATTTTCAAATTCTCATATTTGCACTTTTCCATCAACTTCTTTGTCAATTTCACTCTATCATTTCCTTCCTAAAGATCTTCCAACTTCTTCCAAACTTCATAAGCAATGTCCAAAGAAAGAACCTTAGTTCACTCAATTTTAGAAAGAGCTCTAAAAATAGCATACCTTTCCTTCTCATTCTCCTCATAAGCAGAAGCCTCGTCTGTAGTAGTAAGACCACCCATTGGAGCAACATACTTCATCTCAATAGCCTTCCAATTCTTGTAACCAAGATAAATAATATATCCTCTCATTTGAACTTTTCAATCATTGTAATCGGATCCATCGAACATAGGGATCACCAACTTATGCGCCATCAGATCTTCCTTAAGTAGTTAATCTCTACACCAAGGAACCAAAGCTATGATACCAATTGTTAAAAGGAATAGGGCAACTAAGAGGGGGGGTGAATAAGTTGTCACCAAAATTAAACACAAAACTTCAACACTTATTAACTTCACAACCACACTATTCTATTATTAAGTATGAACATGAAATGCAGATAACATAAATTAAAATCAACACACTAAACACCAAATTTTACGTGGAAAACCAAATGAGGGAAAAACCACAGTGAGGATTAACTCAATATAAAGAGATAGAAAAACTGAATACAAAGGCTCACTGCCCAAAAGAGGACTCACCGCCTACAGAAAGGACTCACTATCCAACAAGGAGGATCACTGGCTATAGATACAAAAGAAAACAAAAAGATCCACCACAACAACTTACACACATCTGCAACCTTGATCAGAAGATTGTAGAAACCTTCAACTCACTGCTTTCAGGAATCTAACACAATGAAGTACTACTACTTCAACTCACTCTTGCACAAATCTACTCTTCACTTGTGGCTTACTTCATTACTTTGCATCATCTAAATCTTTGCAACTTAACTTGCATTTATACCATCTTCAACCTTAGAAACTTTCTCCAAGGTCGGCCACATACGCTTCATTTCATAAATTCAAATTAGGTTGACAACTCAACATTCCCGTGATGGAAAGGAATAAGAGTGGACCAATTAAACACTTAACCAAGACCAAAAAACAATGTCTTAGATCAACCACATGATTCCTTAATTAAATTTAATTCTTCATATGAAGTGTAAACACCAGGTCAGCCAAACCTAATGAAAACACAAATGAAAATTGAAGTACACGCTTCCTAGCAAGAAGATAACATGCAGACGATGTAACAGGCTTCATCATGCATGAGAACATATCTTAGGTTCCTTCAGATACATCCACAACGAGTGTAACAACCTTTGAACATCGAACTCCTTCCAACAATCCATCTGGACCATGCAAACACATATAGCTACTTTGAAACTCAACTTTCGAATCACCAAACCACACAAATATTTTCCAAAACTCAGAGAACACCATTATACAACGCATTCCAGATCCGCAAGATCGAAAACAAAATAGCAGAGGACTGCATAGTAGAAACATTTCTCCCAGTCCATAGAAAACCATCTCTACCAGAACAGTTCATACACCAGTGAACACAACTTTCACATTCCATCAAACCAGAAGCTATAGATTAGTATATATCACCATCAGATTATCAACAACTCTTCAGATCCACACAAGCATAGGATCAACACAAGAGAAACATGGAGCACATACTAGAGCGCATTATGAACACTTACATAAATTTGACTTCTCTCTTTCTTAATTTTCTCAAAATCACTTGGAAACCCATCATTTCAGCACATATGCAACATCATAAGGATAGCTCTATGTACTCACAACATCTCAAACTATACATGTACAATCTACAACATTCTAAATTGTGTTGACATCAATGACAACATTAATGACAAAAACACCACACATGCTCATACTTGCAACACTTACAAATCAGCTTAAGCATATTTGGACACTAAATAAAATTCATCATGTTGGACAAAAAAGTAGCTACCACATCTTGGAGAGAGATAACATTGTTGGGGTCTTCAAGGAAGGACATACTAGGCTTGGTAAAAATACAAGCCTCCATTTGATCATAGTCAAAATTGAATACTTTCCTAAGTTTGATGCCATCAAATGCACCAAAAATAGTGGGAGAGTAGAAGCCATTGGGGAAGGAAAGGTAGAGGTTGAGCATTGTGGAAAACAAGAAAAAGAAAAGGAATAACAAAAGTAATAGAAAGAGGAACACACATAATAAAAACACAAGATAAAGAAGTGAAATAAGGATAAAAATGAGAAGGAAGGAGGGGAATGAGGAGATATAAGTGCATTCTAGACTAAAAGGAGTAAAGATGCATGTGACAAAGTGAGATATGGATAAGGAGGATGATCACAAATAGAGTATATCAAAGAGAGTATGCTAGTAAACTGTACAAATCAAATTCATATACTTGCAATGTTATTATGCATGGTTGTGTGAATACTAACATTACAATATTTATTTTATTTTATCTAACCTTTCAAATCTAGGAGATAAAATGTAACTTTTCATTGTCCAAACATTATTTTATTCTAGCCCTAATAATTCTTTGATCTCTTTCATTTGTTGTAGGATAGTCTAGAATAATTTTAGACCTAGGTTAGGCACTAAGACATCTTAGAAATAGTTTATTTTGGTTAGGATAGGGAAAACAATTTAGGAATTGATCTTTGAAAAATTAAACTTTTTTGCTTTAGCAGATCTTAATCATTTGATTTTCTTACCTCCGTCCAATTTGATTCATAATAGAAAAGGCCCCTTGTAAAAAATATATAAGCCACTTAGTTGTTCCAACATAGTCAAGACATGGCTAAAAAGGAGCCTTGGAGATAACTCTTGATCTTTTCAAGAGTAAAGTGATCCATTGGTCTACTTGATATTGGTTGTGCTAATACCACCATCAACAAAACTAGAACTAGGAGGTATTCTTCAATTTGGACCCTAATAGACAATATTCCAATAAACAATATATGAGGGTGACTTATTCCCTATTTCAAAATGAACTTAGTCATCAATTTTTTAAGTTAGGTCAACATAGCCCATCAAAGAGTAAAAAATGGAAATATGTGGAAATATAGGTTCAATCATAAAACCCTAGTTTGACTAACTAGACCACAAATCATATTACATATATTGTCCCAATATCTACTACTCCCTTACCACTTAGGATGGATTTATTTGGAGTGGATGATAGCTCTCTTCTTAAAATATCCCTAGGCCTTTGCATGAATTACCAGAAAAATTTAAGAAGTTTCTCCCTAAGTTCATTTATGGAGAGTCTAAAACTGTTGAGGAGCACATTAAGAGATTTAAAGAAATATGCTATTGAGCTTAGATTGAGCATGAGTATGTGGTATGTAGATTTTTCCCACACTCTTTGGGGGAATTTACATATAACTATTATTTAAATATAGCCCCTATATTTTTTTTATAATGGCAAAAATTGAAAACCAAGTTCCTAAATGAATTTAAGATCTATATTGAACCTTCCATCCTATATCATTAGTTTTCTTGTGTAGGAGGGAACCTAATGATACTTTAAGTATATATAATACCATATTCCATTTAATGTACAAGAGTTTGACTAATATTTAAATTATTGAAGAACCAACTACTATACAAACCCATTTTAGGCATTTGGATCCCCTGATTAGTCTATTTTTAAGGAGGTTACTAGAAGAAAATATAAACTATTTATAAAAGGCCTAAAATGAAGAAATAAATTTCTCACAACATATAGTCCCTCTCATAAGTGGGGCCTTGGGATCTTTACCTTCCCTAAGTTTCCCTAGCATGAGCGATTAGATCCCTGCTATTGATAATGCTTTGACTAATCATACACCATTAATGGATCTTATTCCAAGTGTTGCTCATCTGGGATACAAATAGTCTTTAAACTAACAACCCTTAAATTAGATCCATCCTTCTCCTATGATATCATATCCTAGAGGGATACATGAGGTGCATGTTACTAATGGTTCAAATCAAGCATCTTCCTCTAACTTAGATCAACTTGCTTAATTAACCTTTGAGTTGGAAGCCATAAATAAGACATTATTTTAGGTCCTTAATGGAATTACATGTTTGAGGGTAAACCACTCATAAAAAAATAATCAAAATCAAAATCATAACCCTCATAATAATAATAATAATAATAAATAAAACTTTTAGCATGGAGATTTTAACCAACAGAGACCTAATAGGAAATGAAGTACTAGACCAAACAATGGAGGTATCAATAATCATTTAGAAAAAAAAAACAATGCAATATGGTTGATTATTATATTGTAAATATTATGATTAATGGGTTTACATTTAATGAAACCTTGGATCATCTTGAAGCTAATTACTTAAGATGCAAAAAGTATCTAGAATATTGTAGATAAGTCAACAACTTGCTCCTAGAAACATGAATATAGTGATGGTGGATTTGTATGATAACTTGGGTGAAGAAATATTGGTACATAATACAAAAGAGGAGTAATTTACTTTCCCTTTTAAAAAAATATAACAAACTTGAAGTTGTATATATACACACCTTCCAAAAAGCAAAGAATGACTACAACCTAAGGAGTAAGAAAGAACCACTTACGAACGGAATGCTTCCTAAGGCTATCCTACTCCTCCTAATCCTCATGCTGAAAATAATCCTCTAGCACTAAAGGTCCTTTAGGAGGTACATTTATAAAGGCAACAACTCAAGTTTCAACAAGTTTTCTATCATATATGAGGAAAGGTACAATGCAATAGATGAGCTAAATAATACTAAAGCTAATGTTTATATGTATGACATACTATTGAGTTGTCCCAATAAAAAAGAGGCACTAATGTAGTCCTTGCACAATTAGAAAAGTGAGAGAACAACTACTCTATAGAGATACAAAGGTAAAGCAATAAATATATTAGATGCATTTGCTACTCTCTTCAAGGGTAAGATTGGTGTCCCACCTATCTTGTTGAGTGTTAGAATCTTTGGTAATAATTTTCCTAAATGTCTTATTGGTTCTCAAGCTTCTTGTAATATTATGCCTTATTCCATCTATCACAAACTAGGAATAGTCCCAAATCCTACTAATAGAGTAGTTGTGTAGCTAAATAAGACTAAAGTGAAAAGTATTAGAGAATTAAAAAATGTACATTTTTAGTTAGTTTTTTACCCTTGTATTCAAGAATACATTGGCATACATGTAGTTGAAATCCCCAAAGTGTATGGTATGCTTTTGAGTATAGAATGGACTAAGTGCCTTATGGGTTGGATTTTGACTAATTTTACACAATTATGGTTGCCATGGAAGGGTTTAGAGAACGAAATAAAAATTGATGAAAAACCTAAAATTAACCATATGATTTTTGAATATAATGTTGATGTGGATTTTAAAGTTTATACATGAATGAAATTACGATGACCTTCCCTTTTCCTAAATGTGATATTATAGATTAAATTTTTATACATAATCTCAAAGATATTATGCATACTCACTTTACATTCATGAGTTTATGTAGAAGATGGCTAATGATAGGGCTGCCCTAGGGATGATGTAGATACTTTAGATCTCTTACTCTCGGCAAGTGTAGGATACATTGTTGGCAACACAAGGGTAGACAACTGAGAGGGGGGGTGAATCAGTTGTCCCATAAATTCAAAACTTATTTAACTTATTAACCTTATTCTCAAATATGATCAATAACAATGAAAGCATAAATCAACAACACATTAGAAACACACATAACACCAAGATTTTTACTTGAAAACCCTGTTAGGGGAAAAACCATGGTAAAGGTTAGTCCACAAGATTATACCCTGTTAAAAGTATAAATAAATGTGAATGGGGAATGCACATGCATTTAGGTGCACTTCCTAGAGCTCACTGCTCAATTATAGAAGGAAGACTCACTATCTTACAAAAGAATTGGATTACATCCACAGGATTTGAACTGAGAAAAATAGCATATGCTAATGCATGATTATAGTTTTGGTTAAGCACATGAACACTTCTTCACACTCTGCTTCTACCTTCTAAATATTTGAACATTATTCCCACATAGGACTCTCACACTTCACATACTCATACCTTCAAATGATAAAACAAACACTTATATATATCCACAACAAGAAATTACATTGCTACATGTCGGCCTCAATAAGATAATAAAACATATGCAAACTGTCGACCCAAAAAAAAAAAAATTCAATGCGAATCAACCAAGGTCAACCACAAGATAGTGGAGACCCAAAATAAAATCTTCAAACATGAAAACACTTCAAAAAATTATTCCTCGAAGATCCACAACATGCTACAACACCTTATCGGCCAAGAACATGAAAAACATGAACACGCAAGAGAAAATATCTAATCACGAGCACAATGATCAATGCAGATGTGAAACATAGATATAGCATGATCTAGAGACATCCAAAAACATCATGAATCACTAGAGAAGCATCTGGAACAACTGAACTTACTAAAATCACATCATCGTTATTCAGGAACACCAACTGAAAGAACATAATGACTTTCAGATCACAACTACTCATAACTCGATCAAATCTTCATGCAGATCTCTGAAATTTAAAGTGGATAAACTAGATATACTTGAAAAAAAACCATTTAATCCACAACCTCTGATCATCAACATACTGAGCTTTCCAACAGACTGAACTTCACTTCACCATTGACAACCTGCAACTTGCTTTATTACAATTTTCTCAATATCCTTGACATATACAACTTCTAAGACATTTATACCAATAGTGTTGACATCAATGACAACCACATATCAGCAACACAACCACAACATCCAACAGTCTACCCCTTTGGCATTGATGGAAACACATGATGTGAAAAACACCATCAATGCAACTATCTTTAGCACTTACTCCCCCTTAGGTTTTGACTCTTTTCTCCTCAATTATTTCACATGACTCTTCTCCCCACATGAATCTTCTCCTTAGATAATTCATAGTTTTTCACATGACTCTTCTCCCCCTTTGACATCAACTACAAAGATCTCTTTTCTCCACATAAGCTCTGAACCACATATTCGAACATCTGAGTACTCCCCTTGAGTAGTAGCCACCACAACATCAATCTAGATCAAGATATGATTATGAAATGCACAAATTGATGCAATTCAATGCATCTTAGTTCTGATTAGGAGGGGTAATTACCCCTAGCTTCCCTTTGAGATACTCAAAAGTATCCTTAGGCAACAACTTGGTAAAGATATCTACAATTTGTTCCTTAGTAGGCACATACTCCAGTCTGACTTCCTTTTCACTCACCTTCTCTCTCAAAAAGTGAAACTTGATAGATATATGCTTGGTCTTTGAATGTAGCACTGGATTCTTAGAGATGTTAATTGCACTTGAATTATCACAGAATATAGCAATACGTTCATCATACATAACTCTAATATCTTTCAACACCTGCTTCATCCACAATACTTGAGTACAATTATTAGCAACAACAATGTATTTTTCCTTTGTAGTAGATAAAGAAATGGCATTTTGCTTCTTACTTAACCATGAAACCAACTTGTTACCCAAGAAAAATGCACCACCACTAGTACTTTTTATGTCATTCACAACACCTTCCCAATCAACATCAGTAAAAGCACTCAAAGTAAGATCATCATCTTTAGGATACCACAAGCCAAAATCAATTGTCCCCTTCAAGTATCTGAAAATCCTCTTCACAGCAGTTACATGAGATTCCTTAGGATTAGCTTGAAATCTTGCAACAATGCATTCAACATTCATGATATACGGTCTAGTTTGAGTCAAATAAAGCAATCCACTAATCATCAATCTGTATCTAGTTTGATTTTATTTTGGAGAATCATCATCTTGTGTCAACTTGCATCCATCACCATAGGTGTACCAACTGGCTTTGAATCTTCCATACCAAACTTCTTTAGCAATTCTTTCACATACTTGGACTAAGATATGAAGATCCCTTTATCTAACTGAGTAATTTGTAATCCCAAAAAGAATTTCATCTCACCAATCATAGACATCTCAAACTCATTTTGCATCTCATCAACAAACTTCATGCACAAACTATCGTCTCCTCCAAAAATGACATCATGATCAGTCTTGAAATACATATTACTATCAATAGTACCTTTATTGAATCCAAGCTTCAACAAATACTTGTCCAATATGGCATACCATGCTTTTGGGGCTTGCTTAAGTCCATACAATTCTTTCTTCAACTGACAAACCATATCCCCCTGATTAGTCAACTGAAATCCATTAGGTTTCTGAACATGCACCTCTTCTTCCAATTCACCATTTAGAAATGTTGAGTTGACATCCATCTAATAAACCTTGTAGTAAGCAACATAAGCAAGAAATAGTCTCACAAATTCAATCCTAGCAATAAGGGAAAAAGTTTCTTCAAAGTCAATTCCTTCCATTTGAGAATATCCTTTACACACCAATCTGGCTTTGTTTCTAACAAGTTCACCTTGCTCATTCAACTTGTTTCTAAAGACCCATTTAGTTCCAATTACATTTTTGTCTTTAGGTCTAGGAACAAGAATCCATGTATTATTCTTCTCAATTTGATGTAGTTCTTCTTTCATTTCTCCCACCCAATGTTCATCTTTGCATGCTTCATTCACACTATTAGGCTCATTCTTTGAAATCAAACAGTATTCTACAATTTTTCTTCTAGTCTGAAAACCTTTGTTCTTATCACCTATAATCTGATCTTCTAAATGATTTAGTTTTACATACCTTGAAGTCTTAGGGTGTTCTTGAACTTCTGGCTCTTGTGATCTCTCTTCTGCACTTTCACTAGTTCCTTCCTCTTGATTTTCTTGATTCACCGAAATGATTTGAACTTGATTTTGAGTTTGAAATTTATTTCCTATCACTGAACTATTATTTTGATCATCTAAATCATATCCATAGGTTCTGGATGGTCTATCTATGTCTTCATCAACCCTGACATTTGCACTTTCAACTACTTTCCTCAATCTCTTATTGTAGCACCGGTAGGCCTTGCTCTTAGTAGAATAACCAAGAAAGATTCCTTCATCACTTCTAGCATCAAAATTTCCTATCTCTTCATCTCTTTTGATATAGAATTCAGTCCCAAAGATTTTGAAATATCTAACAATCGGCTTGTGACCAAACCATAGCTCAAAAGGGGTCTTACCAATATCACCTTTGACTTGTACCCGGTTGAGAATGTAAAAAAAAGTACTCACAAATTCTCTCCAATAGATATGAGGAACATTTTCTTCCAACATCATAGTTCTAGCAACATCTTGAATTGTCATGTTCTTCCTTTCCACAACTCCATTTTGTTGAGGGGTCCACAGGGCAGATAATTGTCTCTTTATCCCATGCACTTCACAAAGAGAATTAAACTTATGGGAGGTGAATTAATCACCTCTATTTGATCTCAAAAATTTAATCTTCAGACCTGTCTCTTGTCTCAACCATAGCCTTAAAAATCTTGAATTTCTCCAGAGCTTCAGATTTCTCCCTTAAGAAAGTAACCCACATCAATCTAGAGTAATCATCAATAAGTAACATAAAGTACATGTCTCCTTGTAAACTTATGATTCTAGAGGGACCACACAAATCAGTATGAACAAGCTCTAACACTTTATTTGAACAATGTTGTTTACTCTAAAATGAAATTCTAGTTTGCTTCCCTAACTGACATTCCTTGCATATAGTATTAGTAGGCTTTACCAACTTGGGAAGATCTCTCACTGCCTGAGTAGAACTTATCTTGGTAATATTGTCAAAGTTTACATGACACATTCTCCTATGCCACAACCAACTTTCATCAACTTGAACAATCATACAACTGTTACTAGTAGCATTTAGGTGAAAGATGTTACCTTATGGTTTTGTTCCTAAAGCAATCACATTTCTGGAATTCCCCAATATTCGACACTTTCCATCCTTGAATTGAAGATTGTATCCCTTGTCAACCATCTGTCCAACACTTAAAATATTATGCTTCAAAACTTCCACATAAAGGAAATCATCAGTATTATTCTTACCATCAAGAGAAATACATCCTCTTCCATGGATTACACCAGTTTGTCATCACAAAATATTACAACACCACCATCATACTTTTCCAGGCTCACAAATTTTTTTTTATCACCTATCATGTGATGACAACATCCACTGTCAATCACCCATTCATCTTTCTCCTCAACTCGAGCAGCTAGGGCTTTCTCCACGTTTGAGCAACTAACAGATTCAGTAGGTACAAGATCATTTTCCTTGATAGCAATAAATACCCAATCATCTTCACTTGCATTTCCTTTATCAATTCATCATTTTTCACACCTTTATCAGTAGCATAATAGCACTTTCTTTGAAATCTAGGCTTGTTAGGTCTTGGCTTAGCAACTCTTTCCGGACACCTTGATGCAAAATGACCTATCTTATTGCAAGAAAAACATTTAATAGGTAATTTCCCTTTATACTTACCTTCTCCTCTGGCTTCCCTTTTGACAATAAGTGCTTCAAGCTCCTCTAGTTTTCTCTCCTCTTCTTCAATCTCTCTCATTTCCTCATAATTGAATACCTTTCTAGAAGAGCTTTCTCCCAGATCATATCTTTGTTTATCTCTTCCAGAGGTAGTAGCTTTGAATGTAGATTCTATCTGAGGAAGAGCATCACCAAATTCACTCAACTCAAAAGTTGTAAGCTTACCAATCAACATGTCTCTAGTTACATTTGTTACAATCTAGAGCTCATCAATAGTAGTAGCTTTTACTTTGTATGCAAAAGGAAAGGATCTAAGCACTTTAGAAACAATCTTTGATTCTTCCATTCATCCACCAACACATCTGATACCGCACACAAGTTCATTCACTCTTTGTATGAAAGAAGTAATGTTCTCATCATCACCCATTCTCAACATTTCATATTTCCCTTTTATACTTTGCAACTTATCAATCTTCATATTAACATCACCTTCATACAAAGTTTCCAACTTTTTCCAAATCTCATAAGCAGTCATCAGATCCATCACATTGTCATCTCAGAAATCAGCCAAAGCACTCAACAATGCTTCCTTAGCCCTGATATTGTACTCCGCTTCCTTAATCTCATATGCAGTAGAAGGACCATTTTGTGGAATGATATACCTATTCTTTGTAATTTTCCATTAGGGTTCACCAATGCATCTCAGATGACATCCCATTCGAGCCTTCCATGGAAATAATGTGTTCCATCAAATCTTAGACTATCCTTCTTGTATGTCGCCATCCCAGATCACCTCAAGCTATTAAACTACTTCCAAGGAACCTACTTTGATACCAATTGTTGGCAACACAAGGGTAGACAACTGAGATGGGGGGTGAATCAGTTGTCCCAGAAATTCAAAACTTATTTAACTTATTAACCTTAATCTCAAATTTGATCAATAACAATGAAAGTATAAATCAACAACACATCAGAAACACACATAACACCAAGAATTTTACATGGAAACCCTGTTAGGGGAAAAACTATGGTGGAGGTTAGTCCACAAGATTATACCCTATTAAAATTATAAAGAAATGTGAATGGGGAATGCACATGCATTCAGGCGCATTGCCTAGAGCTCACTGCTCAATTACAAAAGGAAGACTCACTGTCTTACAAAAGAATTGGATTACATCCATAGGATTTGAAATAAGAAAAATAGCATCTGCTAATGCCTGATTATAGTTTCGGTTAAGTACATGAACACTTCTTCACACTCTACTCACTCTTCTTCACACTCTGCTTCTGCCTTTGAAAGATATGAACATTATTTGCACATAGGACTCGCACAATTTACATACTCATACCTTCAAATGATAAAACAATCTCTTATATATATATATATATATCCACAAGAAGAAATTACATCGCTACATGTCGGCCTCAATAAGATAATAAAACATATGCAAACTATCAGCCCAAAACAATAAATAATTTTCAATGAAAATCAACCAAGGTTGGCCACAACATAGTGGAGACCCAAAATAAAATCTTCAAACATGAAAACACTTCAAAAAATTACTCCTTGAAGATCCACAACATGCTACAACACCATGTCGGCCAAGAACATGAAAAACATGAACACACAAGAGAAAATATCTAATCGCGAGCACAACGATCAATGCAGATGTGCAATACAGATAGAGCATGGTCTAGAGACATCCAAAAACATCATGAATCACCAGAGAAGCATCTATAACAACTGAACTTACTAAACTCACATCATCTTCATTCAAGAACACCAACTGAAGCAACATAATGACTATCAGATCACAACTACTCATAACTCGATCAAATCTTCATGTGGATCTATGAAACTTAAACATGGATAAACTAGATATACTCGACAACAAACCCTTTAATCCACAACCTCTAATCATCAATGTACTAAGCTTTCCAATAGACTGAACTTCACTTCACCACTAACAACCTAGAACTTACTTTATTACAATTTTCTCAATATCCTCGACATATACAACTTCTAAGACATTTATGCCAATAGTGTTGACATCAATGACAACCACATACCAACAACACAACCACAACATCCAACATACATAACAAGGATAATTAGAGTTATCCTACCCCACCTCTCAAAATTTTGTAGCAAGGGTTGATAGAATGACATTGGAGATAGATCTATTAAATCTTGAGTGTGAAAAAGGTAAGTTTAAAGAGTATAAAGGCTTGCAGCCTAACCACAGACTATAAGTTTCTTTACTAAGGATCAAAAAATCCATACACTAGAATCACTTGTTGATGGTTTTGTGTCAAATTCATAATTTATTAATATATATTTTAATGAAACAAAAAATACAAGTAGATTCTATTGACACAAACGATATTGATTTTGAATTTTAATGCTAACATTATCCCTTTATTAAGTGATATTATGTACAATATGGATAGTGTTAAATTACTTTTAGATGCATCATAGACTATGGGGTCTCAACCTAAGACTAAAGAATGGGAGAAACCAAAAGAGAAAGAAATGGAAAAGTTAGATTTACATCAAAATGCAGATACCCTTGAGGTGACTGTGAATAAGGATTTTAAGTCTCTTGAGAAAACTTTAATTTGGTGATTGATTTTTTGGGTCTAAATGCAACAAAGGTTGTTGTGCAGGAGTTGAATTGACCAACTCTCAAGGTAATACATTCATGGGATCATACATATTGTAGTTCACTTCTAAAAATAATATGGTTGAGTATTAGACATTGATTAGAGGTTTTCTCTTGGCACATTAAAATAAGGTAAAATATCTATTTGTTGAAAGATATTTTAGGATATATAGAAATGAATTCTAGGATTTGATAGAGGACTTTGATGCTTTTAACACTTGATCACTTCCAAAAAAAAGAACCAAATTGCAAATTTATTATCAATCTATACCAAAAGTTTGGAACCCATAATTGGTTTCTAATTGAAGAATTTTTTGGTGGAGTTGGTACTAATGTTGGCTCTCCTAAATAATGTCACACTTTTTAAGGTATTTGATGATAAATATATTTTTGAATTTATTATTAGCACTGTGGTTTTTGAAACTCAAATTATAGATGAAAATGATAGAGATAATTTTGAATTGACTAAAGATGGGGTTATTAATTTAAAGACTAACACCATTCCCAAAGGAATGGTATCTTTAGAAAGGATATTTGATAATGATAAAGCAACTAAACAAATACGAGTTTCTCCTAATTTTGAAGGGGGTAAATACAACCCCTATAAATTGAGGGATGAAAATGATAAAAGAGAGGTTTTCATTGGAAGGGTATGCACTCTTAAAGAAAAGGATGTACAGTTATAAAATTATTAGATATTACTAGGATGTGATTTCATGGGGATATAAAGAATTGAAGACATTATTGACATTATTTCTCTAAAGCTTGGGGAAAGTACCTTTAGATAGAAACAACATCTAGTGAATGCCTTACTAAAGCTTTTGATCTACAAACAAGTGAAAGATTTGTTGTCTACTAGGATCATTTATCCTATCAAGAATTCCACCTAGGTTGCCAAATTGGTACTAATAAGAATGAAAAATGGAGAGATAAAGTTATGTTTTGACTTTAGGAATTTAAACAGGGCCTCTAAGAAGGATAATTACCCTTTACCCTCACTAGATGAGGTATTTCAAGTCATGAATATGTCTCAAATAATATCCTTTGTAGATGGTTATTCTAGAGATAATCAGGTCATTAATAAAGAGGAAGATAGATTAAAGACTACTTCTACTATTAAATGTGGTATATTTGACTTTAGGAGGATTCCCTTTAGTCTTATTAATGTGTGAGTTAATTTTTAGAGGGTCATGGATATTTCTTTCAAAGGATTTTTGGGTAAGTTTATCATCATTTATATGGTTGAATTGACCATGTTATCTAAGAATACAAATGACCACATTGTAGATTTAAGGAAGATTCTTTAGAGATGCAAAGAATTAGGTATTTCACCGAACTCGAAAAGTGCATCTTTGAAATTACTGAAGGTAAGTTATTGGACCATATTATTTCTTAGAAAGGGATTATATTGACCTTAAACTAATTGAAGCTATCATGAAGGTATCCTTGCCTAAAAGTAAATAGGAGTTGAAGCCATTTTTTAGAAAGATTAATTTCATCAAAAAAATTATCAATGGCTTCATAGAAATTATTTTTCTTTTAAATGACATGTTGAAGGATGATAATATTGAATGGACCTCTTTAGATAAGAATTCCTTTGAAAAAATTAAGTAGGCTATTGCTAGTGTACAAGTACTATTTAGCCTTGATTAACTAAGCCATTCAAAATTTATAATTTTGCTTCTAAACATTCATGTGCTGATGTTTTAACTCAGAAAGGAGAAGATGGGAGTGAGAGACCTATTGATATTATGAACTCTTTAAAAAATATAGAAATAAGAATCTACTTTGGTAAGAGAATTACAAAATTTTAGGTATTATATTTTGAGAAGTAAAATAGCATCTATAGTGCCTAACCCAATAGTTAAGTCTATGTTGTGAAATATATAACATTTGTTTTCATTATCTTGTCAAATTCTACAAAATCTACAACTAGAATCTCCCATTTTGTACCTCTAGTGGATGGCACCTTTGGGTCTTTGGTAGAGCGTTTCAAGATGGAATCCAATTTTGTTCCCTTGCCCAAGGCTCAATCTCAAGCCTTGGGGGTGTCTCCCTCCTTTGTGTGAGTTGTGGGTGAGGTCCCTTCGAGGGGCATTTGGGGGACACATTAGATGACTGAGAATTTAGAACTAGGAAATCAAAAGGAAACTAAGGGAGAGGGGCCTATAGTGGGCCACCCTAACTTCAAAATTCTCAAAGTCCTTTTGTGAAAATTTCAAATCACTCCCAAATTTATACAATAGCTTATTTGGAAAGTCCCCTACTTATAAAAATTGGTTTCAAGGTCACATCATCAAATATGATGCCACATTAGCATGCTTTTTGTCAAGGTATCCAAAACGGCCTAAAAAAAAAGGTGAGACCAATAGTGGGTCACTAAGTCATGCATTATTGGTGTGTTGATATGGCATCACATGATTTGCCAATTTGTGTACTTTATGGATAAAAGTGTTTTGCAATTGGATATTAATTGTGAGTTTATTGGATATTAAGCCTACCCACTATGGGGCCCACTCAAGCCTACTTCTATACCCACCGTTGGACCCCTACCCACTATGGGCTCCTTTCCCTTAGTTTTCGTCTCTATTTGGATATAAGTGTGTTGATACCTTGGCTTCCAATGTCTCCCAAACTACTATTTCTCATTGTTGCGCCACTTATCCCTAACTGTTGATATGGGAAAAGATGTCAGTAGAGAAGTGGTGGAAAATGAATCCATTTTTGCTGAGAAGGGTTTGATCCACAAATTCAACGGTTTTTAGTTGTGCTTGTCTATTCTTCATAAAGTGATTACCAATAGTTTGCTTCCTATTTCAAAAGGTGATCTTCAAATTTATCCCTACATACGTGGTTTTTTTTGGTATTTTTTTATAATATTTTGGATCGTAACACTATTCTCTATGACTACCTATGGGGTTCGACCAACATATGCTCATGTTCAATCCATGGAATCCTTCTTTAAATGAATCACTTATTATAATACACATATGGGTTAGATTCACCAACCTTCCCTTCTAATTCTAGTTTGATTCTTGTTTTGAAGTAATTGGTAACATATTTGGAAAAAAAATGGATGTCGATGAAGGATTCACAAAAAAATTTCATACCAATTATGCTCACATTTTGGTTGAGCTTGATATTTCTAAAATCTTATCAAATGATATTCCCTCAAAATAACAAATCACTGTTGGAATCAATTGTTGGATTATGAAGGCTTTTATTTCCATTGTCACAAGTGTTTCAACACTAGCCATATTGTTGTTCATTATACCAAACAAAAAATCAATAGTAAAGCCACTTGGTAGAAAGATTCTTTGCCACACCATTATACTATGAAAAAATATGTTTAATCTCCCTCCAAGGTTGAACCCCATGATGTCATTCAAATGGACTCTAAGTCATCTCTGAAGAATGGAATTTACAAGGCTTCAACTATTGGTGTGCTTTATCTCCCTTCAGATGGTGATGGTTCATCTCCCCCTGGGAATGGCTATAAAAGTGACTCTAACTTAGAGGATCTTGAAACTAAAGAAGAATTAAATCCATATATTTTGGTTGGTGATGTTACATCTTATGAGAACAAAAATACTATTTTATCAACAACTAATGAAGCAGATATGAAGGTCGAGACCTCCAACAAATTATAGATAGTTGTGCAAAGGAAAAAGAAGAGAGATTGACAACTGCTAGAACATGGTTTTGCATTCCCATTTCAAAGGTGGTAGTAAAAATTAGAGATTTATTAGTTTTCTTGAGGGTCCCCTTATGGTCCTTTATGAAGCACCCAATTTGAAAGGCATGTACTTTATCTTTTTATTTTTATTTTATGGTCCTTTATGCTAATGTAAAATGAGCTAGGGGAAAGAAGAGGGAAGTTTCTTGATGGTTTGAATGCAACATAGAGAAAGGAACTAAAAGTTAAAAGAAGAATTTATGTTATAAATGTTAGAGTATTTTCTTTAGGAATAATAATGAAAGAGTTTACTTGAGATTCTTAGATAAGAAGGGGGAAGCTCAACTCTTGTCCAAAAATTTATGATAGATTTGGTGAATCTACAACACATAAAATATTAAGGGTTGGTTAATATTTGCCTACCTTATTTAAAGATTCCCACCAACATGTGAAGACATATCATGTTTTTCAAAATCTATGCACACAAAGAAAGGAATCTAGTTATGCCTTTGTAACCAATATATAATGTATGCCCATTTTCTCATTGTGGCTTAGATTTTATAGAAATAATTGACCCTTATTCTTATATATGAAATAGATTTATTTTGAGAACAATAGATTATTTCACAAGGTGGACTAAAGTCATCACTCACAAGTAATGCATAGTTGAAGTTGTAATCAAGTTTCTAGTGGAGTATATAATAACTAGGTTTGGAATGCCTCTTTCTCTAATATGTGATAATAACCCCTCTTTTGCTTCAAATTAGTTGTTGCAATGGAAATTTGAACATAAAGTTATTCTATTTTTTTTCAAGTTATTATCCTCAAGGGAATAGTGTAGATGAGTCTATAACCAAGAAATTAATCAATGTTATTAAAAGGTTGTTGGAAATAAATATTAAAGATTGGAATTCCTAGTTAAAGTTTTCTTTCTAGACTAATAGGACTAGAGTTAAGAACCCCTTAGGTTTTTCCCTTTATCGACCTTTCTATAGTCTAGAGCCAATTTTCTCTATGAACTTAAGGATCTACAATTTTCAATTTATGAAAGATTACCTTGAAATTGATGATAAAGTCCAAATTAGATTGATGAATTTGTTAAACCTAGAAGAGAAAAGAACAATGTAACCATTGAACACATGGAAAAATATCAAGATATAATAAATAGTTGATTCGATAAGAGAGAAAAATTCAAGGATTTTAGGATATTTGATATTTTCCTACTCTAGCATAAGTCTAAGGAAAATAAGAGTAACCATTCTAAGTTTGGACAACTATGGCTAGGCCCTTATCAAATATCATATATTATAGGATACCTATCATGTTTCTTGTCTATGGGTAGTATATTATATATTATTTTGGATCTTGAGGTGGTCTCATGACCTCTCTCTTATATTGTATTAAATTTAGGGTCTTTTGGTCTTGTATGTTTTTCTTGAGGTCCTTATGGTTTGTTTCTTCTTGGTATTTCTATATGCCTATTTTTTTTTTCCTTATGTTTTCCTTCATACATGGGTGTATTCTTTGAGGTTTACCCCTTGGATCAATGTCACTTTGGTGATTGATAGAGATGTTATAATTTTCCTATCAAATATTACCATTGATTTGGGTCTTTAGTATTGATTATTCACTATCAAGGCTAGGAGTGATGACTTTCCCGTGTTGAAGTATTATGAGGAGCCAAGTTTACATTGCTTGAAATCTTACACCTTGAAACCTAATGATAAAATTTGGGCCAGGTTTGAATGGTTGTGAGTCTATTGTTAAGTAAAAAATATAAATATTTTGTATCTTCTAAATGACCATTGTGGCCCCCAACCTAGGATTAGGTGTGAAGCCTAAAAATTGAGGTTGCTTGTAAAAAAGAAAAATGAAAAAAATGAGGGATATATAATAAATAAAAAATAATTGAAAAGGCATGCATAAAAATGATAATCTCAAGAACTAAATCATCTAGGTGATTCAAGTAACCTCTACTAGGTCTATGGATTCTTATCTAGCAATAGAGATATTCTTAAGGGAGTTTGAGGTAAGTCTTATGTGGTCATAGACACTTGATTGGCAATAGAGCTATGCCTAGTTCATGTCAACAATTTATTCTTAATTATTGTAGTGCCCCTCCATTCTCACCGTCGATGTGTAGGTAGTTTGGATTTGGAACTTGGAGATGAAGGTAAAATAATAGGGATATTTAAAGGTATGTGCTAATGATGTTAAGAAATTGATATTGTATATTATGAATGTATGGACGCAATAGAGTTATACCTAGTTCATGTCAACAATTTATTCTTAATTATTGTAGTGCCCCTCCATTCTCACCATGGATGTGCAGGTAGTTTAGATTTGGAACTTGGAGATGAAGGTAAAATAATAAGGATATTTAAAGGTATGTGCTAATGATGTTAAGCAGTTGATATTGTATATTATGAATGTATGGACACAATAGAGCTATGCCTAGTTCATGCCAACAATTTATTCTTAATTATTGTGGTGCCACTCCATTCTCACTATGGATGTGTGGGTAGTTTGGCTTTGGAACTTAGAGATGAAGGTAAAATAATAGGGATATTTAAAGGTATGTGTTAATGATGTTAAGAAATTGATGTTGTATATTATGAATTTATGGACTATGTGAGAAGGTTAGTATAGGACTTATTATATATGTTTAAGGATAGGTTTATTATGATGTGTGTGTGTGTGTTCAAACATGACCATTACTAGGATGCAAGCTATGGGCATATTTGTGCTAAGGAAGTGCTTTGGTTATCTTTAGGATATTCAAATGATTTTGACATATTATTATCATGATGATATGATATTATGATTTTTATTATGATTATATTTATTATCATGAAGAGATATTGACTTGTGTTCAAGTGTTGCAGTTGCAGATAGAACATGAGCTTTTGTTAGTACTTTTGTGAGTATGATGCATATTATTATGTTATTATTGCTATGCAGAGATTTACTTGGATAGTTAAGTGATGTAGTAGTATTTTTGTTAGGATAAGTGGAAAGGGCGACATCATACTATTGGACGTATGGGGGACATATGGGAATGAGATATGATTGCTAGAGTTCCTTTCCTAGTGCTTTGACTATTATGCACATGTGCTCTAATTTGTATGTTTGAGTGAACAGGTACTAGGCTACGTCTCCACCTGAATTAGCAGGTCTGAGTGTGCCTCTAATCCCAATGGTGGTTGAGAAGATAATATCTAGGCCCAAGTTATACCCCAATCCTAGCCATTGTCCCCAATTAGAGACAATTGATTCAGTGTGTGACCACCTTTCCGGGTTGTCAAGGGACAATGCCCGATCTCCTTTACCCTATGGTTGGAGTGTTGCACATGTGTGAATATTTTTGTTGGGTTATGTGATTGTGTGACTCCAATGTCTAGCTTTGAGTATGGATTCAATTCAAATGGTGCTAAGTCCTTTGGTAAGTTAGGTTGGTCAATTTTGTGATCATTCTTGTTATTTATGTTTTGATGTGAATGTCTCCTTTCAGTAAGAAGTTATTTTGTGGTTTATGCTTGGTCTCTGATTATGACCTATTTAAGTGAATTTAGCTTCTAGGTTGGTTATGTTGTTGGTAACTGTAGTTGTCATGTGTGTAGTACCCTCTACTTTGTCCCTTTGTGACGTGTGAGTAAGTTGTTTATTTGTGATGTCATGTTGATTTTGTCATTTAATGTGTTATTGAATTATGAGGTGAACTTAATATTTTTAAATGATCTTGTTTAATTAGATTAAAATTGATTACAAGGTAATCTAAATAAAATTGGAATTTAAAATAATAACTAAATATATATTATGCTTATGAAAAGATATTATGTGGATATTAAGTATTAAGTATTAAATTAATTTGTTAAGTTATAATGATTCGATAATTATATATTATTAACTTTATTAATGATGAATATTTAAAAGGAATATAATGGAATCCTATTTGCATTTATTAATAATGTTATTTTAATACAAATGTAGTGGATAATGTGTTTAAATAAAATATTAAATTGGAATATTAAATGGAAATTAAGTGATAATGTTAAATCATGAAAAAGTAATTAAAAAGAAATGGAATTGGGAAAACATTTTGCATGCAAGTGCATGTGTAGTCTCAAACTGAGCATTAGAGGGCAAGTTGCCGATTTTTGAGTTTTTTATGATTAAACATTTAATTTTATTTTTGAAAACTAAAATAATTTCTTTACTTGAAATTGGAATGGGAAAACTTGTTATTTTGTTTATTGATTTTTGTTTTCGAAACATATATTTGATTTGGATTTTCATGTTGGAGGTTTTGAAAGGAATTTGAAAACAAAAAAGTTATTTTTGTTTTAGGGAGAGATAACATGACTAAAAATTTCCTCATACTATTGATTTTGTTGGGAAATTGTGGTTTTGGGAGAATTCTAGATTAGGGAGCCGGAAGTTGAAATTTTTGGAGCTCGACATCAAATTTCCATCTATGTCAAGCATTGGATCCAGGTTGGATTTTGAGATCTTTTGTTTAAATTTTTTTTTTGAATGTACGACTAATTTGATTGATTTCTCTCTCTATGTTTTTTGAAAATAAATGTTAGATAGTTTTATTTTGTGTGTGAATGAAACATTTATTTATTCCAGAATAAAAATCAATACATGTTTATTGTCTTATGTTCTCTACCAGTAAAATGGTCTGGTTGTGTTTCCCATAAATATTATGGTGAGATATTTAAAGGGTTTCTTCATCTAGTTGTCTGTTAAACTCTGTCCAAAAATCTCAAAAACCCAGATCGTAGTTTTTGAGATATGGTTGAAACACGAGGTTGATGTTAGGCTACTCCTCCATGGCTACAAATACCCTTGTTTCTCCTTGTAACCAGCCAATGGAAGACTAGTATTTCATATTTATAGGAATTTTAAAGAGGTTAAATTAATTAAAGTTTTAGTGTTTGATATTTTGGAAAATATATAGTTGTTGGGTTACTCATTTTGTCATTTGACTGTAATCGGGTATTGCCAAAAAGAAGTTTTTATGGGAGTTGTCTGTTGTTTTTCATTTTGTGAATCTCTAATTTATTTTTGGTCAATTATGTCTCTGATAAATAGTTGAGGGCCAAATTTGAAATGGGTTTTTGACAGATTTTGATTTCAAGTTGATTTGACTTTTTTATGGTTGTTTTTATGGCTAGCCGATTTACTACTATCAAGAGGAGGATATAGCTCTATCCTTTGATCTGTATTGTGTTGTATTATTTGTGCTTGAATTTCTTACTATCCGAAAATCCATTTCCACTTGTGAAAACTTATGTTGATGCTTCTATATTGTGTAAGGATCAATTGTACCAAGGCTATGTATTGTTGGTCCTGATTATGAACTGCTAAATTAAAGTTGGTTATTATGTTATAAGATTGTGAAAATGATGTTGTGTTTCATTGTATGTGTTGTGGTATAATGATAAGCTTTTGGGTTTCCTATCCATTTGTATTAGGTGTTTGGCCTTTGGAAGTAATTGGAAGTCTTTGTGAAAGTCCTTGTGATTTTTGGTTGATTCTTGTTTTAAGCAGTTTCCTTTGGATGTTTAGTGTCAGCCACTTATTTTTGTTGCTTTCTTGTGTGTGGGGCCTAGTGTTGTATCCTAGCACGAAGGGAGTGGGCCTTAGGGTTCCACGTGGTAGGGTGGTATTTTCCAACCATCCATTGGGGTTTAGGTGGTGCAGTTCATGTGCAACATGGAGTCTTTCCTTCCACTTCATTCTAGAGTTGGTTTTATGGTGTAGATGATATTTCTAAGAAAATTGAGCCCAATATGTATCTTATATATATGTACCTCTCAGATGAATGAATCTTGTACATTGTAGCATTCTTGTAAAGGAAAAGTAAATGAATTGATGTAATCTTGAATATATATATTTATTGTTGTTTATTATGTAATGGAAAGGTTAACATAGGAATGTTGTACTTATGATGCATATGAGCTTAAGTTAGTAGTAGATGTGATACATCTTTATGTACCAATTTCATGGCATTGATTAGGATTAGGTTCATATTGGCATAGTGTTAGATGAGGTTTAATTATAATTAAGTTATGTTATCATATGCAATTTGATGTATGAGATTTAATTTACATTCAAAGAATTGACTAGATGTGTTCTTAGTGTATCAAATGTCTTTCTATAGGTTTAGTTAGTGTAGATGTATCATAGTAGCGATGTTAGGGGACCATGGTGGATATGTGTGTAAGTGGGCTATGATTAATGTTACTTAATGCAATTATGATATGATGTTAATGTAATGATGTTATCCATGTTAATTTGTTGAGTTGCGTTACTTAGTGTCACTTTAGTTTTTTTTTAAATAAAAATTATTGGCATGATGTTGAAGGTTTTTTGTGTTAATCCACCAGGTCCATTAGCGGGGCATTACAATTATAGTGTAATATAAAAAACCCTTGATTAAATGAAGAACATGATTAAACCATGTAGCTTATATTGGTTCTCACCCCTATCTATTCTTAACCTTTTCTTTGAGGAAATAAATCATGTGTACACACTATGGGATTTTAGTAATCTATGAGAGGTGTTTTATGATATATTTGACCTTTCCAAATTTGAACTCTTGATTGAGGTGGTGACTAAGTAATCCTATGATTTAGCTTAAGGTGTTTCATGGTGAAAAAATAATTAGGAGTATTTTCCTTTTTTTTTGGTTTCCATTTTTTGTGCCTTGCACCTATGTTCCATTTTGGCTTGCCAAATGGGGGACCCCTTTCTTCCTTTTTTCTTTTTCCTTCTTCCTTTTTCTTGTTTTAACTTTTTTCCTTTTGGTTTTTTGGACCTTTAGGGTTTTTCATCTTGGCATGATAATATAATAATACTTGATACTTCAATTCCTACATTCTTTCCTTCCCTTGTGTGCCTAGATACTTATCAATATTTTACAGTTAGTCATCCTAGCATAACTATAAAAGATCCTATGAGACCCTAATCCTTGATGGTTAGATTAAGATGATGATCCACCTCATCAAACCTTTGGATTTTACCATGTTGGAATGTCGATAGAAGGAAAATTATACTTTGACCCCCCAACATGGGATATGGCCTATCCTTCACCTACTATTGATGCTACATTTATTATTGTACCTCACATTAATGCAAATTTTGGTATGTAAGTTGTGAGAGGATTTTAATGAGTTTTTTCTTTATTTTTTGTCATTTTCTCCCTCAACCCTATTGCACTTCCATCCAATTCAAATCAATTTCCTACCATTTCCTTGTAAATCCTATCTACCTTCACAAACTACCCCAAGAGTGTCATTAATGACCTATTGGACCCTACAATCAAAATTGGAAACTACCTTATATGATCTATCTACACCTAGAAAACATGTTTTAATCATGAAGGATAAATTTGAGCAGTTGAAGGGAATGATGAAAATCTTATTGCATCTCTAGGTAAGTATTTTGATAGATTTTGTGGTTGATATTCCTATCCTTTTACTCAAATCCATAGGCCATTTATGCTTAGAGATATGGTGAATGCATACACAATTTTTTTCACTTTACTAGGTATTTGTAAATCCCAAAGGGGCAATTTTTTTGTAGTGAATTAATGAAAATGATGGTAGGGGTGAAAAAAATCTCTACAATACCAAATATACACATTTTATCCTTCATCACTCATGTACCCAAGTTTCAGACCTATATATACAAGTTTTTCATTGATTCAAATAATTGACCATTGAGCCCAAAAAATGGTGGGAATGGTCTGCAAGTTATTCTAGGGCATCAAACTTTGTTAGTCTAACTATAAATGAATGAATGTATACTATAAAGAGTATGGAGGGTTTGTAATTAAACATTTTCATGTTTTGGTATATCTCCACATAATTTTTTAACAATTCAAGGGAATGTATGGTCACAATTATGCATTTTCTCTCACCATATTTATTTGTGTGCTTGTAATAATGGTTAGATGTTAGTGCATTTTTTTTGCATCACAAATAATTTATAATGGTCTTTCCTTTGTTTCATAAGGGTTATTATAGTTTTGAGATAGATTATTTGTATGAGTTGAAGATTAGCTCAACACCCAAGACCACCTATAAAAAAATAAAAACCTTCCACAAGAGATTATACAATAAATGAGTTTTCTTGATATTAAGATCTATGAGATATATGATACAAAGTGTACAATAGCCTTGCTTATATAGACAAGGTGAAAGATAAGATTAAAAATATTATGACATGTGCCTCAATCCTATAACATGTGATAATCCAACTTATTATTAAATGACCTAGGACAAAGTATTAAACTCCAAAAAGATAAGATAAGATCTACATGAAAACTAAGATTTCTAGAAAGATTCCTAGGACCTAAGTGGACTTAACATGTAAATAGGACCCACTAATAAACTAGTTAGGTAAAATACCTATTTATACTAACACCCCCCTTTAAGTGTAACTTAGGGAGTATATCACTATACAAATATGCAAGGATGATTCCTAGCTACAATGCCATGTTAGGTACCCATTTACAAATTATATTTTTGTGCCTTGCATACATGCCCCATTGGAAACGAGGACCCCTCTTTTTTTTCTTTTTTTGCTTTCTGGGTTCCTAGGTTAAGGTGTTCCATAGGTTAGTTTCCTTTTAGTTGCTTGCTTGGTTTTGGTTTGAGGTAGCAGGTTTCATAATGGGTTAGAGATTTAAATTTTATGAAGATTTGGTTGGGACAAGATTTTTGTAAAAATCGGTAAGATCGAGTACATGCATAAGTCTTGCAAACTGTGAATCTCTGTAAAGTCATGGAACCTCAATATTTTCACAGGGGATTGCAGAATCATTTTTCACCACAAGGATTTCCACCATTTATTTTTTGCAAAAGGCTATCTAATTTATGTCACTAAGTTCTTGACACTTTTTCAAACCCTAAATCTTTATGGTGGTAGTTTGTGCGGTATATAAATGATTTGTGAGGTCATTAGGGTTATTTCATTAAGCTAAGGGGTAAAATTGGAATTTTGGATCTTTGTGTGAATTGGATTAAGAATAAGTTGGCTTCCCAACATCCTCTATCCTTTCTTTGTGAAAAATATCAAGTTAGTGGTTTTGATGAGAAATAAACAAGTTTAATACCAATTTTTGGGAAATTCAATCTCTATCCAAAAATGAATTCAATGGATGAGATACAAAGATCCAACTACATCAACATGAAAATCTGAAACTTATATGAAAATCTGCAAATTAAGTTTCCTTAATATAGAAATAACATGATTAGATACATCTTTATGATGCTAAAAACCAGCCAACATATCATGCTTGTAAACACGACCTTATGTGAACTTATAGCAACAATATATGAATAATAGCATCACAAAAAGATAGCAACAATGATGCACAAATCAACAACACAAGAGCATCACATAATGTTCATGGGATTTTTATGAGAAAAATATCCACCAAGAAGAGAGGCCAAGTGTGTATTATCATCAAATAAATGAGATTACAATACAACCACTTATATTCTCCTCTTTGCCTCTATGGACATGAAAAAGTAACCCTTCTACTTTTTCTTCCTTTTTAGGCCATCCAAGTTGTGATTTAGCTTTATTTTTCCTTTATTTAATGTTGTAATGTGGTCAACACATTCACATTAGGTCTTGGACCCTTGTGAATTAATAAGAATTCCATTATGCCTTGTAAAAGTGTTGTGAAGTGTTGTAACCCACTTTCACACTTTTCTAGGACCCTTTTATTATAATTCACTTAAACAACCTCTTTTTATCACTTACCAAGCATTAATTCAAAGTGTTGTAACAAACTTTCATGCTTTTCTAGGCTTGTCATCAATAATTTAACCCTTTCTTATGTTTAAATGGCCCCTTAATGCACTTAAGTCTTACAAGCCATACTTAAGTATGTTTCAAAGAATAATACCGTTAAATTTCATTTAATGCACTTTAATTCTTGACACCTATTAAAATTTCCCTGGTGGGACCAAGTCGCCACTTGGGGCGACTTAGTCCCACTTGGCATAAAAATCAAAATTATTTCAAAATTATGGCGGGATATTATTTTCTAGACCTTGAGGTCGGCCTGTGATGTGGTATTTTTAGGAAATTTTGTAAAATCATGTATAAATATAGGTTTTTCCCCTCATTTTTCATCTCCTAAAATCTCTTTAGTCTCATAAGCTTTTCTAGTGTTCTAATCAAGCAATCAAGTGATTTTGTGTTCAAGCACTTTGGAGCCATTACTTGCATATCTTCATATTTCTACATCAAGGGTTTGGTGAGTTATAGCATTGAATGTTGTTCATTCATCATTCTCTTTCCATTTCATTTCATTTTCAATGGTTTGATTACCAAACCGAGGTTTGACCAAGGAAAACCCCTATTCACTAACCCTTAACCCTTTTCCCCCTCTTTGCATGTGTGCTTTGCAGGTCTTGTATGTAGATTTTTCAAAGAGAAAGGTGTTAAAAGGTGTCATCAATCCATCAAAGTCTTTCAAAGTCAACAAAACCCTAAAAGAAGCTTGGAGATCACCCACAGACCAGATTCTACAGATTTAGATCTAGAAACTTGTTAGGAACAAAAGTGCAGATTGAAGACTACAAATTCTTGTCCCGAATTTCTTGAGATTCATAGGTGGACTAAGTCACCATTTGTGGAAAATTAGTCCCACTACCAGGCCTAAAAAGTGTTTTTTGTATTTTTGGATACCCTTTTGGCTGGAACCTATTTTGGCAGAATTTCCCTAAAATAGGACTAAGTCACCCAGCTTGGCGTAAGTGTCCTAGTTAGCTTCAACAACAAATTTTGTAGGATTCCAGAGCCTCTCTGCATCACATTCCATCTTCCAGGTGCACCTCTCTAGTCTCATTCAGCTCTGTTACAATTTACTTTCATTCTTAGGTCATTTTGAATACAACATTATGTTTTCAAACATCTTGCATTTCATTAGTTTTGCATTAATAATCAATATCTTTTATTAGTTTTTTAAATTTAGGGCATTAAATTTAGACATATTTCAATCATATTAGCATTATTCTTGAGTGGGGACATTGCAATTTTTGGCATACCTCTCTCCTTATAGGTAAAAAAATCCTAGAAGTGTTAGAGAGCCTTTTGGTGCCAAAGTCTTTGTCCACAACCTCCAACATAGCAGCACTTGTGTACCTATGAAAACCTCCTTATGCCTCAACCTTTCCTTGTTCCTATAGATTAACACTACATTCAAGTGTTCCTCCTTCAATTTATATATCCAAGAGGCTAATTATATAGACTTTTGAAGGTGTTTAATGCACCAAACATGGCACCCAAAGATGACCCTTCATTCCAAATGTCCTCAACCTTTGGATTACCTCCTCAAAATGTGAAAAGCCATTGATTTTGGCTCCAATAATTTCCCTCCAACTTGGGCACCCAACCATAAGAGATAAACATTACATTAAATGTAATAAATGATGGAAAACCAAGTTACACCTATTGCCTCTTTCCAAACACCTACTTGGATAATCCTAACAACCACTCATTTATCATTTCATTTATCTTTTATTATCCCATTTTATGAATCCAAATGTGGGGAAAATAATATTAAATATTTATGTCCACAACCCACCTTTACCACTGCTAGTGGACCCAACACCCCTTATGAGTGTATTCCAAACAATGGTGAGAATTAATACTACAATATATTTTCCCAATTCACCCTAAGTTCTTAGAGACACTTTCCAAGGATGTTGTAACCATGACATAGGATTTACAAGGTGGATGACACCTTAATCCTAACATTCTCCCACTTAACATCAACATTGTAGAAAACACCCATAGGAAAAACAAGGGAAAAGCATCCCTTAGCCAAACATATATCATTTAAATATTCACCATGCTCTCATGCTCCAACAAGATACTTTCAAAAGCAACCATGATAACCATCATCAAGAAAAAACTCCTTACATCCTCCAACATGCCACCTATGGAAGAAAAAGGAACATGCCAAGGTGAAACATATCAACTATCATTAAAACCTACAACAAACTTTACATGAACACAAGCATCAAATTCAAATGATAAAAAAATCTCTAAGTAGTTTCCTTACTCATACTAGTTGGAGTAGCAACCACAATAAATTGGAACTCATCCATGCTAACCATACCTCAAACCAAGGTATACCAAACATAGATTAAAATTCATGCCATCAACATACCAACCCAAAAATTGTAATCAAGTCTTTGCAAGGAAGCTGAGGTAGCGAAACAACTTCCTACACTAATCTTGAGAGGAGAATAATGCAAAAAATTTACAGATCTTTAACAATTACAAAAACTTAAATAAAAATAAACATAAATATCATGCATACCATGACATAGTGATTTATGTGGGGAAAACCCTTTCGGGAGAAAAACCCCACACTCCAAAATCTGCCCAATATATTATTCAGTAAATTACAAATATTACAATATACTTACAAAGCGAGCTTCTCATAGGAGTATCACCACTCAGAGATCCAGAGACAACATGATTGCTACCAGACTCTCAGAATACATCATCATCTCTCTCTATTGTAGCCGCAATATAGCACTCTCATAAAATAGGGTTACATTCTAGGGCAAGACAGGCCAACAAAATATCCACCATTAGATCTAAAACCTAACAATTAACTGTCTATATTTACAATGTATCATTTATCTGATGTATGTTGGCCATTTTAGTAGTTTCCTAAAAAAGTTAACAAAAAAATGTTTACGCGCATCCCACTCCTCCTTATGCCATTGTATATTACACCTATCAGTGTAACTAGGGAATATATATATATATATATATATATATATATATATGTATGTATGTATGTATGTATGTGTATATATATTCATATATATATCTTATCAACAATAACTGTTATATAATTGCAAGGTTGAGACACATTTTCCCAACAAATCTCCCACTTTTCAAACACCTTGCAAGAACAACGGGAGGGAGTAAACATTGTCTCTTAATTGCTAGGGGCCGAAAGGCCCATAATCTCTTAACACCATCTGAACTTCTCTGTGCTCACAAGCTTAGTTAAAGAATCAACAACATTCATCAAAGTATCTATCTTAACCAACTTCACCTTACCATCTTTGACCATATCTTGAACAAAATGATACTGTACATCAATGTGCCTGGTCCTGGCATGAAATGTCGGGTTCTTGGCTAGACATATCACACTCTGACTGTCACAATAAATTGTCACTACACCTTGTTTTATTCCAATACCTAAACATAGTCTCTTAAGCCAAATGGCTTCTTTACAAGCATGAGTAGCTTCCATATACTTTTCTTTTGTAGTGGAAAAAGCAACCACAACCTATTGCTTACTCATCCAAATGATTGCACCACCAAATAAAGTAAACGCATAAGCACTGGTGGATCATCTACTATCAATATCACCTGTCTAGTCTGAATCCACATAACCATGAATATCAAGGGAAATATTGTCTTCAGTCACATTACTATGATAACACAAGGAATAATTTGAGGTACCATGTAAATATCTAAAGACTCTTTTAACTACATCCCAATGAACTCTACCAATATTAGACATATATTTGGAAAGAACTCCCACTACTTGGGCAATGTCTGGTCTAGTACAAACCATAGCATACATCAAACTTCCAACTACACTCTGGTAAGGCCCTCTACTCATGTCTTCCATCTCAGATGGAGATGTTGGATAATCTAAAATGAATAGCTTTGTTCCAACTAAAACAAGAACACACAATGATCTACAATCTCGCATGTTAAATCTTTATAAAATTGAATTGACATACTTACTTTTTCCAAGCCATAGCTTTATGTTCACTCTATCTCTTTTAATTTCCATAACAAGAATGTTCCTAGCTGCACCAAGATCTTTCATTTCAAATTTAGTAGCAAGTTGAGATTTTAATTCTGAAATCATACCTTTCCCTTTGTCAATAAATAACATATCATCAACATATAATGCAATAGACAAGAAATGATCACCACCAGTTTTATAATAAACATAATGATCTAATTTAGAATGTTCAAATCCCAAACTCAACACATATATACCACATCCAAGGACTCTGTTTTAAGCCATACAAAGATCTCTTCAATTTGCAAACTTACTTTTACCTTTCACTACATAGTGCTTTGGTTGTGTCATATAAATATCCTCCTCCAAGTCACCATGAAGGAAAGCATTTTTCACATCCATTTTCTCAACCTATAAATCATAAGCAACAACAATAGAAAGCAAAAATCTAATGGATTCCATTTTTGCAATAAGAGAGAATATCTCACCATAATCAACACCCTTAACTTGAGAGTAACCTTTCACAACCAACTTTTCTTTGTATTTCTCAATACCTCCATCTAAACTAATATTTTTCTTGAACACCCATTTGCAACCAATAGTTTTCCATCCTTCAGGTAATGGTACAAGATCCCATGTATCATTCTTTTTCAAAGATGTCATTTCTTCATCCATAGCAATCTTCCAAGATTCTGCATCATTCATACCTAATGCCTCTTCTACATATTTCAGTTCATCCATGTTTGTATTCAAGGAAAAAATACATCTCCAATCATCAGGTGTATACCTTTCAAGTGGTTGTCTATTCCTTGTAGACCTACGAACAAGTTGAGTTGGAGGTTCTTCCTCCTCTTCTGAAGATCTAGAGCTAGATGAGATCTCCTCAACTTCTTGTCTATCCTTGGGCCTCGATTCAAATTTCTCAGGTGTAGAAGGAAATTGAATCACATCTTCCTGTTTACTTTATTCTGGTTGCAATGTAATAGAAGAAGGCTTAGTTTCTCTAAAAATAAAACTTCTACTATATATTACCTTTTGTCCAACAGGTTCTCTAAGCTTGTATCCTTTCACACCATAACTGTATCCAATGAAGATACATTTCACAGCCTTGTTATCCAACTTTGTTCACTTCTCCTTTGGAACATGTGCATATGCCTCATAACCAAAAACTCTAAGATGTCTTAATGAAGGCTTGCAACTTGACCATACCTCTATAGGCATCTTATCAACAAGAGCTGATGTAAGAGACCTGTTAATTAGGTAACAAGAAGTGGCAACAACTTTATCCCAAAACCTTTGTTCTAGGCCAACACCACTCAACATACTCCTAGCCTTCTCCATCAGTGCCCTGATCATTCTTTCTGCAACTCCATTCTGTTGTGGAGAAAACAGAGTTGTCTTTTGTTTATGAATACCACAATCTTTATAGAATTTATCAAAATCAGTAGAGAAAAAATCACCACAATTATCAGTCCTCAAAAATTTTATTTTGTTTCCAGTCTACAACTCAACCATTTCTTTAAATTCTTTAAATCGACTAAAAAATTCATATTTAATTTGTAGAAAATATACCTATGTCCCTCTACTATAATCATCAATAAGTGAAACACAATATGTGGATTTACCAATCGAAGGAACATCTACAGGACCAAACACATCAAAATGAATAAGATCCAACACAACACAAGATTTATGAGAACGCGAGTAAAACTAAACGTGGTTTTATTTTCCATAAATGCAATGCTCACAAAAAACAAATTCAAGATTACAATCAAACAAACCTTCAACAAGGTTTTTATTTTTCAAGGTCCTTAGACCCTTTTCTCCAATGTGGCCAAGTCTCTAGTGCCATAACATAGTTTTCTATGCAAGTAACATTGTTTCACGAGAAAGAGCACCCTTGGGTACCCAAAATCCATGACCATCTGCTGAAGGTGAAACCCTCACTTCTTCCATAGACTTGCTTTTCACAAAAGTACTATTGCACTTAACAATGCATGTATCAAGCTTATACAATGTGCCATATCTTAAACCTCTAGCAATCACCATAGAACCTCTAACCATCTTGCATCCTACATCAGAAAATACTACCTGCACACCCCCATCTATTAGTTTTCTTACATATAATAGATTTCGTTCTAATCCAGGGATATGCAACACACCATTTATCCTTTTTATTCTACCATCAGGAAACCCGATTTTAACTTTACCATGACCAACAATGTCTAAATGAGAATCATCACCCAAGTACACCTTACCTCCATCAAATTATTCATATTCAAAAAACCAATCTCTATTGAAGGTCATATGGAAAGATGCACCTGAGTCAATTAACCATGCATCATTACCTGCACGAGTTTCCAAATCTGCAATGAATGCGTTCTCATCTTCCTTCTTGGACTCAGAATCAAAATCAAGTTTCTTCTTTTTCTTCTTCTTTTCTTCTTTGCATTCCTTATGAACATGTCCAAGCTTACCACAATTCCAACAAATAATTTTGGACTTTCCAGGTGATTTAGATCTCTCCTTGGACTTGGATTTGTCACGCTTCTCATTCTTCTTCCCTTTTTCCTTAGGTATTCCAAGAACATTTAGGGCCTCCTTGGAAGTGATGGATACCTTCCTCATCTCTTCAGAAAGAAAAGAACCCACCACATCTCTAGTCTTCAAAATAATAGAAGTACTCCCAATATCCATAACAAGAGGATCCCACGAATTAGGCAAAGAACAAAGCAAGATCTGACATTTATCCTCCTCGTCCATTTTGACACCAACTAATGCCAACTGAGCCACCAACATATTGAATGCTTCCAGGTGGTTTGTGATTCATCCACCCTCTTCCATTCTCAAGGAATACAACTTCTTCCTCAAGAAAATCTTGTTCACTAAAGATTTGGCCTAATACATCTCAGCAAGCTTCTTCCATAGTTTCTATGCAAAGGTCTCCTCATGGACATTAATTAAAACAAAGTCTCCCAAACAAAGGATCTGTAGGCCCTGAAATATTCTCATCAACAACATACCACAGATCTCGATCTATCAACAAATCCTCCATATCTAGCTTCCACATTTCAAAATTATTTCCAAAAAATTTATCCACCTCTATTCTCCCTAATAAAATTTCCATTTGAAAATTCCTATAACAAGATCACAAAGTATCTTCTACACAAGCTCCCACTCAAACCTAGATTAGTCCAAAAAACCCAACAACCCACAACTACAGCCAAAGGTGATCAATCTTTGATACCACTTGTAAGCAAGCTAAGGTAGTAGACCAACTTCCTACACTAATCTTAAGAGGAGAATAATGCAAAAATTTTACAAATATTTAACAGTTACAAAAACTTAAACATAAATAAACATAAATATCATGCATACCACGACACAGTGATTTACATGGGGAAAATCCTTTCGAGAGAAAAACCACACAATCCAAAAGCTGCCCAATATATTATTCAGTAAATCACAAAGATTACAATATACTTGCAAAGAAAGATTCTCATAGGAGTATCACTACTCAGAGATCTAGAGACAACACAACTACCAAACTCTCAGAATACATCACTGTCTCTCTCTACCACAACCATAATATAGCACCCTCATAAAATAGGGTTACATTATAGGGAAATACAGACCAACAAAATATCCACCATTATCCAATCTAAAACCTAATAATTAATAGTCTAGATTTACAATGTATCATTTATCTGATGTATGTCAGTCATTTTAGTAGTTTCCTAAAAAGGTTAACAAAAAATTGTTTGCGTGCATCCCACTGCTCCCCCCCTTATGCCATTGTATATTACACCTATCGATGTAACTAGGAAATATATATATATATATCCTATCAAAAATAACTGTTATATAATTACAAGTTGAGACACATTTTCCCAACAATCTTTGTATATTCATCCTCCTATCTCAATGCAACATACCAATGTACAAATAACCATAGAAAAGGCCAACTAAAAAAGTTTGCATTAATACTGAAACAATCTTGTGGATATAGATAGTACAAATTTGAGTCACCCATTGTTAGAAAGTGGGTAGCTAATCCAAAACCTACATAGCTCATAGATCCAAACCAATGAAACATGCAAGCTCGTCATCACATCAGTAGCAAGCAAACCAAGATATCATAGAGGATAACCAAACATATATCCAAAAACTACCAACACATGAGTAATGTCAAATCTAAAAGTAGATCAAGGCATATCAAGTCTATCTATAGTAATTTACATAGAGGATGTTGCTAATTCCTCTATTACATAGTGTCAAGGAAACATATAATGATATTCAAATCTTACAAACAAATATTCTATAATACCTCTCTTGCCACTAGTCTCCATAGCTCTCCCAAGTTCTTCACAGTCAACCATGTGAAACCAGATATCTAGGAAGAATACCATGGCCAACGAGAGAACCTAAAAATCAAACCATATCCTTGTTCCACACAAATATGAACCAAGCTGTGTAATGTAAGATCTCCTTCACTATTCCCAAACTAAAAGGATATCAACATCTAATGTTCAAATCAAATGAAAACATGGAAACAATATATCTAAACCTCTCATATCGAAGATAGATCAAACCAACCAATCATTCCCACAGCAAAGGGAATATGCCCAAAGCCACAAACTATTTCATGTACCTCTCTAAATAAGTCCTCAGAACTAGATCCATAACTCAAGATAAAAACAAGGATAACAAAGGAAATCCATATAACCATGCATCTTCTTCTTAACAAACCTTCAAAATTTCTATAATCAAGACTAACTCATATGAGAAGACAAGATACAAAATAAAGAATGCATCTGATAATTAGGTTGGAAATACCTCTCAGATCATTCACCTACCAAGTAGACCAAGAGTGGGATACAATATTACATCATGTGCACACAACACCAAGAAATGGATATCTTCTCTTCATGTTCATAATGGATTCACATCCATAACCAAGTGTAGGATCATTGGTCTTTTTGCTGAAATCCTCATCAAAGAGTAACCATCTCAACATATGATCCCATAAATAAGAGATCTCTTAGCCTCACCCAAGTCTCTCTAGTATCCATGAGCATCCACCAATCAATCCATGCCAAATTAAAATGCAACCCTGCAAAATCATGAAGCTTGAAGCAAATGATTAATACTCAAAACCAAAGAGAACCAAACAAGACCATTATCAAAATTCCAACTATAGAATTAGGAACACATCATGACATCATGATCTAACATCCCCTCCTAGGATATCACATAAAAAATAATCATTCATCATCAAATGATGAATCAACATGACTTCTAAATCTCCCACTGAATTGTGTAACCAAGCTCTCCAAGCATCGTGATAACCATCTCCTAACTAAAGATCCTCCATGGAATCAACACAATCAAAGAACGCAACACCAAGAGCTCCCAAAAGGTATAGTTCAACCATAATCTCCAAACCAAGAAGATACAAATACCACAAATCCTTTGTCAATAGAACCAAACATACCATAACTCTCACTAAAATATGAAGGAAGAATCCAAGAGCTCTCCTTATGACACCAACAACTATTACAAAAGACCATCCATCTTCTAATCAAAGATTATCCATGGCTCACAACACACTACAACAACTTAGAGGTTCCAAAATCTTGAAACCAAGAAGATATAATATATTATGTAACTGCATAAAGCTCCCGTTGAAAGTAATACCGAGTTATACATAGAATCATGAACAAAATCATTTCCAACACTTTGTTAAAAGTGAACAAAGCTTCTCATGCACTATAAAAAACTGCTATAGATTCAAATGAACAACTCTATCAAGTACTCCTAATAACCATCTCTCATTATAACACTAGTAGAATTTGGAAAATAAATGACTACGTGACTAAAAATTTTAGTCACAACAACTAAAACTGACTAAATTTTACTATTTTTTTGCAACTCAACTATAAATGAGTAAATAATTGACTAATTTGGTCATTGACTAAAAAATTATTTAGTCGCACAAATAAAAATGACTAAATAGTTATTCATTTATTTAGCAAATCATTTAAGGAATCAAGAATCAATAGCCCACCAAAATACTCTAATAAACATACTCTATAACTTTTGTCGAAATCTTATTTTTCAAGCGTAACCCTCCAAAATGGAGTTTTAATTTTAATAAACATACTCTAAAACCTTCATTGAAACCTTATTTTCAGGCGTAGACCACCAAAATGGAGAAGTGTTTTAGTAAAGAATGATAGAGAATGGTAAGGAGATGTGCGTGATAGGAGGCATAGGATTCATTGCTGCTTATCTCATTCCTGCTCTGCTCAATAAGGGTTACATTGTTCGCACTATTGTTTGTAATCCAAGTATTTAATTAACATATATTTGCATAATCTCAAATTCCTTCAGATTTTTTTGAAGTATCAATGTATCCTATAGAATGTATCCTATATAGGGTTTAGAATTATTTATTTTAATTTAAAAAATAAATAAATGATGTATTCCTATGATTAGATAATGTGGAGATCTTCTAAATCTGCCCCAACTCATTGTCCTCTTTGGCACTGTATTCATTACTCCAGCTGCTAGGGTTTTGCATGTGACATCTTTAATATCTTCATGATAGTGGCTTTTTAATAGATCTTAGTCTTTGCTTTAATCTTTATCATGGTGACCCTTGAGTTCCATAATCCACCTTCAATCTCTTCTAAGAATGTTGTCTTAAGCTAGACTACATAATATGCATATAAAGCAAGTCCTTCATACATACCATTGTTCCAAACCACCACTCACTGCCTTGCTTAAAATGTTGCCTCCATAAACACAATAGCATGTTTTAAAATCATGGTTGTCAGTGATTTACCATTAAGGTCACTACTTTCATCAAGATACAATGATATTTTTGTCTTCAAACTCAAGGCATTATGCAAGATAACATTGTGAATTTTTTGTTGTGTAGGGTTTGAATTTCTTGCATATTTACTACTTTGCTAGCTGCCTTTAAGACTGGATATTGCACCCTTAGCTGCAATCTCAAACAACTCACTCACTATCACTTGAAGATTCCTTTCATGAGCATCCTTTTATAAAATCAAACTATGCCCTATAGACTACCTACTTACTACAAGGGACTCATTGTTTCATGGTATTGTGGGTCTTAAGATCCGTCAACTTTATTGTCACTACTTCATAGTCCACAAGGTATTATTCACTATTTTTCCATCTTTGATGAGTCTCAAAACATTGCTCAAACATGCAATCCACTACCTCCATTATACAATGGCTAAGAAGAAACATTGAACTTGTGATTACCACTGTTACTTCATTTGGATAGTCATTCTCTGATTGCATTTTCCTCATCTAACACTATCAATAGCATTTGAAAAACCCTTAAGGTCAATAAGGGGGTAAGGAAACTCACTGTTAAAATCTCCACTTTACTATGCAAGGTTTGAGCTTTATTATCTTGTCACTGCTCAGCCTTTTTTTGACTGTCACACCACAAGTGACTGTCATTCTTCTTACCATAGATTGAATTTACAAATTTTACTGAGCTACATAGTGTGCTTGTTATTGGCTACAATCCATAGATTGCAAGATTTTGTTATTGGCTACAATGTCTCAAGCTTTCTGGTATTGCAACCTCACTAATCCACTATATTTATGGTTTATGTTTCTACGGAGGCCTAAGGTTTGTACCCTAGTCATGCTCTTACCAATGCTTTTGTTAGTATTAAAAAATAACCTTAAATCTTGGGTCAAAAAATTAGCTATCTTGATAGGATGTGGTATGATCTTGGATTGTATCCTAGAGTGTGTGGGAAGCTTGTTTTTTATCATTAAGGTATGGAAACCTGATCAGGGAAATGTATCCTATATAGCATGGGTCTTGCTTTAATACTTCCCATAATGGTTATTAGCAAATCACATTATTATAGTTTGTGGTAACCCAAGATTGAATTCAAGTATGTAACAAACTTGGTCTGTAGTTTAAGCTGTACACTTTTAAGTAACATTCATAAGCTTTAGAAAATATTGATCACTCTCCAGAATAGCTCATTAAACATGGGTTGTGCTTGAATGCACTACATAATTGATATAACACAACCACTCTACATATCAACCAGAGTTATAGGCTCTTTATTGCATCAAGAGGTAATCGCTCTTGGATCATGCTATCATTACATTGTAACATGTTAAACTTGAGTCAACCTGAATGCACCCAATGATGATTGACACCTAATTGTGATGACAATGATTAATTTGTACATGAATTATGCTAATATGAGTGTCTCTATTTCTATCACAACATAGCCACATTAAACTTGGGTCACACATAAATGCATCCTGTATTTGTTATAGCACAACTGTGCCACATGACCAATAGAGTTATGGATGACATAATTACAGTCACAAGAATTTGTTCCTCAATTGTGCTCTTATGGTGATTCCATTACCATTACAACATAACCCTTTGGACTTATATTGTTCAAATCCTTACATTCCTTATTTTCTTTTTGGATGGATGGCAATTTAATGGCAGGGATTTGTATGTAGGTCATGCTCATATAAGTGCCTTCATCACCATTACACAATAGTACATTGGAATTTCCTTCTTGAACCTTTACTTCATTTTTTATTGTTAGGGTTTCTTAGTGATTATTCCATTTCCACGTGACATACTGAAAAAAGAAACTAAGCAAGAAATCATTTTGTTTTTAGTTAACTCCTGCTAACATACTTTTGGAATAAATGTTTGACTGCATTACTTTGAGTGTGAAGAATTTTGTTTTTTGCTTATAATACATTCATTGAGAGCTGTAGTAGAAAGCTTCTTATGCTGAAACCCATACTGTAAAATTTCTTTAAGCTACATTTAGGAGGCTTCATGGATTTTTTGTGATTTATATAGCTTATGTTTTGATAGTAAATGACATCGGATTCTTTCTTAAACTGAAATGATTTATTAATTATGGTTTTATGATTATTAAATGTTTTATTTAGAAGGGATTAATATGTGTCATTTTTATGTGCAGGAAGAATAAATTGTGATGCAACATTCAGGTATGGATGGTTCAAGCAAACTTGGATTTCTATCAGTGACATAACCAAGTTGGAGAGTACTTTTAGCCGGTCTGAAACACTTCTGGGTGTTTTCACTTGGAAGCAAAATCTGAGTATAGGAATACAAACGTCGATGGACAAAGAAAATCATAAATCTACTTATCCAATTTTTGATCGAATTTGAGGTCATGAATATCAAACAGAGAAACTTCCTACATTCTAAAGATAAAATCATAAATTTGCTGGTCCAATTGGAGATCCAATTTGAGGTCATGAAGCTCCGACAAAGAAATTTCCTACATTCTAAAGATAAAATCATAAATCTGCTTGGTCCAATTGTAAGGATTTGACTTTTTAATTATACTTTTTGACATTTGTCTTGATATAAATTGTCTATGCTTCCACATTTTCATGTATGTCTAGCAGGGAACTTGTAACTACAATATATGATAAAAAATCTCTACTGTTATGCTTTTATGGATGTCCCATGACCAAGATCTATATAAAAAGGTTGCTTTGTATACTAGGTGGTTAGGTGCTCTATAGTTTTATACAAGTTTAAGCTTTTCCTTTTGTTGATTTTTAAATAACAGTCTTAACTTTTCAGCCAAGATTTCTGCTGCAATCTCTCTTTTTGTTGTCTTTTCAGTAGTGCTTGATTTATAGATTGCAATTGTTGGTAGCTATGCCACATCTTGCTTATATATTTGTGATTTACACCTTAATTGCAATGCTAAAAGAGCCATATATTTACACCTTATTAATTTTGAATTGGTTTAGTGGGAAGTCTCACATGCCCTATTTTCCTAAGTGACTTGAGTTTGATACATTTGTATTTGCTTTGGACAATTTATGGCATTTACCTGTTGGAATTATGTGCCTCAAATTCACTGGTGGACCCCCAACTTGGTCGTCATCAAGTCAGATTACACCAAGTGAGATTTTAGGCCTTTACTTCCATCTCATGGTGTCTCATGGAGTGATCGGTGATTGAGTGATACTTACCACTACCCCGCAAAGGTGTAAGATTGAACTTGTGGTAGTGCGGTGTTACCACCGCCCCACAATGCTTCCATGTTGACTAGTGTGGTATAGCGGTGATTACTGCTACCCCACAGTGATGGTTGAAGGTATCCTGCGGTGGTGCAGTATAGTCACCGCCACACCGCTATGGTGTATGAGGCTTGGTGCGGTAGAGCGACAAATACCGCCCTATCACAATGAGCTAGTTTGTGTATAGCGGTGTAGCGGTGGATGGTCGATGATTGGATGTCTTTGGTAGGACAGTGAGTTATTGAAAGTTAAATGGTTAATGATGCAATAGAATCTACAAAGATGGATATTGTGTAGTAAGATTTTACTTATTGCTTTTAGTATTTTGATTATATTCTTTTGTTTTAATCATTTATATATTGGTCTCCTTTCTGTTGGCTTTGATGACTTGTAATGATTATTCTATTAGCTTTGAAAGAAATTCCTCATCCAAAGCTCCAATTCACACATAGGTAGGAAGGACGCTTTCAAAGGTTGAGGAGTTGGGGTTTACACCCACTAGTTGCATTTTCTTACATATTTGATTTCTTGTTCCATGTGCCTCCAAATAGGTGCACCAGATCCTTGAATGGGATTAACATAGATTTATTCAGCAGGAAAAAGAGACTAATTCTATATTATTTTGCTTTATAATTCATCCCAATGCTGATAGCGATCAATCTCAGCTTTGTAAAATACACAACATCATTAACTAATAGGTTCTTAAAAAAATGTTAGGATGCACCCTTCCAAGGGACATACCTCTCCAAATTTTCAAAAGAATTGCAATTCTTTTGAAAATTTGGAGAGGTATGTCCCTTGGAAGGGTGCATCCTAACATTTTCTTAAGAACCTATTAGTTAATGATGCTATGTATTTTGCAAAGCTAAGATTGATCATTACTAGCATTGGGAAGAATTATAAAGAAAAAATATATAGAATTAATCTCTTTTGCCTACTGAATAAATCTATGTTAATCCCCTTCAAGGATTTGGTGCACCTATTTGGAGGCACATGAAAAAAGAAATCAAATATCTAAGTATATTTCAAAAGTCAAATATTAGCATATGGCTTTCTTTGGGTAGGTTAGTGGCAACAAGATCCATATATCCCTATTGATACAAGATCTTCAATCATAAGGTATTAGACAGTCCAAACCGCGATTCAATATCAATAACATACTAATAACATCTAAAGCTATTTTTTAGCTTTGATAATAGTTGTCATTAGAATTGGGCCATATGTACTTGGAGTATCCCCTACAATAGCATTTTATTAGTCTAGCCATAAAAAAAATCCCTTAGATTTTCATGTATGTCTAGTAGGGCACTTGTAACTACAACATATGACAAAAAAATCCCTGTTGTTATGCTTTGATGGATGTCCCTTCAGATATCTAATGTAGTGCACATTATTATAGTGCAAGCCTAATTTTTAGATTGTTTCATTTAGCATCACCAATATTCTCCACCAGAAAATTGTCCCTATTTAAAATGATGGAAATGGTTCACATCTCTCAGAACAATTTCTCTTACAACAATCTTGGAGATGAATTTAGATGTAGTGTGAAAATCATAACATACTCGAAGGTTCTTAACAACTCTAATAGTTGTAGCAGGGGCCATGTTTAACAAACCAAATGCAATTGCTAACTTTTCACTATGGTAGTAGATAAATGAATCTTTTTTCTTCTATTCCATAGCATTAAGTAAAAGTCTTGAATCTGGAAAGACCCTGCTGCCTTCATTTTCCAAGCCAATTTCTCCAATTTTGCATAGCTATCCCATGTTTGTGGATGATTTGTCTCCTACAAATTTTTAATTGATTTATCTTTCTGCTGTGTTTGGACTTACTTTTGTAAACTTGCAATATACAATGCACTTTTATTCTTTCTGAATTGAGACTAATAGTAATTTTGTTGGTTGTATTGAGGCACAACTTCATTCATGGTAGAAAAGTCAAACCCTATTTCTCATATCATATGGCACGTTGCATATAAAGGAGGAAAGATTCTAGCTGGGTTATTGTTGACTGCATTGAAGGAGAGAGCTTCATATATGGGATATGATCAACACTCTCCTTCTTGGATACTACATGTTACAACTTGCTCTAGGAAGATTGCCCATGTTGTAGAAGTTTTAAGAGATGAAAGGGGAATATGCTCGCATTGAAGGGCTTCAAGCATGTGTTTCCATCATTGTAGAAGTTTTTTGGAGAAGTTTCTTTCTTGCAGTCATTTTTGTGCAATATTGTAACTTAGATTTTCAATCTTGTGAGTGAAAATAACAATTGTAATACTCTATTTCTAAGCTGTAATTAGAACACTTTTCTTTTATTAATAAAGTTCGCCAATTTTTCCTTCTCAATGGTTGTCTTATTGTGTGCAATTGATGATTGATGTGTATTTTTGTATTTTATGCTTAAATCCTCAAATATCAGTCAATTAAAATGACTAACTATACTAATATTGACATCAATTAATAATTAAGTTGACTAAATATACTACCAATTGATAGAAATCAGTGAACAATAAATAAAAATGACTAAATAAGTGACCAGTTAAATATATTAGTGAATACAAAATGACTAAGTGACCATATTACAACAATCAATGACTAAATATATCAGTGGAAAAAAATGACTAAATAAGTGACCAAATTACAACAATGAATGATTAAAACAACAACTAAATATACTACCAAATTGATCAATCAAAACAACCAATAAATGACTAAAAATTGTTTAGTCATCAATCTGGTCGTGTTATATATGACTGGCAATAAACTACTAATGATCATGTGACCAAGTTCAGTCATTTATAAGCAGTTTTTAGTAGTTTTTTCAGTAGTTTATTGTTGTTTCTGTACTAATGTAATAAGCATACCAATGTAATAATGGTGAAAAAGAATATGGCCTACCAAATAGAATCCATATAAAAAAAATTACAATATCTTCACATATGCAACATCTCAAAGGAGAAATATATATAATCAGTGCTCCAATCTCAAATAACAAAAAAATAGATTCAACCCCACATTAGTATCATGCAAAACAAAGATAATCAAGTATAACATGTGGATTTCCAAGACTCAAACACCAAAATCAATGCTAGATCTTATTTTCCAAACAAGCCCACATAGGAGTAACCATAGATCAATAAGAGCCCTCCAAGAAGCCATGCAAACCTATAACTATCTTCATCCAAAACACCTTGAATACAGTCTCATCACATATATACATACCACATTTTAATTAACATGTAAAAAATGCAAAACCATCATTGTAAATCTAAAATCCATATAACCATTCAGACATTCACACCAAACATGTCATCTAAATAATGGAATAAATGCAGATCTACAAACCCACAACTAAAAACGAGAGTAAATTGCAACCCAATAAGAAAAACCAAGCTATCCAAGAGCTTATATCATATGAAACATATGAGCTCCACAACTCATAAAGAGGTAAAGTGGCTTATATTCCAGAGCTTTAATGTAACCAAGGGCTAAAACCATGAAACCAACATAAGAACTCCATTTTGTAGTCCAAATCGAGAGTGTTTCTCCATGTGACTAGGATGTATCTACCCATCCAACATGAACACCTTCTCTACCCAATGATTAAGTGCTAGTCCACCAGGTGGGGCAGTTACCAAGACTAGTGATCGACCAACAACAACTGAAGCCACCCATAATTTGTCCACTATGATCATGACCACTACCACCTTCTTCCTACCAACCACCTAGTCACCACCCCTATGGTCACCTCTATTAGTGGTGCTACTCAAGAGCCACCAGGGCTCTCTCTCTGGGCCTACAATAGGCCTTTTTTTCAATTTTGCACAACTTTGCACTAGAGTGCCGAATTTTGGTGAACGAATAGTCATTGGAAAGTTGATTCGACGAACTTCATATCAAGGTAGGCAATTTTTGTAAATTTTTCCATTTTTTGCTAGTTTTACTAGCCTAACGGTATACTTTGCATTTATTGTTTGCAACTAGCATAACTTTTGCATATGAAGTTGGAATTTGGAAATTTTTAAAATTGCTCAAAAAATTGCAAGGAATCTTTAATTGTAACCTTTATTATTTTGTTTGATAAGTCATTTTTTTTTAAATTGTAAAAATCATCATATGTTATAAATAGTTGATTTAAGCTTGTCACTTATACAAATTGGAAAAATTCTTCATTGTACTTTGTCGAGGGGTTGCAAATACAACTTTAATACATTTTGGGGGGTGAAAGACATAATCTACGTGCCCATTTTTCTTTTTCTCTTGGTGTTATTTTTCTAAACATACATAACTAAGGAAAATTGAGCTCCCCACTCCACACAAACATCATACTTAAAAATGTCCCAATAACTACAATTTAAAGGTTTATGGAAATGTTAGTTGAACAACAACTTGAATTCACACAAGAATTTGAAAAATGTACTCATAGTAATAAGTTAGATGAAGCCAAGGGGCTCATAGGCTTACATGTATCTAGTAATTTGTTGTTTCATATTACGAAGTGTAAAACAACTAAAGAAGTTTGGGACAAACTTAAGGAATTATAGAGTCAATTCAATCAATTCCAAATCTTGCAACTAGAGGTATATTTAACATCACTCTCTCCATATGATTTTCCTACTATTCAAGATTTCCATGCACAATTCAAAATTATTTTGTCATAATTGAAAGGCTATGGACATGATAAATTTGATGATGAATACATATTCTTGATTCTATTTAAGAGTTCCTTATCATGTGGTTTCTTCTACTTTCTATTCTACTATGGATGCCATGGGGAAAGATATAAGATGCCTATTTTTGAGTTTTTTTGTGAGTGTCTTACTAGGGAGCAGGAAAAGTTGATTTAGATGGATATACTTCCTAGTTCTAAGAGCCAAGATTTAATGGCTCAATCTTCCAAGGGTAGATGAAATAATAAGAATGATTCTAAGACAAAATCTCCTTTAGTTAGTGAGTCTCCCTCCAAACCAAAGAATAAGAATACTTCAAAGTCCACTCCACCTGAGCCTACTTCTTCTAACTTCAAAGACTCTTCCTCCAAGTCTAAGAAAAAGAAAGGAGATCCTTGTTATTTTTGTGGAAAATATGGGCATAATGAGCCTCATTGTTTCAAGAGACTAGAGGCTTTGGCAGAAGCTATGAGGAGACACAATATTTTAGTTCCTAATTCTTTTTCCATGGGATAAGGGAAAGCTCTTTCTGCATGAGCTTTGCATTCATCTACATACAGCTAGATTCTCAATTTAGGTACTTCAAACCACATGACCAATTCACATGATCTCCTTGATTCTATTTCTCATAACCATACTTCTTAGATTATAGTTGGGAACTCTTCATGTAGACTCTATTTTTGGGGACATAATGCATTTAGATGCTAGATGGTTGAATTGAGGATGTTCTTTTTGTTTTTGATATTTTAGTGAATCTAATATCCATATATCAAATTTATCATTATGGGGATGGAAATACCATTGATTTTACTCCATAAAATGTGACTATTTGACAGTTATAGGATCTCGAGAGGGTTTTTGCTTCATGGATAGTAGATCATGAGGGCCATTTGTACTAATTTGATGGATTTGAGTCTTCATCAAGTTCATCCTTTATTGCTCATTCAAATTTAATAATAAAACTTTGGCATAAAAGGTTGGAATTTAAACTACAAATATCTTCAATAGATGCATACACATAACTTGGTGGTTGGCCTTCCTAAGATTTCCTGCATAGAGGGTGTTTGTTGAGGTTGCATTCTTAGAAAAATGATCAGGACCCCTTTCCTAAGGGACAAGCCACACATGCTACAACACCCCTAGAGTGGTTCATAGTGATCTCATGTCATTCCCAACTCCTTTTTCACTTGGGCTAAGTATGTGCTCACTTCTATCAATGAATTTTCAAGATGCACATGGGTATAATTTTTAAAGTACGAGAGTGAAGTTCTCAACACTTTCAAGACCTTAAAATTATTTGTGGAGAAGTAGTTAGGTTTTTCTTTTTGACATATACACATAGATAATGGGGGAATATGTCAACTAGGTGTTTCAAGATTTTTGCAGTGAGCATGGTAGTCTTTGTTAGCACACTACTCCTTACACTCCTCAACAAAATGGTGTGCCCTATAACATACTCAACTGTCAAATTTGGAATTACTTAATGAACTAACTAAAAAATAAATACCACATACTAAAATTGACATAGCATTCATTTAACATGATCAATATATTAGTGGAAACTATAACCATTTGAATTTGAAATAAAAAAATTCAATAATGAAAATTATGATAATATTTTCGTTCTCATTACATAAATGAATTAAATTTAATGTAAACATGTTTAAAATACACAATAAGTGTTATAAAGTTGGAATTCTACATCTGTCTCACAAGTCTCATTGAAGTCATCTATAAGAGGAAGAGCATCAATCGAGTGCTTCATCTCCAACCACAGACTGGCAGTCCCTTGCACACCTTCCATATAGAAGTGGCCCTACACTTCACAAAGAGTATTGACAAAGGAAACCAATAAATTTATTCCATCTGAATCCTAGTGTTGTGTCCTACATAACCCAATCAACCATACAACTTTAGACAACCTCTAACTAAGTACGACCAATTTGATTGGATTGTGCAATCTAGAACACTGTGAATTGACTAAATGCAAGCAAAGAATTTTGCATTACTTTGGCCAAAGTTTTTTAAAAAATAAACATTTCCATAGGAAATGTAGTCGTGAATTCAAACACCTCTAACTTGACTTGGAAACAACATTCAACCTACGATTTACCTCACAATTGACTTGTTTGATTTTTTATCTAAATTTTCACAAGGATTTAAGATAAAAAAAAAATGTATAACTTTCTATGGTTGATAAATAACTGAGGTCATAGAAAAATACTCCTAACAATTGAACATCTATATTGTGTGCACAATTTCTCAAACCTTTGGCTATTGCCACTTGTTCATATGCTTTTACAATTATTCAAGAGTGTAATACTCTCTTATTTTTCAAACAAAAGACTTTTAAAATTATTTTACAAGTTATGGTATATTTAAATAGTGAAAATGACTCGTGACTCTTAATCTATCACTTGAGGTCTTGGAAACTCATAACACAAGTAATTAGAGCTTTATTTACTAATATCAAAATAACTTCTTCATGTAAATATTTCTAATTTTTCAATGTTTCCACTTTATTCATCATTCAAAAAACACATTTTATAAGGATAATAAATATACAACATATTTCCTATTTATTGTTGCAAGAATAAATAAATATTTAAGGATTTTATGACAAATGAAAGCCCTGAATAAAAAGATTACTCACTACCATTATAACGAGTCAAAAAAAAATTCATTTATATTTATAAATGTATTCCAAGATAGTCTATATATGTACACACATCTAGATACATGAATTATTAACTTCCTATTTTATCAAAATTAGACAATACTCAAACTCAACCTTATCCTTTATAATATCATAACTCTGCGCATGACTTCCTATTTTATCAAAATTACCCAATACTCAAACTCAACCTTATCCATAACTTTACACTCAACAATAACTAATCTACAAAACCATCAAAAGTTTCAATAGAATAATAATATTAATAAAAATGGCAATAGCGTGCACTTCATAAATCAAGACATTGAAAAGCTAACCAAGAAGTTCAAGATTCTAATTTAATTAGAACAAGCATATGTCTTTTAGTTAGTCAAGTAAGGCAGGAATGTTTATAAGTTATTTAGGATAAGTTTCACTGTAATTGAAAACGGTTGATGTAATAGAAGTATGTTGTTGACAGTGCATGTCTTTGAATCTTTTGACTTTAAACAAACTAGATAACAATAAAATTGTGTCCCCATGCAACGTTGTAACAAACTAAACGGCGTAATAACAAGAAAGTAATTATTACATAATTTTTAAATAATATAACGATAAAACATTGTAATGAGATTTTTGCCGTGCATTAGAAGTTGCGTGTAGTGCTTTGAACTCTTATTCTTCTTTTTACACCATCCAAGTGAATGTCTATTGTTAATTATTGTTACTTAAACAAGGCATGTTACTGAATGATTTTTATTATTATTGTTTTTCAAGAGTGGCTAGAGAGTTTATTATTGTAATATCAAGGTTGAATTAGGTGTGGGGTATAACATTATGGTAAATCTGAAGAATATTTTTTAATAAAAATAATTGAATTGTGTAGGTACGAGTATGTTTGTCATTTAAAGGATTATAATATTGTGAGTATATTTAAATTATAAATCATTTTTTAGTTAAGTTGTTATGAGGAGAGGAATTAGTTCGTCTAAGTCATTTGAGTCTTCTAAGTCATTTGAGTCAAATCTAGCCCAATTTTATTTAAGAGGTTTGTGACTTATAAATAACGTAGTCAAAATTTATATTTTTATGAGAGATTGTTTTAGCGGTAAGATTTGAGGGGTATTTATTATAGTGTCTACATATTGAGTGTACAAATTATTGACATTCTTTAGATTAATGTTCACATTCATCTTGTCAATTTTTTGGAATTTATCCTTTATGATATAGATCTTTTATATTTAACAAAAAAAGTTTGCATTAACTTTTTGTACATTTTCACAAGTGAATCAAATGATTACATTAGATTGATTATGGATTGTCATCTAAAACATTGATGTTAAAATCGGTCTAGAAATAATCTCCTCAAATAACTTTTTTCTTCATATAAATAATTGAATTATATAGATATTATGAGAGATGACAATATTATGAAAAAATATACATCTAAAGGAGAAATTGTTTTTAAACTAAATTGTTACAAATAAAGAGATTCAATCCATCAAAATTGTCCAAAAACTCAATCAATCCAATCGCATTTCTAAAATATTTGAATCTATAACTTTTTTGGTTTTGGGGACTTCATTATTATTACTATTGATTTGACCAATAAGATAAATATATTATTTTTTAAATCTGCAAAGGTTGCATAAAGATTTTCAAATAGTAACTACTCTTATTAAAGTCCATAGAATAAAAATCCAAGGAAGTTTACTACAAACTCAACACCTCAATGATTTAAAGGAATCAAAAAATCAAAATGCTTAGACAACCTAAATAGGAAAGGTAAACCATCAATCCAAATCATTTTGAAGGAATTTTAGAAGTTGAAGAGACTATGTGCTGATAAGGACCTCCAGTCCATAACATTAAAATTGCGTTAACATCAAATACCCATTTAGTCAAACAATGAGCAACAATATTCCATTCTCTAAAAATATGAATAAAAAAGATAGAATCAAAATTTTGTAATATGCGGAAAATCTGCTCCAAATAGGGGAGAGGACCCAGTAGTTGTGCACCCTAACTCGCGCTTCTAATTATCCTACGTGGAAATTTCAAATCACTCCCAATTTTTTACAGCAGCTTACTTGGCAAATCTCCTGTTTATGACTTTCGTTTCAAGGCCACATCATCAAATATGATGCCACATTAGCATGCTTTTTGTCAAGGTGTCTAAAAAGGCCCAAAAAAAAAGTGCTACCAATACTTGTGCATTCACATCATGGATAGTTGAACGCCGATGTGGCATCACATGATTGGTTACTTTTTAGATCAAAAGAATACATTTTGTTTAATTATGGGTAGTCAAGTCACAACTATTGGCATTATATTAACAACTACTATCACAACTATTCGACATTATATTAACAACTACTATCACAACTATTGGAACATGCTCAACTATTAGGTCCTTTCCCCTAGAGAGCCAATCTGGAGGACTTCATTATAATTACCGAGGGACAGGAGTTGTTAAATTTTCAGACTGGTCAGTGAATTGAACTTCCCCTGTTCACACCCTCTGTTTACACATTGTCTGTAATAAATATATTGTTGCACCTAATAAACAAGGGATTGTACAAAGACTCACTTCCTCGTGCTGCTGTCACAAGTGTGGTGGGTACTAAGTAGGGAAGCCTCTCATAGGTTACCTTCAATAATAATGACAATTTGGTACAAGCTATTCTATAAAACCTAGACAGTTGATAAGAAAAAAAACATCAATTTTGATGGAGCTGAATTGAGTATATATCACTTTTGGGTATTTTAGAGCTGTTTTTGGGAAAGAAACAAATTTATGTAGTCTGTAAGAGTCTGTACATGGTATTGGCAGGGTTTGCAACTGCCTACTGGAAAATGACAAGTATTGGAATGTGAATGGGAAATATTTTAATCACCAGACCAGGTCTGTTACCATTCATAAAAGTTGAGGTTGGAGAGGGCAAGGTGTTCGTTTTTGGTGTTACAGCTCAATAAATTAGAAATGTTTTCATAGTATTGAATATTGATGAAGTGAGTAATGAGTGTGGTGGACTCGTGAAGCACGAAAAGGAATAAAGAGGGCGCCAGAAAGTTTGGTTTGGTTTGACAAAGCAATCAAGGATGAATTCAACACTATACGCGGTTACATGTTGGAGGTGACGCGATCCCCTGTTTTCCAGCCAGACAAAAGACACGGAAAAAGAAACAAAACTGTTTGTGCATAAATCGATAAATAATTTTCTGATGCAGGGCAATCGGAGAATATTAACTCTATCCGTCGTGCACCGTGCACGCCACACATTCTGCTCCAATCATTGATGTATTACTTGCGCTTCTCGTGGAGGGCAAGACCGGATTATAATATGAAATGAAAGACGTTTGATGAAATTGTCGTGTGGAATATCATAGGGAGAGTGCATGTGCAGAAGAGGTGCCCGGGCGTAGAGATTACTAATCATAGTGCCGGTGACCCCTTTCATTACAAGACCATTTTCGAGAGGAGCGAGCAGCGGCGGAAAGAGAATGTGAAAGGAGAAAATAGAAAATAGTGTATAAATCAAGCTGGAAACAAGTTGGTCTTGGGTACCCATGTGGTGAAGGAGCAGGTCTTTCGGGTACGGCTCCCTAGGGACAGGTCACAAACTTTAAATACTGGTTCGCAATCCCCGTTTTCCTTATTAGTATTTGTCTACCATTGCTCCTCTCTCCTGCATTTTGCTGCTCTGTTGAGGCCTGAGCGTGGTGCGACATTATGCTGGATTCTTCAGAATTGGGCATTCTTTGTGCTGGTTTATTGAGGGTGAGTTGGTGGCATTTGAACAGGACAATGATACTGGTTGAGGTTGGATGTTGGTTTTAGAGAACGGGTTGTTGGTCTCTGACTGTTTATGCAGTTTGGTTGTTGGGAACAGGGCAAAGGATTTAAAAGGGGAGTAGATAATACAGTTGTGGTGGTGGGGAGAGGCGGAGAATGGAGCGGACGGGCAGGGGGTTTAGAGTATTGAAATGGACGTTTGTATCTGTGTGCACATTGTGCATTTTGCTGGCAGGTTTCTCCCGGATCGCCAGAGACGAAGAAACGGCGGCGCGGGGAAGCGGGTCAGAGCAGGAACACAATGCTAAGATAATGCGGTTCAAGCTGCTGCACAAAAACGACCACGACTCGCCTTTCCGGAAGCAGGGTGAGACACGGCTAGAGTCATTGCGGTTTCACCTCCGGCAGGACAAGCTCCGTCTCGCGGCCTTCTCAAGGTCCTTAGAGAGCTCCGGTTCACATCATGAAGCTGATGCGGAGGCTCCGGAAGATGCGGAAGCGGAGCCTCCGGAGGATGGCGAGGCGGAGCCTCCGGCCCATTCCAGGGATCCAGACCCGGCGGAGGTAATCCGAGCGCCGATATTTTCCGGGTCGTTCGTCGGGTCGGGGCAGTACTTCGTGGACGTGCACATCGGAACGCCGCCGAAGCGATTCCTTCTCATCGCCGACACGGGCAGCGACTTGGTGTGGGTGAATTGTCGCTACCACTCCAAAACCCGCCGCGGCAGTTCCGCCGCCCGGATCTTCGACTCGGGCACCTCGTCCACATTCGCCCCGGTGTCGTGCGCCGCGGAGGAGTGCTTGCTGGTGCCCCCGCCACCCAGTGCGCCGTGCAGCCTCCGCCATCCGACCAGCTGCCAGTACATGTACAAGTACTCCGACCTCTCCGACAGCAGCGGCGTCTTCGCCTACGAGACGCTCACAATCAACGCCTCTTCCAACGCGGCCTCCAAAGGAATCCGAATCCCCAGCGTTGCTATGGGCTGCAGCACGCGCCGCCACGGGCAGAGCTTCCTCGGGGCGGACGGAGTCATAGGGCTCGGCCAGGGCCCCATTTCTTTCTCCTCTCAAATCGGCCACATGTACGGCGACAAATTCTCCTACTGTCTAGTCGACCATCTGAACAGCCCTTCGACCAGCTCTAACTACCTCGTCTTCGGCCACCGCAGCTTGGACCATCTTCAGTCTGGTCTGCAGTACACTCCCATTCAGAAAACCCCGTCCACTGCCCCCGACACTTTCTACTACGTTGGCATCGAAGGCGTCAACATAAACGGCAAACGGTTGCCCATTCCACGAAGCGCCTGGCTCGTCGACAGCCGTGGCAACCGCGGGAGCATTGTGGACTCCGGCACAACTCTGAGCTATCTTCTGGAGCCCAGCTACGGAATTCTCCTCGCGGCCTTTGAACAACTTGTCTGTTACCCGCGCATCGACCTCGACCCCTTCGATCTCTGCATCAATTCTTCAGGCATTGCAAATCCTCTCATCCCTGATTTCTCCATCGACTTCGACGGCGGCGCCTCCTTCCGTCCTGCCGTCGACAATTACTTCATTGACGCCGCGCCGGACATAAAATGCCTCGGGATTCTCGGCAGCTCGACTCCACTCGGGCTTAATGTGATTGGAAACATAATGCAACAGAATTTTTTCATGGAGTTCGATCGCAAGAATTCCAGACTCGGGTTCTCAAGAACAGATTGCTCTAAAGATTAAGATTTTCTGTGCTCCGTTCGTTTTGTGTTTGATTTGTGTGTAATTAGTGTGTCGGATTCCAACTAGCCCATCGAAACGTTCTTGGGACCTTTTATGGCTTAGCGTCTGCTGCTTTTGCATTGGCATTGATGTGTGAAGTACATTTTACTCTAATCCGCTGATAATTCATTCATTCAATTAAGCTTTTGAAGTTGCTGCAATGTATTAAATGCTCTGTGCCACACAAGTTGAAACTGCAATTGAAAGATTATATGAATTGGGATTTGAACTCTGTAGCAATTTTATTGTAACATTTTTTTATCACACTTGTTAATTTGCTTGTTTTTCAATGAAAACTTTTAATGATAGTGAAGGTAATTTTGTTTTGTTTTGTTTTTTTTCATCATTTCAGAAGAGATGAAAAGTGGTAATTGAACTCAGAACAAGTAAACGCTTGTAGCTATGATATTATTTTGGTCGTTTACAATAAAGACAATGAACAAAAGCTGGTTGCATGTGCTGTTTTGGCTCGTGGAAGTCCAATCTGTTTAGTGGGACAGAGACATGAAAAAAGAAACAATCTTTCTTTATTGTGGCTCACATGCATGAGATCTATGGGCCACAAGATCTATGGGCCACAATACGTCTTTCTTTCTCCAACTAATGTAATACTAATACTCCTACCATTATAAGGTAATTAAGTGTGTACTAATAAAGCTTACTGTGTTTGCCCAAAGCATGACGTAAATTCATGGAAACACTTTTCTTCCAATCTTTGCCTCCAAAACATTGTCTTGTGTCTTTTTATTTTATTATATTAAATGGATTATATAGATATTTAGTCGAAATAGTATAGTTAGGGTATTAATATTATATTAATATTATATTTTTCTTAATATATTTCTATCATTATTAATAGTTAGTAGTCTTCATAGTTCATGATAATGTATATGTTGAGATTTCTGACTTGAAATTGTGTGAGATTTTTAGCATCGACGTTTTATATCAAACTCCATGATCCATCATCAAAATAATGCAGTAAGAGAAAAAAAGAATGATGATGGATCATGGAGTTTGATCCGAGACATCAAGATAATGCAGTAAGAGAAGAAAAGAGATGATGGATCATGGAGTTTGATCTGAAATGTTGATGCTAAAAATCTCACATAGTTTCAAGCCAGAAATCTCAACATTTACATTTCTGTCATTATATTTTTTTTTGATGACTTCATTTCCAATGTAAACATGGGTTTGAACTTTGATGATAAGAACAACACCACCACAACTTAACCATCACACTATACCACTATTAACCATTTATATTATTATATTAATAATATTAGAAATATTCTATTAAATTGATAAATATAATATAATATTATTATATATATTTTTCTATTTATATTAATATTGTTATATTATGATTATAATATTATATTATCTTTATTATTAAATTATTGTTACTATTTTTATTATTAATATTAGTATTATATTATTATTAATATTACTATTATATTATTCTTATTATTATATTATGATTATTATTTTATTTTATTATTTTGGTATTATATCATTTTTATTATATTATATTATTCTTATTATATTAATTGTATTATTATATAATTATATTATTAAACTTGTATTAATATTAATTTTAATTAGGATTAGATTAGGCTTACATTTAAATTTAATTGTATTAATAATGATAGGACCTGGATTACGAGCAACAAAAATACCATGTAGATCCATACAAATCTTCATGACAACATAACAACGATGACAATGACCAAATTGTAGCACATCTACTTTTTCGAGTTGTAGTTGTGCTTGAACTTCATCACCTTCATCTTTCTGACCTTCACTATGTCCATTTCTATGTAGCCCATGAGAGCTATATAGATTTCATTCCAAATCAAAATGGAAACTTGACCATTTGGCAAGTAATTTTTCAAGATAAAAAATCTACACCACATATCAACTATTTTAATTTTAGTTTTCACAAAATTAAATTGATTTATTATTGCTTTTGATAAGAATTTAGCTAAGTGGGATTTTATTTTTGACAATAGATAAGGATAGTTAAGTGGTGTTTGATATTTTTAAATATTTTTTACGATAGATTAAGATAGATAATAATATAATAAAGTTAACATTATTTTAATATAATATCATAAAGATATATCTTTTTTCTTTAAACTGCAGGAATTGGTCGGGTATCCACCCCCTATAAACTGTAGTGCACCTGATAAACTTTTTTCACGTGACCAGTGGCACTAGCATGACATTCCCTCCTATACCATGGGGACGGTGGGGAGACTAGACCTCGTGACCTCTTGTCTACAACATGATGCTTTAGCCAATCGATCTAGGCCCACCACCCCATAAAGATATATCTTATGTTATAACTTTATGTTATAAAAATATAACAATAATGATTTATTATTATTAAAGATAATTCTTAGATTAATGCCAATAATAATAAAATATAATAAACACATAATTTTCAAGGCTTTAAGCATTTTTATGTTTAAATACTTGATGAATACCATAAAAAGTCAATAATGATTAAAAAATACTATAAACTTGTAAGTTTTGTTCCTTCTAGTTCATTGACATGTCTTATTAGTATTCTGAATTTTGAATGAATTGTTGATGCTCTAATGTTGAATGTTGCAGCTCCAATTAGTGCAAGTAAAAGCAGAGGAGATTGATTAGGAAAAGCCAATTTTTCAAGTGCTTAACTAATGACACCAATTAAATATGACTTGCTTGTTCAAACAGTGCCTTGAATTATCATAAATAGGGGCAATATATTTTGATGTGTCCCATAGTGTGACATGATAATGTTGACTGCTTTATGTTGTTTGTCATTGAGGTTTTCATAGTCCACAAATTGTGGTATGTCATCATGAATGAAACAACCATTAATTTTAATGTTAATAAAATTTATTGCTCCGTTTGTGTATTCTTCACCTTCAAATCTATTAGACCAATCTATCTATCTATCTATTTATATCTCTTCTATCTAACATATCTATCTCTGTGTAAGAGAGGGGGAGCAACCACGTCAAGGCTCCAAGTCACAGAGAGCCAAGAGCGAAGGGATGCCCTAACTTACCTCACTCTAAAGGGATGTTTTGAGACAAGGATCAAGAATGATGAGAACTATAATGTACTTCAATCACCCTATAGATCCTGAACTTAGGTTTGGGCTAGGCTAGCTGGTTTTTGGAGTCGTATTGTGCCTCAAACAACTCTCTGTCCAAGGATGACAACGTAGTTCTGGGATGAAAATGTGGTGCACTGGCATCTCCCAGGTACGCTAGCATCCATACGGTCAAAAAATAGTGAACACAATACAAACTTCCTAAAAACTAACTAACAACCTAGTTGATTAGTCTAGATGGTAAAAATTGAATGAGAAAGTATAGGAAATAGAGACTAAAGTGATAAAACAAGTAAATGAGAACTAGGGTGACAAAGATTATGTCACAAAAGTGCCTATTCACCAGCTAGCTCCACATGTACTTTCACCTGCACACAAGCAAGAAGGGGAAAATTATTGGGGCTGTATAGGGAGCTACCTCAGTCAGACCCTCATTTTGGTGTTTCCACCTCCACGGACAACCAGATAGCAACGAGACAGAAATATGTGATAAAGAGGGAAAGAAAGTAGAAGTTGCAATAAACACTACAAAACAGTAAAATGCTACTCAACCAAATCACAAAGGAGAGGAGAAAAACGTTACCACCTCCACCCAAAAGCTCACTAGCCAATGGAGGAGAATAAGGAGTTGGCAAGGTCACCACAACATCAACTATGATGAAGGGAGGTCTCGCAAGACTCCAAGCCCACACTGTTATGGCTTGCTTCACACTTGCTATGTGAAGTTGATGAAGTGTTGTTGCTGCGACAATGGAGTGTTGAAATGTTGCTTGAGAGTGAAAAGAATGCTGGAAATGCTAAGAGATGGCTTGAGAATGTGTACATAGAAAATTCCAAGAGAGATTGTGAAGAGATGGAATGAATGAAAGAAGAGTGTTCTTGAAGGTGGGATGGGAGAATCTTCCATTTTTGAGGTCAGTTGGTCGAAGAGGGATGTTACAATTCGACCCTAATCAAATATGTAACACCTCTACCAACTTCAAACACGGGAATCCGTCAGGGATGACAATGAACCATGTGGACATTTGTGCGTCACGCGCTCATCCCTGAAAAAAATTCTCTCACCAACACAACATACAGATGCCAAGTGGAAGGAAGGCAATTGGGTGATGTGGAATTTTTCCTTTAGATTTGATTTTCTAAGGTGAGGATATGTAAAAGGGGTGCAAATTTTCTCCTATACATTTTTCCCCCACTTTAGCAAGCACCAATACTGATGAGTGCTTCAGTAAAGTAGATTGAAGAGTTAGTAGGGTTAGAAATTTATACCTGAACCGTCGAGGAAGCAAACCGCGATCTGACGAACTTGAAAGCGCAGGGTAAGCAAAAGACTCCACAGGTACTCTCCCTGAGGAGCTTCAAACAAAAAGAACTCCATAGCTCCAAAGAACTATGAAGTTGCACAAGGTACACCGAAGGCCCTCAGACCAACGATGGACAAATCCCACAAGATGAAAACGTTTCATAGGCTTGCAAACCTATAAGGAGGCAACCCCCAAGATCTCTCACATGAAGGAAGCCCCGAGAAGCAAGTGCCTCACAGGCCTGCAGACCTGCAAGGAGGTATCCCCCAAGATCTAACACATGGAGGAAACTCGAAGAAGCAAGCGCCTCATAGGTCTGTAGACCTACAAGGAGGTATCCCTTAAGATCTCTCACATGAAGGAAACCTAATGGAATAAGTGCCTTATAGGGCTGCAAACCTGCAAGGGAGCAACCTCCAAGATCTCTCACATGGAGGAAGCCTAGAGGTGTAAGCGCCTTACAAGCCCACAGACCTACAAGGAGGGGTCCCTCAATATCTCTCACATAGAGGAAACCCAAAGAAGGGGACTCCGAGAGTCAGAAAGCAACTTCACAGGCGCACCTGCAAAGTAATATGTTTACCCACATTTAAAGCATGTCTAAAAACAAGGAATCCACATGGGAAAATAAGTGGACAGCCACCTAGACTGTCAATAAATTAGAAGAATTTCAAAGGGGCCCCTCAAGAACTTGGTGCGAAGAAGGGGTCCACTAAAGGGACATGTTGTCTGAAAGTAAGAGAATGTTTTTCACAAATCGATTCAACATCAAAGAACCCTTTGGAAGTTGTTCACTTCATCAAGGAATTCAAAAGGAAGAAGATGCCCCCTTGTGAGGGGAAGGTCAAGATTGCTTCTGCCTCGAAGGGAAATTCCCAAGTCATTTCTTTATGAACCCACGATGAAGGAAACACATTCCATTAGGGGTCCTAGTCGAGAATGCAATTCTTGAAATTTTTTTGCAAAGATTCTCGAGAAAAGATTCGTTGGAAACTAATACATTTTCTAAAAATCAAAGTATGATAGAAATGGCGTTGTCACACGTGAAAGGGACAACTCGAGCAAAGAAGAGAGAAAAATAAGAAAAGAGAGAAAGAGAAATAATCACAAACAAAGGACGTAGGGGTGATTTGATATTTCAGGGTCAGAGCTACTCATAAATATATATAACTATAATAATAGTATATAAATGAATTGTCATCAACCCCCTACTATATCAGACCATGTGAAGAATGCACGAGAAAACAAGGTAAAAGTAAAAATTTGGGTCAACATGAAAGGGAAGCCTAAATGCCCCCAACACTTTGCATCGTCCCTAATTTGCCAAAAATCAAACACAAACATGGAAAAATGATGATACAAATAGAAGAAGGTTTATGATACAAAATTCACTCCTATATCTAAGCACCAACAAGGGTGACAAGGGTCATCCAGGAACACATAACATAGTTACGGGGGAACACATCACAACACACACATCTAATCTAAAGATAAAGAAGAGGCCTCCCCCTAACACTCATCGACCAAGAGGTCATCTGCTTCCCAATCTAGATCATTATAAGGGGAAGGAGGATGAGCCTGCAATGGTGGAATATTAAGGGGAGGAGCTTTCGATCCTCCTGCAACAAGGGCTAAGGAAGAAGGCTCTGCAAGGTCTTCTCCACTAGGCTCTTATGGAGTTATGGTCAGTGATTTTGCGAAGATTTCCAACAAGGCCAAAACTTCATCCAGAGAGTTAAACAGACACTTTACAGGAGTGTCATGTCGTACCTCAATGGACGAAGAAGCTTTCACCTGAGATTCACCGCTTGTCTCACTGAATGACTCAGGAGCATCAACAAACTCAGGAGAAGTCAGGACTGATTCCATCACTAGGATAGAACAAGATAATGCAAGACCAACCTTTTGAGAAGGTGGGCTCCTCTTATGCCCTCCATTGCTGGAATGGACATCCTCTACCTTCTGCTTCATTGGGGGATGTGAACTCCACACAGACGAGGCGAGAGTCGCAGAGGAGGAGGAGGAGGAGAAAACCGCGACAGATACCACTGAAGTATTTGACATATCCACAGGTTTAGGGAATGGCGGGATGTCTAGAAGGAACATCAACAAGGGCAGCTCGACCAAAGGAGCAATGAACATCTGCACCTTTTTGGGGTCAAGCACACATACACCCACATCGGGAGTCAAAAGCAGGACTGAATTCAATTAAACGAAAGCAGAGGGGAGGAGAGTGGAGGAGACATCAGGAGGCCTTGAAGCAGGGCTAGTCTACTTCTCTTCCATCTTCTACAAAGCAACCTGCTCAGCCACAAGAGCCTTTTGTTGATGCTTGCGCTCACGCATAAGGTGATTTCTATGAATCTTTGAGCTAGAGACCGGAGGCTGTGAAGGGACGAAAGGCTGCCACTCAGCTATGGGAGTTTCCACCACAACTATTTTTAGCGAAGGGACAGACTCATAAATGGGAGTAGGAAGAGCAGATTGAGAAACAACAGGGAGAGTCGACTCTAATGCCTCAACAGTGGACCTCTTCCCGTTTAGTGTTTTGGGAGCAGAAGCAGTGGGAGGCCGCAGAGGCCAAGACATAGGGGATTCCCCACGGGGACCCTTTCCCTTTCCATACAAGTAGTACCAAGGTCTAGGTAGTTTAGTAGGGAGGTCTGATATCCTAATCTTGGGTTTTTGCCAAGCTGGTATCATCAGACTCAATGGGTAAAAGCCAGGCATATTCATCTAAAAATCTTCTCTGGAAAGAGGAGTGGGAGAGCCATCCTAAGGATGAGGTGATCTCTCTTTTCCTTTTTGGGAAGAGGAGGCAGCTAGCTCCTATGCTATCGGAAGGGTCAATTTTGGTTGTCCCTTGCCCCTGGTCTTATACTTCACATAATTCTTGTAAAGCAGGTCCATTCTTGGGGGGAGCAAACTGACTAGGGCATCCCAAAAATGATCCAATGAGTAACCCCCATAGGACACCAATGACTGGTATCTAGTGTCATGCACCAGTGCAAATCACCTTTGTGGGAGAATTTCAAGCACTTATGAATGATGGAGGCAATTCCATTCATGGAAGCTAGCCAGGGTATGCCTAACTTCAACCTGAATAAATCCGACTCTTGGATAACATCAAAGACTATGTCTACAACTCTAAGTCCAACCAAGATGGATAGAGTTATTGAGCCATATGGATTTAGACAAAGACCATCATGTGTATGGATGGTAGATTTTGTTTCTTCATACTCCTCCCTTTGTAATGATTTCAGCAACATCGTTTCTTCTATAATGAAATTCACTCGACTCGTGGGGTCAACTAAGACCCCCGTCACAATGTTACCATTAAGGCGAGCAAGAATGTAAAGGGGAGAGGGCTTGTTGTTCAAGGGAAAATCATGTTATGTGAATGTCATGTCCGGTGAGCTGATCGTAAGCTGCATGGTAGGAGTAATCGTGACCATATTAACGTACATCTCAGGCTGAGTGGTAGAATCAGAGGGATCGATATCATATTGGCAGAATGTGACATAAATGGGTCCATGTATATTTGTAACTCACTATTTTCTTTCACCACCAATTTTTTTGCATTTTATTTACTTCCATCGGGATGAATAGTATTGTCCTCGATGTGATCTTGTATCTTGTGATGCAGGCACATACAATATTTGGTATCATGTCCATTAACTCAATGGTACTGACAAAAGGTATTCACATTATACCAACTAGGGTAAGGTTCCTTGAAAGGTTTAGGGTTCTCTAAGGTTATGATCTTATCCTTTAACAACTTCTGCAAGATGGAAGAATAAGATTCTGCTAACTTTGTGAACTTTCTATTGCATCTAAGGCCATTATCATTCATAGCAGCTACTACATTCATGACAACCTTACCCTTTCCATAGATTGATATAATGGACTTCCCTTCTGAATGAGAGTGCGAGGAGGATCCCCCAAACTAAACTATCATTTGTTGATATTCTCATAATGTAGTGCACATGTGCACAAAAGAAGGGTACTTCATAAGAGAAAACTTCTCCCAAGGTCTTTGTAAGTTCCCTATGAACACCTTCTATAAATCAGAATCAGATAGTGGGTACGAGATCTACGAGAAGAGAGCTTGGTACCACACTATGAAATAAATAATCTTCTCATTATCCCCTTGTTTGCATTGGACGAGATCCGAAAAGGTCATCTTCGACCTGATGTTGGCTTAGAATTTTCAGATAAATTGATTTACAAGTTGATCAAATGAGAAAATAGAGTTGCCAGGCAAGGAATAGTACCATTCGAGTGTTGTGTCCTTAAGAGATCGAGGGAATAGTTTTTCCATCAATGCATCGTAATGGAATAAATCTCTACCCAGGGCATTAAAGGTGGACACATGTGTTTTCGGGTCCCCTTTGCCACCATACTTCTTGAATTTGGGAATCTCCATTCCTTGTGGGAAGGGAGTGTTTAAGATTGCTACCAACAATGGGATATTTTAGAAGAAGGGTTGAAAGATAGGTTGGGTAGAGGCTTGGGAGAGACTCACCAACTAGCTTTGCATCTTACCCATATTTTGAATAAGATTATTTAGAATAGGGTCTTGGGATGACAAAGCTCCAGTGGAACCTCCCCTAGAACCACCACCGAAGCCACCTTTGGAACCACCAATGTGACCATCGTCGGAACCATTGCCATAGCCACCGCCACCAATAGGGCCCCCATTGGAGCCACCTCCGCTTCCAAAGCCACCACCATGGCCTCCACCAACACCACCCCTGCTGCCAAAGCCACCACCACTCAACCCGCTAAAACCTCCACTACTCACTACAACAAATCCCTATGATTTCCTACACTTTTTGGTCCATTTTTTGCTTCCACTCACTGTTTTAATGTATTTTTTGGCAATTTTTTGAAAACATCAGTGCTATTTATCATGATGGCACAATTTTTGGCATTTATTGTGTCGATCAGTATAATTCGACACTAATTTAGGCACTAATTAGCATCTAAAGTAATGTCATCTTTAGCGCCAATTTTAGCTCCGACTTTAGCTTCAGGTTTAGCGCCAGTTTAGACACCCCTATGTCAAAGAGACTTATTTATATGTCTCATTGATGATGTAAAATAGTGAAATGTCAACAAGATACGGGCATATCGAGGAGAGAATCGCTTATGTCACATCAACAAGGTATATCTACAAGTGCTCGACGAAACACAACTCTTGGATATAACGAAGTAATGTTGATGAGACATTGAGATATCAGTAAGACAAATAAGATTGTCTCATCGACACTCTTCAAGTAATGATCAAAATTATACACCGATATACCGCCAAGAAGGTGAGAAACATATGTGGTAGAGTGGTATAATCTGCAATCCCACAGCAAGAAGCCTTGAGCAAGGCAGTAGTGCGGTAAACAACAGAAGGGAAGGGAAAAAAACCGCTATATCGTAGTGATAATCACAAGTCTCCCTGACATGGAAAAGTTACACCGATATATAAGGAAATACCGCCGAAGGAAAATATTGATAAGACAGTGGCATATCGGCAAGAGATATTAACTTGTCTCATCAACACCATAAACCAACATTAGAGGGATATAAGATCTAATGTCAATGAGACATTGAGATATCGGTAAGACAAATAAGATTGTCTCATTGACACTCTTCAAGTAATGATCAAAAGCATACACAGCTATACCATCGGGAAGGTGAGCAACATATGTGGTAGAGTGGTATACACCGCAACCTCGCAACAATAGGCCTTGAGCAAAGTGATAGTGTAGTAAACATGGCATCATTACAATTTACAACAAATCACATCAATTTCCAAAATTAAATGCTATTAAATTATTAAGGGTTGCCAAAACTAATATGACTGAATACCACGCCATCTAAAGATAAGTGAGTTTTCCCAATATCACACTCAATTGCAATGCACTAGTGTGGCCTGAGCTAAGGATACGAGAAGAAGAAGTCCTGCAAGTGTGAAATACTCGGGGAAGTGCACGAAAACTCTCTAAAAGAGCTCTATTAATATAAAAAATCTTTCAAGGTTTTGTCATCTGAAGCCATAGTAGAGAAAATTGAAACATGCCTCCTAAGAGAAAATAATTAGAAGTAAAAGATAGTCAACCTAAAATTAAAGATGAAGAACCTAGAGTAAAGAAGAGACCACTCCATCAGTCCATATTAGATATACCTCCAGGGTCTACTAAAGAGGGTAATAATAAGTTTCTCATGGACACCGCACAAAGTTGTAGGGATGCCCTCATTTCCAAATATGGATGGAACCTATTTTGGTATTTTTACAGTAAGAGAAATGAGAAGATTCCAGTGTCAAATGCTTGGATGTTGGATATAGCAAGGTTGATTGTCCCAAATGTGTTTGTTGATGTAGAATTTATCAGACTACTAGCGAAACACTATCACTCAGCTACCAAAATAGTAAGGTTTCCAAATGGCACAGTATTGGTAGAAGTAACTAGAAAAGCCATCATTGAGTGTTTTGGCTTAAAAAAGTAGGCTCTGACCAAGATAGACTTGCAGAAAAGTGAGGAGGATTATGCTAGGTTAAAAAAGACTTATATAAGTGATGAGGTACCCCTATATATGAAAAGAGGCATTGGTAATAGAACATTCCCCATCTCTACTACCACTACTGAACCATTTAATGTGACATATTTTTAGTATTACTTTGTCAATACATATTTAGCTCTTTGCCAAGTGTTGGGGATAGATGCTCAAGATAAAATTCCAATAGGCCTAATGATGATGGCCATGAGAATTCAAAACCCTAAAACTAATATTAAATATGAATTTGCTTCATACCTTGAGAAGGCATTAGATGATGAATTCTCCCAAGTTATAGATGATAGAGCACCGATTGCATTCAAACACTATTCCCTATTGTGTCATTTGATATTGTACCAAAATATGAACAAATGGACTAAATGAATGGACTTGGCTATAGTAGATGAGCAAGGGAATCCCACACCTATCCATAAATGATGCTATATTTGGAATAGTCAGTGCAAGAATTCAAGCTTTGTTGTATTCTACAAAGAATTTGTACACATAATCCTTCGAGTTCTTGGGTATGCAATACCAAGATTTCCAACCAAAATGTTGCAACTAGTGAGACCTTTGGCTTTAAGACTAGAGCAGGGTCATACACACAATTTTGGAGATTGGTTCTTCCTCCCAGAAGTTACAATAATAAGAGTTTATGGATTCCCTATTGCTCCACACATACTGCCAAAATTTGTGCCCCTCAGATTAGCATTTCTTGAATTTATGTGGCAAATGATGTGGATGGAGAAATATGTAATGCACAAGCAAAAGAAAGGCACTTTCCTACCAAACCAAACCAAGTGTGAAGATTGGACTGTAGGCTCAGACACACTAGAGGAGTTATAGTATTATTTGAAGACAAGATATGCATTGAAATCTGGAAAAGAAAGAGCCTTTAACCCTAAAAATCATATGAACAACATAAGGCACAATCTTCTTTCCAAAATGACAGTTCCACACCAAGTGGATTTTGAAGAAGATGTCATAAGGAACTACATTCCTTATAATGATGTATTTAGTAGAAGGAAAAAATGGGAATATATGAAGAAGGTTGAAGAAAGGATGAAGCGGAGGTCCAAGGATTTCCTAGGATACTTTTTTGAGGAAAAGTACCCCATCAAGAGGATAGAATTGATAATTGGTAGATTTGAAGAATTGTACAGAAAGAAGGAAGCATATCTTGAAGAACATCATAGAGGTGCAATTGCAGAGCATACCCCAGGTGAAACCTCTAAGCCTCCCATGGAGTAGTTACCTCCCAAAAGATAGAAGGCATGAAGCATTGAACAGTTAGTACCTTATGAGGATACTGAAGAGGTGGGCAATACCGAGGAAGTGGCTACAGTACTGCAGTCATTGAAAGGTAATAGTGAAGTTGATCAGCCCATCCTTGAGACCAATGCCCATAAACATGAGGAAAGGATGGGTGATGTAGAAAAAAAAGTACAGAGGTACATGAAGATGAAAGGGAAATTGCAGCGAGGAGATTCATAAAAGATGATGAATTCATTAAGACTCCCGAGTTTAGGGATTTCTGGATGAAGATGAAGATAAAAGAATTTCAAGAGAGGATGGAATCAACTCAAGCAGGAATTGAAGAATCAGAGAAAAATGAAATGGTAGCACAGACTTTCCAGGAATTAAGAGTTGACAACATTGACATTAGCCCCCAAAAGGCTAGAGAAATGGTCTTGAAGAGCAATATGCTCATTTTTCATGGCTTGGAATTAAAGAAATTGTTTCTGCTTGATCAAGTGCGGGCTCAGGAAGATCCAATGCTAGTTGCATAATTTGACTCTGATGAAGGTGTGAGTGGAACTGGGTATAACCAAAAGATTGAAACCCTAGCCATATGGATCAAACAGAAAAATACATAGAAGCCAAAATTATTGGATGTAATTCAAGGGATGAAAGGGGCAACGATGGTAAGGAAAATACAAGATACCACCCCTTTGGAGGCAGCCACAATGACCATGCATTCGGCCATGTTCACTCGAGCAACTATTAAGGGATTAGAAGACAAATTGAAGAAGTATGAAAAGGAACAAAGGTTCCTAAATGATGAAGTTAATAAACTATTCATGGAGAATGTCAAATTGAAAGAACAATTAAGAGGACTAGGATCCTCACAAAGCAAGGAGATGGTGTTATACATGCCTCCTATTGCTCTAATGGATATTGTGAAGAAGATTTATGCAGAATAGGTAAAAACTCCAGAGAAGGAAGTGGATGATGTAAAGAAGGCCAACAATCAAATCCAAGATGAAGTGAAAAGACAAATTTGTGTTCAGTTATGGAAAAGATTCTTGAGCACGGGATAAAATCAGTTATGGATAAATTGGAGAATGTGCATGATAGTTATAAAACACTTCAACAGGCAGTGGAAGAAATAGAGACACATATGCTTGTATTAGATCCTTTGTTCAAAAGGTGGCAGCCTATTCACCACACTTTGGCTAAGTTATGCAAAGTTCCACAAAGAAGTCCTAATGTACCCACAACATTAAAGCCAACTGAACAAACTATGAGGATGATTATTGATGAATTTCAGTATGTACAAGGGTTTGATAAAAATATTGTAACATGAATGGATTTATTCCATACCTGCAAACAGTGGTATATACCGGAAATCGTGAGAGATGGTGATTAGTTGGAGGACTTGGATAAGTGGAAGAAAGAATTCACTCAGGTTGTTCATAAGTGTGTAACTCATATACAGGAGGATGATGATACCAGTCTTCCCAGGCTAAATCGGATCATGGATGGGTTGATTGTTCTTGATGTGGGATACCTAAAGTTTGTCAATGATACAAAGGCATTAAGAGATAGTCAATGGAAAACTCATCTTGAAAACATGCAAAAGATCCAAGAATATAAGTGGCCATCAGATTTTATGGTGTATCAATGGGAGGAAAAGTATTTGGATTCAAAAGAATAGGACACTGAGGTGAGAGCATTTGGACATTCATCATGGAGAGGAAGACTTTGCCAGATCAATGACACAGGTTTTCTACGTTGAATAATGGAACCATATGCTAAAATGTCTTAAGTCTTGTTATTCCCTTAATTATGCTAATTAAATAGTTGTTAGTAAAAGAAGTAGTTATGAAAGGTCGTTTCTTTTTGTAAAAGGCCTATAGCTTGTTGATTCCTATATAAATAGGAAACCAAGGCCTAGTTTTAAATTATCATCATCATATATCATTTCCATTTTGAAGATTTATGTTATTAATATATATCAATTGAAGCAATATCATGGAGAACATCTTATTATCAGAGATTCTCCATGACTGTGTTATCATTCTATATTTTTCTTATGTTTGCTATACTTATTTCTTCTCATATTTGAATGAATATCAGTTATTGAGCCTCAATATTGTGCTTATGTGAATGAATATGTTGATACAGTAAAACATTTATTATGGATGTTAGTAGAGCTACTAATTTTTTTGAAAATTTGAGCTTATTTTGCCTTATTACATGTTCAACATAAAAATGGAAACTATTTAAAAATAATAAAGTTAACAAAGTTGCTTATTTAAATAATTGTGAGTTACGTGCATTAATATTTTATTAAATTTTGTGTCTTCATGAACATATGTTGATACAAAATAAATGGAAGAATCATCCAAGTAATCCTAATTTTTTCTGCCAATAATTCATACCAAAGATTGAACAATTTAAGGATATTGCAATAGGTATTAATTAAGGATATGATGATGATGACATATTCTTGTACTTTTATATTCTATAAAACATTCCTTATTTTCTATGAAATAGTGTATATATTCTTGTACTTGTAAATATTCTTTTACTATTATGTCTATTAAATAAAACGAAGTTTGAATAAAAAATGCTTCACACCCTTTTTTGTAAGTGAGTATGTGAATTATTGTTTAAGGAAAAATCTTACAGTGTTTACATTTTTAGTTTACTAGTTTCAAATCTTCATTTTCTATGTATATAAAATTGTATGTGCTCTTTATCTCAAATGACATAAAATAGTAATATCATCAAAATCAAGGTTTTCAATTTCAGCACCAATATTGTCCACACTTTTCATATCTTGTTCGTAGACTACCTTTTTTATACAATAATTGCTATAAAACACAATTTTGAAAACATAGTTTAGAAAACATTAATTAGTCCACACTCATTTATTATTCTTTGGTTTTCTGCCCTTAAGAATATCCTTAGGGAGACCTTGTTCTTCCCTCTTCTTTCGCGCATGAGTGCATTTTAAGAAGGGGTAATCAATCAATAACTCATCCCCAATGGTAAATTCCATAATAGCCTCAAACATTATCAATCTATCAACCTCTCTTTTCATATCTCCATCTTTATCATTTATAACCTCAACAAATTGACAATGTGGCCTTACATTAGGGTCCCTTCCCTTACTACTATTTATAAATCCTGCAATATTTTTGTGTGTGTATGCATGTCCATCTATATACATAAGATGACCTCTATTCATTTCTTTTCCACTTTCCCATTGGAGATGATGTGTATACTTATTCGAATTTAGACCATATGCTAACATGCTAGGCTTATATTCTGATATCCTTCTCCATTCACCATTGTAATATGATGGACCATAATATGGCATTAATCTCCTAGTGGTTTGTTTTGAATTGTTTATATGTTTCAATCCCACATGTACATTTTGGACAATAAAGAGGCCTAGATTCATTCCATGAATATTGGAGGGTCGTATCATGTAGTTGTATCCCCAAAATTGAAACACCTTGTACACTCTAGGTAGTTGTTGATCACTAGGACAAGTGCAATATAGTCGATGATCAAATGTCTCTTTGTAAATTGATCTCATACTCAAGGGAAATTCATCATCCCCATCACATTCATTCTCATAGGGTATGTAGTCCACCTTCCCCTTGTCTTTAAGCAAATTATGCATCTTCACACTGGTTCTTGTTTTGTTACTTATTTCCGTCAATTCCTCATCTTTAGAGCGGGTATATTGGCACATATTTTTTTTAGATGTATCATCTAATAAATGAGAATTGCTCTCTAGGATGGAAGTCAGTGAACCAAGAAACTTTAAACCAAGAAATTTATCCTGCAAGTATCCATTTAGAAAAAATTAGTTATTTAAATAATATAAAACAATGTTTAAATGAAGTATACATGTTATTTATATCAAATTGGAAAATTCCTCACCACAATTCCTATTGGATTTGAATCGATTGTAGGAGGCATACTACCGACTAGAAGCTTGTCATATATGTAATGTCTTTTTTCCAATCGCTTGTTTGAATTGCTTCTTTCCACACAAACAACAATTTTCTCAAAGTATTCATCCCATGTACTATAGTCTTGACCTACCTCTTATTCAATGCAATCATTTGTTGTGTCTGCAGTATCCATTGTCATATCCTAGATTCCACCCACTGTCAGCTACGTGATTTAATATTTTTAGGTCCATGTCCACGTACATATCTTGTTCTTTTGCTAGTTGAACACTTAGGCTTTGCATTTGCTCCAATCTCCATCTAAAATTATCAACAACATGCATTAATTTATGTCAAGATTGGATAATACATTAGAAATTTCAATAATACTGTGAAAAAAGATGGACGTATCACAAAATGCCATCAGATAATTTTTTCCTAAGTTAAGTCATAAACACCTTCCTCCTTTGGTTGAGGTTGCTTTCTCTTCTTACCTCTATTGTATCTGCAGATTCCATTGTCTCATCTATTTCCATGGCCTCCTCTATGAATAAAAATTCAGCCACAGAAGCTTTCACCGCACTACCACTGAGAAGGAAAAAGCAACTTACGGGATTGCAGTAAAAATCGCTCTACTGCACTGAGTTGATGAAGGAGCCGCGGGATAGCGATGGTTACCGCACTACCACACGCCAATGGTAGAAGACTTGCGGGATTGCAGGAGTCACTGCAACATTGCCAGGAATAGAAGGAAGACTCGCGTGCCACCATATAAGCTTTCACTGCACTACCACCGAGAAGGATGAAGCACCTTGCGGGACCGCGGTAAAAACCGCTCTACCACACCGAGATGATAAAGGAGCCACGTGACAACGGTGGTCACAAAAACAAGGTAGGAGTTGGAATTATTTCTAACACTCTCGGTCCTATGATACACAACAATGAAAATAGTCACTATACAACAATAATAGGTGCTAAATTAGCGCACTTGATGCTACCTTATACATCCCAAACAGATTACATTAATAGCCAAAAAGTTAGCACTAAAGTTGGCGTTAACTAACACCGACTAAAGCGTGATTAATGAATCAAAATAAAAAAATTAAACTTCCCTACGTGAGGGAATAAATCAGACAACAAAAAAGGTAAAAACTCTGCACGAAGGAAGAGAGCAGGGTGCTACCAGCAACTAATGAATGAATGAATGAATGAATGAGAGATTTTAATGAAGTCCACGAGACGAAACAACCTAAGGGACCGAGAACCAAAAATCTAAGGAATCTCCAAAATCTTTTCCATGTTGGACCTTCTTTTATGAATTTTGACCAAAAAACTAGCTGTCTTACTGGTCTTCTCCTTAAATAACTTGTGCAGATTGTCAGCCTTTAAGTTGAATTTTTATGAGAAATTCAATTTAGTTTGTGACACCATAGGTAAGGTTACAAAAAAAATTTCTTGCTTGAATTCGTGATTGTTTACTGCTCTTTGTATTGCATTTGAATTCATGATTATTTACTGGTTCGTGGCCTAACTAGTCCAGGAAACCTCTAAATTGTCCCATCATTATAAATTGTAAAACCTTTGAGAAACCAACAAAAAATTTTACCCTACCCATTTGAGCTTTGGCTCAAAATATTATAGCACGAAGCGAGGATGCCTTGATATTCTTTCCCTAACTTGGGTATCAAGGAAATAGTGAACTGCTTGGAAAATTTGGGAATTGGTTCGGTCACTACTAAGCAACTGCTGAAAATAAATGCAAAAACATCTTGGTTTTTCCTAGCCATGCCATAGTCACCGATGCCATGAAAAATTCATGCAAGATCACATTATGAAAGAGTTTTCATGATAAGGTTATCAACACTAAGCAAACCGAGTGGACATATTTTCCCTAGGTTATCAACACTAAGCAAACCCAATGAATATATTTTCCCACAAAACAAAACTTTCATACCATAAACTGGACAAAAAATTTCATACCTAACAGTGTGTACTTCATTTTCCTCCATAGACTGGACGAAAATAATTTTCCCTAGGTCACCTCAAAATGTCAAGCAATGGAGGGAAGTGAGCATTGACAACAAACTCTAGCCACAATGAGGAAATTCATTGTCAATTTATAGATTTGTAAATGTTTCCATTGTTTCTTTGAATTTTACTTTTTACTTTTTTATTTCTAAATTTAAAAGAAGAAATATAATTTAAATATATATATAGGGACATGAGACTGAAAAAGATAAAGAGGAATTGGCTTCCATATTGGGGGTAGAGGTAGTGAAAAAATTGGTTAATGTGGACTGGACAACACTTGTCAGATACATAGAAAAACAATCTATTTATGCCTCTCAAACATTGCAAACAAATCAATTATGTCAAAGGGAATGAATTGATTCCCCAACCAGCCCTAGATCAATCAGAAGATCCATGAGGAAATCAATGACAATAAACTCTAAGAATGTGGAACTGGGAGCAGAGACTTCCACTCCTGGGACACAGAGTTCCACCACGCCATGTTATCAATATTGCATTGGTAGCTACAATATGAAGATAGAATATGAGGTGGTTTTAGGGGAAATCCGAATGATGGATGCTGGGAAAATGTTTGTGAATAGGTTGAAGGAATCATGCCTTCAATGGTTCAAAGAACATCTACATTTTCCATTCTCAAAGATACCCATGCACTTGAAAAAAGCAGTTATCCATGACATGGAGACTGATTTTGGCATAGGTTGGTTTGTAAATAAGATAAACCTATGAATGTCTCAAAATTGCAAGAGATTTCAGTGCAACCAAACAAAGAAGATAAAAAGAATCCCTCCTGAGCTAAGGCAGAAAAAAAGGCCAATTGATGTAAATGTGAAAGTATGGAGAGAGCTTGTAAAAGCATATGAGAAGTCTGATGCAAAGAGGAAGTCTGTTGAGGAGAGTACACAGGTATTTGAATCTTCTCATAAGATTATATCAAATTTATTAAACGATATTTAAATTTTATTTGTGCAATAGTTAAATTGAATTAGTATATGTTTCAAGACAAGGCCTCTAAGGCTAGGCTTGAGAAACTTCGTGCCATGCATCGTAGTGGCCAGAAAGGTTTACAATCCTTGATCTATACATTTGTAATTATATTTAATATGTTAAATAATATTATTTTTTTTCATTGGAAAAAGTAAATGATTGCATATTAATTAGTTTAACTAGTCCATGTGCCATGTTTTGATAGGAGGAGAAATATGGCCGCCATCCAAAGCAATTTGAAAAGAATATGTTACAAAACAAAAATTGGAACAATTTTGTAATTTGGATGGAGAATGAGGTATCAATAGTTGAGTTTCAATAACTTAGTTGGATATTGTTGTGTTAATATGTCAATTTGCATCTCTTGTGTTGAGTTGTTTATTGATGCATAGGATGAGTAAATAGAGCTCAAATCTTATGATTACAAGATGACCGTTTGTGTACATGAATAAATATTAGAAGGATGTAGATGAACTCAATTCATCTGACTTTATGCCTCTTCGTAGGCATTCCTCTTGAATCTCTAATATCAGGTGCCCGAGACTTCCCTGTACCTTTTACCTTTCCTGCCACCTTCCTCTTCACTGTGAGACTCGTCTCCTTTTTTCTTATATGCATTTTTGGCTTCGACTTCTAATTCATCCCATGTTTTACCTTCCTCCTCTTCAAAATTTTCTTCTTCTTCTTCGTCCTCTAAATCCACAAGAGATTCATCTTCTAAACCTTCCTCATCTAATTATGATTCCTCTTCTACATCAGAGGGTTCATATCCTTGATCTGACTCTTCTAAATTATCAGAATCAGAATCACTAGCTTCCATATTCAAAAATTCCCTACCAACATCTTCAATAAATTTATCTGGATCATTAGTAATACTCTTCAAAAAAATTTGCCAGTTCAAGTTCATTATGCTTTCATAATAATTTATCCATGGAGTTCAACCATTCCTTGATGCCATCAAGCAAATATTAAGGAATGGCGTACATGTGGAGTACATCCTGCTTGAAGTATTTGAAAACAATAGCCATATCAAATTCCCTTTTCCCAACTCCTACTCTCTCAAGGTTAACAATCTCAATCTCACTAATAGGGATTACTAAGAAAGGTAATTCCACCAACTCTACCAAATAGTTTACCGTAGGAACAATAAAAGCAGAGGCTTTGAAAGGAACTCCATGAAAACCAAGATCTCTAAATGGTATATGAAACTCTAGTTAAAAATATTTTAGATGAGACTGCTCCCATATAAGCTCTCTTACTTGCTTGACAAATCCTTGAAACTCTCTATTGATTTTTTTTTTCATGTCCCTCTCTTGCTGTCCTTCCTCAATTTCATCAAGATCATACATTGACCTTCTTGCCCCTCCTAAAGTTTGGACCACATCCATTACCTCCACATAAAACTTGACATCCTTCATCTTCTTGGTTCCCATGCCATGATATGGTTATGCAAATGAAAATGAAGCAAAGTAATCATCTCCTTCTCCGCTGGCTAGAAGAATGCATGCTTAATGTTTTGATACATGATATCAACTCTCTTTTATGCTCTCATAGTTGAATATCGAAATCCAGTATGGTGGGCCTCCAGAGTTCCAGTCATCTTTCTTCCTCTTCCATCAAATGCTAGCCTGATCCACATGTATGCTAGCCTAATTGGCTTTGTTTTTGAAATCTGAAGTTTCTCCTGAGTCACTAATGTAGATCTCTCTTCCTTTTCAAAATATTTCATTTCTACAGATCATCTTCTGGATTTAATCATCTGTACCACATGGTTGATGTGCTTTGAATCCTTGCATCTAAAGGAAATTTCCTTAACATAAATACTACTAGGGAATTTCAATGTTGCCATTGTAGTTGGAATTAAAGCCGGTACCTGCAACATTAATGAAAATTATCCTTATATAAGAATTCCCTCCATCTTGTTGGATTGTAACACTCTTGATGGTGGCTACATGAAATCTGATTTTGATTCCTCGTCTACATCAGAGGGTTCATATCCTTGATCTGACTCTTCTGAATTATCAGAATCAAAATCACTAGCTTCCATATTCAAAAATTCCAAACCATCTTCAATAAATTTATCTGGATCATCAGTAATACTCTTCAAAATTGGTCGCTAGTTCAAGTTCATTCTACTTTCATAATACTTTATATCCATGGAGTTTAGCCATTCCTTGATGCCATCAAGTGAAGATTGAGGAATGGCGTCAATGCGGAGTACATCCCACTTGAAGTCTTTGAAAGCAATAGCCATATCAAGTTCCTTTTTCCCAACTCCTACTCTCTCAAGGTTAACAATCTCAATCTCACTAATAGCGATTACTAAGAAAGGTAATTCCACCAACTCTACCAAATAGTTTACTGTAGGAACAATAAAAGCAGAGGCTTTGAAAGGAACTCCATGAAAACTAAGCTCTCTAAATGGTATATCAAACTCTAGTTCAAAATATTTTAGATGAGGCTGCTCCTATCTAATCTCTCTTACTCGCTTGACAAATCCTTGAAACTCTCTATTGATTTTATTTTTCATGTCCCTCTCTCGCTGCTCTTCCTCAATTTCATAAGGAACATACATTGAACTTCTTGCCCCTCCTAAAGTTTGGACCACATCCATTACCTCCACATAAAACTTGACATCCTTCGTCTTCTTGGTTCCCACGCCCTGATATGGTTATGCAAATGAAAATGAAGCAAAGTAATCATCTCCTTCTCCGCTGGCTGGAAGAATGCATGCTTAATGTTTTGATACATGATATTTGCTCTCATGGTTGAATATCGAAATCCAGTATGGTGGGCCTCCAGAGTTCTAGTCATCTTTCTTCCTCTTCCATAAAATGTTGGCTTGATCCACATGTATGCCAACCTAATTGGCTTTGTTTTTGAAATCTGAAGTTTCTCCTGAGTCAATAATGTAGCTCTCTCTTCCTTTTCAAACTCTTTCATTTCTACATATCATCTCTGGGATTTAATCATCTATACCACATGGTTGATGTGCTTTGAATCCTTGCATCTAAAGGAAATTTCCTTAACATAAATACTACTAGGGAATTTCAATGTTGCCATTGTAGTTGGCATTAAATCCGGTACCTGCAACATTAATGAAAATTATCCTGATATAAGAATTCCCTCCATCTTATTGGCTTGTAACACTCTTGATGGTGGCTACATGAAATCTGATTCTAATTCCTCATCTACATCAGAGGGTTCATATCCTTGATCTGACTCTTCTGAATTATCAGAATCAAAATCACTAGCTTCCATATTCAAAAATTCCCAACCATCTTCAATAAATTTATTTGGATCATCAGTAATACTCTTCAAAATTGGTCGCTAGTTCAAGTTCATTCTACTTTCATAATACTTTATATCCATGGAGTTCAGCCATTCCTTGATGCGATCAAGCGAAGATTGAGGAATGGCGTCAATGCAGAGTACATCCCGCTTGAAGTCTTTGAAAGCAATAGCCATATCAAATGCCTTTTTCCCAACTCCTACTCTCTCAAGGTTAACAATCTCAATCTCACTAATAGCGATTACTAAGAAGGGTAATTGCACCAACTCTACCAAATAGTTTACCGTAGGAATAATAAATTCAGAGGCTTTGAAAGGAACTCCATGAAAACCAAGCTCTCTAAATGGTATATCAAACTCTAGTTCAAAATATTTTAGATGAGGCTGCTCCCATATAAGCTCTTTTACTCACTTGACAAATCCTTGAAACTCTCTATTGATTTTATTTTTCATGTCCCTCTCTCGCCGTTCTTCCTCAATTTCATCAGGATCATACATTGACCTTCTTGCCCCTTTTAAATTTTGGACCACATCCATTACCTCCACATAAAACTTGGCATCCTTCATCTTCTTGGTTCCCACGCCTTGATATGGTTATGCAAATGAAAATGAAGCAAAGTAATCATCTCCTTCTTTGTTGGCTGGAAGAATGCATGCTTAATGTTTTGATACATGATATCAGCTCTCTCTCTTTTTCTATCATGGTTGAATACCGAAATCCAATATGGTGGGCCTCCAGAGTTCCAGTCATCTTTCTTCCTCTTCCACCAAATACTGGCCTGATCCACATGTCTGCCAACTTAATTGGCTTTGTTTTTGAAATTTGAAGTTTCTCCTGAGTCACCAATGTAGCTCTCTCTACCTTTTCAGACTCTTTCATTGCTACAAATTGTCTCTGGTATTTAATCATCTGTACCACATGGTTGTTGTGCTTTGAATCCTTGCATCTAAAGGAAATTTCCTTAACATAAATACTTCTAGGGAATTTTAATGTTGCCATTGTAGTTGGAATTAAAGTCAGTACCTACAACATTGAAAATTATCCTTATATTAGAATTCCCTCCATCTTGTTGGCTTGTAACACTCTTGATGGTGGTTACATGAAATCTAATTCTAATTCCTCTTCTACATCAGAGGGTTCATATCCTTGATCTGACTCTTCTAAATTATTAGAATTAGAATCATTAGCTTCCATATTCAAAAATTCCCAACCATCATCTTCAAAAAAATTATCTAGATCATCAGTAATACTCTTCAAAATTGGCCACCAGTTCAAGTTCATTCTACTTTCATAATAATTTATACCCATGGAGTTCAGCCATTCCTTGATGCCATCAAGTGAAGATTAAGGGATGTCGTCAATGCGAAGTACATCCCGCTTGAAGTCTTTGAAAATAATAGCCATATCAAATGCCTTTTTCCCAAGTCATACTCTCTCAAGGTTAACAATCTCAATCTCAAGTATTAGGTAGGGAATTTGAAATTTTATTATGGTATGTGCACTTTGATATGATGTAATATGATTATGGTTTTGTCTCCTGTGTTATAATATTAGATATATAACAAAAAAATAAATTATTGCATGAAATAAATAATAAATTTTTATTCTAAATGTTTTCTTTTTGTAGAACACAGGTCTTCCAAAAGATCAAGATGATCCTCAACATGATATAGATACACAAAATATTAGTTCAACTACCAATACATATCACATGGCAGAGGATGATGCGGAAAACACCGAGGCCGATGACTATGATGATGACGACGACGACGACAATGATGATGATGATGATGATGATGATGATGATGATGATGATGATGATGATGATGATGATGATGATGATGGTGATGATGATGATGAGACAGTTGGTGGTAGTAACCAGTGACATTCATGATCATATAGACTACATCATGGATCATTGGTGATATATCATTATGATGACTCTTTTCATGGTTACTATCATATGTATCATTTTTATGACCTACAGTACTATAGTATTGAGTTGTATCATATTGACATGTATCATTTTCAAATTTTCACTATATCATTTGGACATGTATCATCTTGACTTGTATCAATTTGAGTTACATAATTTATCAATTTTATTTATATCATTTGTACATGTATCATTTTCACTTATGTCGACTATTGGACATGTATCATTTTGACATGTTTTTGATGTACTGGAATATTTGACTTTCACTTGTTTTAGTTATATATGATGATGATCTTATCAGTATTGACTTGTCAATTTTTATATATTAAAAGTAGTCGATGATTTTTGGATGGATATTTATTACGTATGATGATTTTAATTTACTTTTCAAATTCAATTAAATTATAGATATTTGACTCACTTGTTTTAATTATAGATGATGATCATGTTACAATAATAGTTCAGGTGGTGATGAAAGATAAAATTAATGCTTGGCACCTCCAAAACGTAATTGAAATTTTTGCAGTGCGCCACATTAAAAGAGGTGGTAATGTGGAAGCGAATGTCTTATCTAAATGGGCTTTAAATTTTGGTGAAGCAAGGGAATTTAGGTTGGAGGATTTTATAGGTGTTAAGTTAGCGGACAACGCCTTAAATGAACAAGGTGGTGAAGCGAGTGAAGTAGGTTTGACATGACAAGCGAAGGTAGGGGTGGTGGGCGGTGGTGAAGTAGTACTTCATTAATAGAAAGTGTGGGCAATCCAAGATGGTGTTAAATGCAAGCCCTCAATTAAGATGTGTTAATTGCATTTGGAAAGGGTCGAGAAAAATCTGCAACAAACTTTGGTGGTGGTGGCACTGGTTGTCAGGAGAAATTGAAGCCAATTTCACCTTTGGGTCACAAAGATCTTTGGGCCCATTTTATGGAGAGGCGTCCGAAAAATGTCTGGACGACACTTTCCTTGTTGACGACGAGCGGCTAGTGCAGTGTGCAAAAATGATTTGTGGCAGGGATTTCGGCTCTCTAAAACATAGATACCGAACCAACATGGACGCTTACTCCATAATTGCGACATGGGGCTTGGATTTAGGTGAACTAGTGGAAATGGTGAGGATGGCAATGCAAAAAATTGTGCATGAAGATTTTTTGGTAGGCATGGAGTCCATTCTCGAATGGGTGGTTTCGGGTGTAGGTTTAGATCATTCTGAAGGACTGGTAGATGATGAAATTGAGGAGCTCTATGGGAGACCTCATTGGCCTGAAGGAAAATACAAAGCTCGTTGTCGTGAGGAAGCGCGTTTGGGATGGAAAGCGCTCAAACTCTTCATTGAATAGGAATTGGAAGTGAAAAAGAAGTGCTAGAAGAAGTCAAGGAAGCAGTGAAAGTCAAAGAAGCCTCTGAAGGAGATAGCCAAGCGTCTGTGTGGAGCTCGTTAAGACTGGTCATGTTTGTCTATGTCTGATTTTGTTGTATTAAAGTTTGTAACTCTGAACACTGTTAATGTTGGTTATTTTTTGTTTATGGGGTTTATTTAATGTTTTACTCTGCACGTTAAGGTGCCTCTGGTTTTTTTCATTTGCTGTGGAATTTTGGTGGGTAATGACATAGAACAATAGATGTACTTTTTTATCTTTACAAGCAATACAAAAATTTCGTGTTACCAACCCAAAAAAAATAATTGTCTTGTTATTTAATCATATGAGTTAAATAATTAAATTACTTAGTCTATAATCATATGAGTTATTTAGGAGGCACAATATATTTAACTAATTAAATTGAAATAAAATATATTAAATTAATAAAAGGAAGCAAAATAAGAAGCATTTTTAGAAGCAAAAAAGGAAGAAAAATAAGAAGCATTTTTAGAAGCAAAACAAGAAGCATTTTTAGAAGATAAAAAGGAAGCAAAATAAGAAGTATTTTTAGAAGCAATTTTAGAAGCAAAACAAGAAGCATTTTTAGAAGCAAAAAAGGAAGCAAAACAAGAAGTAATTTTAGAAGCAAAAAAGGAAGCAAAACAAGAAGCATTTTTAGAAGGAAAAAGGGAGGCAAAACAAGAAGTATTTTTAGAAGCAAAAAAGGAAGCAACAATGAAAGCCAAACTAGAAGCAATCTTGGAAGCAAAACCGGAAGCAAAACTAGAAGCAATACCGGAAGAAAAACTAGAAGCAAAACCGAAATCCTAATTGGGTGCTAATTTAGGCACCATTTCCGATGTTATTTCTCGGTGCTATTTTAGTCGTTAACAGAGGTGCTATTTTTCGGCGCTACTTTTCGACACTATTTTAGGAACTAATGGGGGTGTTTTTTTTTTTAGCGCTAATTACGACGCAAGCTCCAGCGTTACATCTGGCGCCACCTTCGGCATAAAATTTGGCGCCAAGATGACCATGCCTGTTTGTGCCGAGTTTGGCACTGACCAACTCGCTCAATTCGTGTGTTGAAATACACTGAAATCCGACACTATTTTAAGTGCTATTTTCCTGTTCTGCTGTAGTGTGCTAGAGGTGACAGAAGGGGTAAAACTAAAGCCCAAGGGTATTTTGTTCGCTTTGATAGTTTTAGATTTCTTAGAGGTAGAGGGGATGTTGATTGACAGGACTGTGTCGGTCATGTACACAAATGTGGGAGGCATCAACATTCCTAGTTGTCTCTCATGGTCTATGAGAGTGGCCCCCTTGTTTAATTTTAGGGTTGTTTGGAAGGGAACACGCTTTAGTCAGACTAGAGAGAATAGCCAAGAGTTCTATGCATGTTCGATCCTTTCCCACCATATGTTTTATTTTGCTAATAACCCAAGTAGCTCTATCCAACTTTGGGTCCTTTTCCAGCTGATTCTCTAAGTCACCCAACCCTTTGCTAAGGGTAGAGATATATTATTAAGGAATGTGAACAACCTCGTTCTCGTCTACCAACGATGGTGCAGGAGATGCAGGCGGAGTGGGGACATGGTTGATCTCATCAGAGAACCCTACCTTGCCACTAGATAACTGCTCCTGCGTAGCAAGACCAAAGGTAGATCTAGTAAAAAGGCTTGTAGAGAAACTAGAAGTGACCTTCGTCCTCTCCATCAGAAGGTGTCGCACACTTCTCCGAACAACATACCTGAAAGTCGTGGACTAGGTTGTGATGCTCATAAACCTTCACCACACTCACACTTATGAAAATTACAAGGTACAAGGGAAAAGTCTCAACACCAATGAATAGGCAGACGTTGTTTCATGTCAGGTTCACCAAAAATATAAGAGAGGGAGACCAACTATGTCAAGGCTCTAGGTCATGGAGAGTCGAGAGCCGAGGGCTGCCCTAACTTACCTAACTCTAAAGGGATGTTTTGAGACAAGGATCAAGAATGACGAGGACTATAGTGCACTTCAATCACCTTATAGATCTTGAACATAGGTTTGGGATAGGCAGGATAGTTTTTGGAGTTGGTATTGTGCCTTAGACAACTCTATGTCTAAGGATGGCAGTGTAGTTCTGGGATGACAGCACAACACATTAGCATCTCTTAGGTGCACTAACATTTGTATAGTCATAAAGCAGTGAACATAATACAAACTTCCTAAAAACTAACTAATAGCCTAGTTGATTAGTCTAGATGGTAAAAAAAAAAGTATAGGAAATAGAGACTAAAGTGATAAAACAAGTAAATGAGAACTAGGGTGACAAAGATGATCTCACAAAAGTGTCTATTCACTAGCTAGCTCCACACGTAATTTCACCTGCATAAAAGCAAGAAGGGGAAAATTATTGGGGTTGTATAGGTGTCTACCTCAGTCAGACCCCCGTTTTGGTGTTTCCACCTCCATGGACAACCAAATAGCAACGAGATAGAAATATATGATAAAGAGGGAAAGAAAGTAGAAGTTGCAATAAACACTACAAAACAATAAAATGCTACTCAACCAAATCACAAAGGAGAGAAAGGAAATGCTACCACCTCCACCCAAAAGCTCACTAGCTAATAGATGAGAATGCAGACTTGGAAAGGTCACCACACCCTCAACTATGATGAAGGGAGGTCTCGCAAGACTCCAAGCCCACGCTGCTATGGATTACTTCACACTTGCTATGTGGAGTTGATGGAGTGCTGCTGCTACAATGGAGCGTTGAAATGCTACTTGAGAGTGAAGAGAATGATGGAAATGCTAAGAGATGGCTTTAGAATGTTTATAGAAAATACCAAGAGAGATTGTGAAGAGATGGAATGAATGAAAGAAGAGTGTTCTTGAAGACCTATGATGGGAGAATCTTCCATTTTCGGGGTCAGTTGGTCGAAGAGGGATGTTATAATTCAACCCAAATTGAATGTGTAACGCCTCTTCCAACTTCAGATGCAAGAATCTGTAAGGGTTGGTAGCACGCCGTGCATGCGTCCCCAACAAAAATTCTCTCAACGACACAATAGACAGATGCCAAGTAGAAGGAAGGTAGTTGGGTGATGTGGAATTTTTCCTTTGGATTTTATTTTCTAAGGTGAGGATGTGTAAAAGGGGAATTTGTGTAAGGGGTGAAAATTTTCTCCTATACACTCTGAAACTTGTAAAATTTAACCATGATAAAGCTTAGATCAAATTTCACATTCAATTTCTCTAGAGGTTCTTTAACATTGTCATTATTTTTAGATTTAGAGTCTTTAACGTTTTCAATATTTTTAAAAGGTATTTTTTGTTCAAATACCATTGATTATAATTGAAGCTCTCTCATCTTGCCACTATGGATTCATTGTTATGACCAATATATTTATGAATGTCTCAAAATAGTTTGTAAAGTAACAATTTAGAAGAGAAAAAATCTATAGATGAGTGCAAGATCATGATGGACTAGACAATGGTGATGTAAAAAACCTAATTTGAGTTAGGAAAAATCACAAAAATCAACTTTGACATTTTACTTGGGTTGGTAAAAAGTACAATTGCTATGGTAAACACCAAAGTAAAATGGATATCCATTCCTTGCATGGAACAAATATGTGTTTCATGTATTATAGTTTATTGAATAGGAAAACTGAGAGGGAGGGGGGTGAATCAGTTGTTATAGATTTTAACCTTTAATTCAATCACCAGAAGTAATACTTAAAATTATTTAAATGATTAATCATCAAATGCCAGTGCAAAAACTTAAATCCAACACATAAACACAATAACACTAGATTTACATGGAAAACCCAATGAGGGAAAAACTACGGTGAGGATTAGCTCACACTATAGAGAATATCAGAACTAATTACAAAAAGGCTCACTATCTTAAATAAAGCTCATTGCCTGAAATAGGGACTCACTGTCTGAAACAAATACCAACTGTCCAACAGGGCTACAACCTAGAGGGCTCACTACCACAGAGATACAAAGAAGAAAAAGAAGACTTGTTACAAAGATACTACAATCCCAATGCAACAAAGGATTCCACCATAGTCACTCAATCAACTTACATGAATGATAGAGTTCACCTTCTACTCACTGCATCTAGAAACTCAACATTAAGCTTCACACTAATCTCCCACACTCACAACACACACACACACTCTTACTGAATAGAATCAATGTCGCATCAAACTGTATTTTCTCTTTTATTTTACCTCTTCTTCTTTGCTCTTGCATCTACACTTCATCATTAACTCATCTTCCATTTATACCATCTTCAACTTTGAAACATAACCAAATTCGGCTATCCACATCTAAATTCAAATTAGGTCGGTGCCAAAACATCCTAGGGTGGAATTAGAATAAGGGTGACCCAAACACGTGCTTCAAGGGAACTAAAAGGATCCAACATGCTTCATCATTCTCGAAAGTAGTATTTCACACAAGGTCAACTAATCTAGTGTAAAACACATAGAATCATTTCCAAACACCATAATTATCTTCAATAGAACCAGGGCAACACAATTCTAGAACTACAAGTCACAAGACTTCATCAAAGAGAAATCCAGACCAACACCATTTCACCCAGACCTCAACCAGAAGCATAACATAGATAACATATTCATTGAAACATTTGACTCATAAGTACATTTGTTTAAACTAAATTTTAATACCACATTATTCTTTATATTTTACTCAAAAAATTCCTTTATATCTTATTTCTTGAAAATAGTTCATTTACAAGGAATCATCCACCATCCTAGTCTTGGTTAAACAATCACAATTTTGTATTTCCATACTAGTAATTAAATAGCTTATGTCAATCATTTATTTTGAGTTTAAATAATCTATAGTCCTTAGCATTACTCATAGCATTTATTTGAATCATCAACATTCTAACACATTATAAAGTACAAGCACTAAGAATCCCATAGATAGTCAATCCATGAAATGGTTATGCAAATTTTACTTAACAAAATAACTATGTGACACATAAGTTCAAGTAGAGAAGAATAAATCCATGACTCCACTATGGTTGATAACACCAACACATCCACAAGATTACACTATGCATCTAATTTACTTAACCCATAATAGAGCACATGCAAAGGAATACAAAATTATTAATAGTCACCCAAGGGTTGGCCTTATAGACAATGCACATACATTGAGATTGCATTCACTAAGCCACAAGAGCAAAGACATCAATATGGAAAAATGCGGTGCATTTCTCAGACCAGTCTGGACAACCAACAATATTGCAAAAATTTAGTAATTCATAGAGATCTCCTTGGAAACATAGATGAATGGAAAATATAGGAGTGCAACATCTATAGAACATTGACATTAAATACCAAACTGCAAGACCAAATCATGAAAAGTGGAGGAATGTGGAGAATTCTCCTAGATAGACTTCACTACAACTTTTTGAACCAATAACACTTAAACAACTTGTGTAGGCCAAATCTTCCTTTTAGCAACACATGCTTCATAAATAACATTAGAAGAGAGAATAAGACATATTGTAGACCTTTAACAACATCTCTCCACTATCATTCATGCTTCTAATCCTCATCTAAATATACCATTATGAAATCAACTCTAGCTGATAGTAATAATACATTATATGAACTTTAACAACTCTTCTTTCATAAGGCATGCCATCCAACCATGAACTTCATCACCAATGATGGCCCAAACTAAATATAACAATGATAACCAATAGTAAGGAATAAAAATTTACTTCTCAAGTGTTGACATCAATTAGACAACTAACAATCAGTGTTGAAATCAATGAAAACAACTGCCAAAAATCTCCTTAGTGCTGACATCAATGAAAACAACTACCAACACCCCTTCCTTGTATTGATGTTGGGTTGATGGAACTTAGTTTCTCTATATTGTCAATGCAAAAGGATTGTAGATATAATTTTCTCAACCTTTGTTTTGAACAAGTACCTATATTGGTTTAAACCTCTATAATCTTTAGAATCAATAAATTTCCCCAAGTTCAAGGATACAAAGTTATTTTGGATCTATATCTTTATATGTTCACATTATTTTAATAATTTAGTCTATTCTTGAATGTTCCACATTAGAGCAATTATCTTCTATTCAATACTTTTCTTCCAAAATTTATATTTTTTATCATTAGCATGAGTTATAATCTACTCAAAAACCAACTTGTCCACTCCTAAATATCTCTTCTCCTTCAAGTTCTTGTCCACTTTGATCTAGTTAGTCTCTTGAGATTTAAATCCATAATATCATTATCAATTTTCTTCTTCCTATCTTTTAGGTTAAATATCAATATTTTTAACTTCTTTAATTAATTTTATAACTTTTTTCATCAAATTGTCCCATAGTGTTTATGCTTCTAAACCTTTTCAATAACCATTTTCCCACTCATATAACTTAGATCAAAGGAAGAGTCTATTTGACCTACTAGTCGAGTAGAAGTATCAACAATTGATTTCAAATAGGAAGTCAAAATCTTTACTTGATGTTTAAGCTCCATTTTTGAATTCTTGTCTTTTCTCAAATTTCTCCACCAATCTCTCTATAGAAACCTAAAAATTATGCACATCACTCTCCCAAGAATAAGGCCCTAAATTCACCTTGGTGATAGTAAAATCCTACACAATTGCTTCACTGGCATTATTTTGGGCATAGGGGTGAGAAAATTTTAACATACAGTCCATCGAAGGTGGTGTCAATTATCAACCTTATTTTTAAATTCTTAGATTGAGGGGTCCACTATAGAAATCTTAAAATAATATCATCATCTAGAAGAATCAATTCCACAACCTTCTTCTTTTCAATGGTATTTTTTGCAACTAGGAAGTTACAGTGGTAGGAGGATAATTAGGAGTAAAATGCAAATATCTTTTGATGAGAGGTGTATGAAAGTTTGATAACTCTAGAGATCAAAGAGGAGATATATTATGAGTAGAATGTGGAAGTTACAGTAGAATACTTTCTCGAGAATCAAATGATGATGCTTCCACAACCTCTTCCTCTACCTTCTCCATTATTTCCTTCTCTTTCCTCTTCTCCTTCGTGACATCTCCAAAAGTATTTTTTGGTCTTCCTTTAGGTGGTCATCTCCATATGCTTCCCCAACTACATGTGATGTTTCCATAAAAGTAGTGTGAGAAAGAGTAGATTGTACCTAGCTTGATTCTCCTTTTTCTATACCATTTGTTGTTCATATTTTTTTTCAAGTTGGGAGGTTCTCGTGTTCTCTTTACTATAAAATTCTTGGTACTCCTCAATACAACTATTATTATTCCTTCAATATTTATAATTTTCCTATTATTCCAATTGATGGGAACATAGGCATTTTTTTTTTATGATCAAGAGATACTTGATCTATTAGATCAAACTCATTATCAGCTAGGTACATGATACTAGTTGATGTTGTACATCCTAACCTATCTCTTTTTAATCCGATCCAACCTCTTATTCTCATCTCAAACTCTTTGTCACAATCAACCCAATAATCTTCTAATTTGGGCACATGATAGAAATCAAGACCTAGTTATAAATTATTTTTGACAAAATCCTTACTATTGAATGAAAATTAAAAAATAAACAATTGTAACTTGTACTTAACCATGTCCCTTTCAATTTTTAGGGCACTTGATGAAAACTTGCATTAATAGAAGGATAAGCCAATAGGGAAAGGTACACTGACTTTCTTTCTTTCTTTACATCTCTTATTTAATTATGTGATTTTACTACAAACTTTAATAAACAAAAACCTATCATTGGCATATTTAGGCAATTTTCATGGAAAGCCATCATGCCCACCAATCTTTATATAGGTGAACCTTTGGTATTGGATAAACAACTCTCATAAGTATTAATCAATTGGGAAAATTTTGGAGAATATTGATGCTTAGATCTCCTTGTAAATCCCACACCACCAACATTGCAAATGCATTGTTCACCAAGTCCTAAAATGCATGTAACTATTCTACAATTGAGGTTGGAAATAATAATCATGAATTAGGGTGTCTTCATTCAAATCTCCCTCAATTATTAACCTCAGCCAAATCCTCATACTTTGAATAGCATAAAACAAATATTATGACATATAAAAAAATTATTAGCCTTGAATTGTGTCATTTGCCTATGAACTTGATCACTAATGATATTAGCCCAATCAATGTATTATTTCCCATGACAAATGATAAAAATTAAAAATTACATCCATACCTCGAAATTGTGGGTATCTTCACTACCAATCAATCTATGTAATAACATAATGATGTCACCTATTTCATTCACAAAATGGAGCCTGCATAAATTTTTGGTCAATTGCAATTTCCTTTTCTTTGGAACTATCAACCATTGTTTCACTTTGTGTTTAGGCAATGAATTTTATTTTTCGTGAAATGTTGGTATGAAATGGTGGCATCCAAATCGGCATACTCGTTCCTATGAGGCAATTTCAACAATGAATGAAAATTATCTCTGTCAAGTTCGGCAACCACCCTATTATCTTGAGTCTTCACTTCCCTAGTTAGAGGATCATAATGATTTATGCATTCTATTACGAAATTTGGGCATTGGACCACAATGGGGAAACCGACAACTCATAACAATTCAATTTTGACTAGTCTCTAGGTAATAGGTGGCCTATTTGCTTCATTCATTATTTTCCAAAAATGCTTAAGGTCAACATGCCTTAGATTATTGTCTCCAATTTTAAGTAACAATGTTTACATACCAGAAAGGTAATCGTATCCTAGGTATTTATATTTCATTTTGTCCAAAATGAGGTTGCAAAAGAATTTAATCAATTCACTAAGCACATAGGTAATTATATCTAGAGGAATTTTAACTTCGAGAAAGCAATTTTGTATTCCAAAAATATTTATGAAATCCCTTTCTTGACACATATTCCCCTTTACACAATATGTTAGTATAAAAATTGCATACCTTTAACTATAGACAAAATATTTTATCTTTCAGAAGATGAATAATTTTCAGAAAGTGATATCTAGTTATGTTTGAAATTTTATCCTCCGCTCTTGCCTTCTTTAAGTAATTTTTCATGAAATAAAATCAATTGGGAAAAGAAATCCCAATTAATAGGTCAAAAATTAATGTTCTTGAGCTTTGAAATCATATTAATTTCACTTTAAGTTTTGGTGCGTGCCAACTTTCATTTCTTTCTAACATGTGCTCATTCCTTCTTGAAATTTTCTCTATCAGAAGTTTAAATTGTTTTCATAACTAGGGAAACTTCCAACATAGTTCTCAAAACCACCTATTTCTCCAAAATAAGATTTTACTTTTTATTGTTTTGAAAATTTTACCATTTCACTCACAAAAGCCATCTTTTGGAATTAGTACTAGTTATAAGAACTTTGTCGGAAGTCGACAAGGTTTTTAAAACCTCATCAAATTTTAAAATAGTATTAAGAACTCCTTCAAATATAGAAATAAGTATTCATTATTTTCTGTATCCCAAAAATTTCAACTGATTGGATCCATTCTCCCACCTTTCAAACCTTTGAAATTTATTTAACCAACAAGCCTTTTTTGTAATTACACTTGGTTCTAGGAGCCTCGTTGACTCTCGACAAGGATTTGAGAACCTCTATGGATGTCAACACATTGATGGAAAGATTTGGAACACATGATAAAATATGTTGAAAACCTTATAGATGTTACACAAATAGTTATTTTGCTTAGGGCTAATTTTTCAAAAACTCACATGTGGCTCCCAGCATGGTTCAACTAGCCCCGTTGGAAGCCAACGAGGTTTTATGAACTTTAGCACAAACCAAAATATCCTTCTAACACTTCACATATGATATATGCATGAGGAATTTATGTAGATAATAGAAATGATGAGACCCAAATAATTTCTTTAAGAACTAGGATGCAAAAAATCAAAGCAACACATAAGGGGTTGTCTTATCGAAGAGCCAACACCTATGATTCTTAACAAGAAAGTTGATTCCCCTTTTGTGAAGTTTGTAAAAAGGAAAATTAAGGTATCTATTACTATGATACCCTTTCACTCAAAAGGAAAATATAAAAATAATTCCCTTTTGGTGGATGTCAATTTGGAGTCTTCTCAAGTTGATGCTAAACCTAGCTCCTATTCTCCAAAGAATCCTTATTACTCCTCAAAATGATGTTGTGGTCACCCTCTATAATGTTAAAAATATCCCCCTTAGGACTCTTATTTTTGGGTCTCCTAGTAAGTGGATCCTTGTAAGGAATCTTAAAATTCCTAAAGAAAGAAATCCCCAAAAATGCTCTATATAGTTCATTGGAGATGATGATACTTCGGCTGAGAAAGAATTTACTGCCAAGGTGAAAGTGAAATCCAAGGAGGAGGAAGACAAGATGAAATGGTAATGCAGGAGTATCTAGGGTGTAAGAGTAATCTTGCATCACCCAAAAAAAAATGTCTTGTTTCTTTTCAATAAGGGCTAAATTTGGTAGGGTTACTATTTTGAGTAAGTTTTCATTTTTGCACAGTTAGACACAAAATCTTACACAAACCTTCAAAATTGTAAATTGAAGCTAATGATGAAGAAAACACTTCAATACCATTTTTCATTTGAGAGATTAAAATTTCAATTTCTGAAAATCCTATTAAAATCTTCAAAGTCAATTTTGAGGCACGTAGAGGCACTGGATGGGCTTGAAGATTGGTGGGAAATGAAAGTGGCCATCCTTTAGGCCCTAATTTTTGGCACAACATCTCTCAAGAGCTTTCCGAAAAGGTATTATAATAGAATATCCGATGGTCGAATCAAAAGTTATGACCCCGTGAAGTTGTACTACCAAAATTAATAAAATTTAAAAATATCTTCTTGAGGAAGTTACACTTTCTAGAAGATTCTAGGGTGATTACACTTTCCAAATAAAGGATTTGAAAGTGGGCTACAGAAGGGAGGCTAGAGCAGCGTAGATGGTGGCTCCAATTTGCAAATTTGCAGATTTATGTAATCAGAAAACCCATGTGATGGAAAATATAATGTTGTAATTTCATTTTTCATTTTGAATAGTGATAATAGAAAATATTTTCTTCCTTCTTGCATTTTGTTTATGCCTTTATCTATTGTTTTTTTGAGTTTTAGATTGTAAGGGGAGTCCCCTTTATCAAGTGGTATCAGAGTGGGTTTTCCTGAGTGTGTAAAAAGATCATCGAACGCGAGGTAGTTTACACTAGGATAGTTTGTGGTTGTGGGCTTTTGAGAAAAGCGATTATAATGCCTCCATGAAGAAATCATGGCGGTGGAAGAAATGCTATTGTACTAGAAGAGTTTTAAGAGCCCTGTAGAGGCAAGTTAAAGCATTGCAAGAGGATTTGTGTTGAGGGTTTGGTCCAAGAAGAGGAGATGAAAGTGAAGATGAAGCTGAAAATGAGGAACAGTTCAAAGAAGAACAAGATGCAGTAGATCCAGAGCAAGTCAGATTATTTAAGGTCATCTCCAAGATTGGGAAAAGGCCAAAGATCAATGTTTCTACATTTTATAGAAACCTTAACCCAAAAGAGTTGATTGATTGGATCAACGATATGGAGGAGTACTTTGAATATGAGGAGGTGGAAGATCCTAAGAGGGTAAAATTTGCAAAGACCAAGCTAAAGGGTCATGCAAATATTTGGTGGAAAGAGGTACAACTAGAAAGAAATTGAAGAGGAAAAGAGAAAATAACCAGATGGGACTGGATGGTGGACAAACTAAAATGACAGTTCATTCCTATGGACTATGAGCTAGATTTGTTGAAGAGGATCAAGGGTTGAAACATGTGGGGAAATCTACCAAGGAGTATACAAAAGCATTTTATTGTGTCTTGATCAAAATAGACCATTCTGAGGCCAACAAGGAGAAAGTTTCTCGTTACATAAATGGGTTGAGGCCAAGTATTCAAGAAGAGTTGAGTTTGGTAAGAATGTCTATCATTGAAGATGCATATCAATTTTCTTTGAAGGTAGAAGAAAAGTTGAATAGAAGGTTTGAAAGCAAGCAAAGAGGTGGAGGTCACGGTGGAAAGACTAGCAGACGATCATATGGAGGTTGGAATGAAGAACAAAAGAAGGGTGAAGTATCTAGTAGTAGCCAGAACCACAAAGGAGATAACACCTACCATCCTTGTGATCAAAATAATGGAGACCAAAGAGGAAGAGGAAGATCTAGATGAGGATTGGGAAGAGGCGGCTTCCATGGAACCTGTTTCTAGTGTGGAGAAGAAGGAAAAAGAGCATATGAGTGTCCCCAACATCAAGGAAGGACCAATAGAAGACCTGAGGGTAATGCACGATTTGCACATGTGGATGAACATGTTGATTCTTCACATTTTGAGGATACAGAAAGAGGAGAGGTTCTTGTTACCAGAAGAGCCTTGTTGAATGAGGAGAAAGAACCAACTCAAAGGAAGAATTTGTTTCACACCTAAATATGTAAGTGTGAAGGTAAAGTTTGCAATGTTATTATTGATGGAGGTAGTACTGATAATCTTGTTTTAGAAGAGATGGTTAGTAAGTTGTGGTTGGAGAGAAGAAGGCATTTAAATCCATACTAGATTGCTTGGTTATAGAAAGACCATAAAGCTTTGGTAAATGAATAATGTCTAGTAAAGTTCAAGATTGGAAATTACCATGATGAGTTATTGTGTGATATTATTCCTATGGATGTTTTTCATATGTTGTTAGGCAGACCGTGGTAGTTTGACCAATGAGCAGTACATGATGGATGTGCCAACACCTATTCTTTGACAAAGGATGGAGTTCCTCATAAGTTGAAGCCCTTGAAAGAGGTAGAGGAAAAGGTATGCAGTAATGTAAGAATTTGTTTGGTTGATGGAAGAAAGTTCCTAGAAGGTATGAGGCATGAGCATATGTGTTTCGCATTGATCCCTAGAGTTGACAAAGAAGATACTAGTGAGGTACCAGTAGGGGTTTCAGATATGTTGGATGAGTTTCAGGATAATTTTTTTTGATAACATACTTGAAGGTTTGCCTCCAGTAAGGAAGATGAGCCATCATATGGGTCTGATTCCTAGAGCCAACTTTCCAAATAAGGTAGCCCATTGAATGAATCTAGCAAAGAATGAAGAGTTGAACAAACAAGTGCAAGAGTTGTTGCGAAAGGGATTGATTCAAGAGAGTTTGAGTCCATGTGTAGTACCTGTAGTACTAGCACCGAAGAAGGATGAAGAATGGAGGATGTGTACAGACTCCCAAGCTATCAACAAGATTACTATCAAGTATAGGTTTCCCTTGCCAAGGATGGATGACATTATGGATTGTTTGAGTGGAGCTGAGTACTTCACAAAGATAGATTTGAAGAGTGGATATCACCAGATCTGGATTGGAGAAGGAGATGAATAAAAGACAACCTTCAAAACCAAGGAGGGCTTATATGAGTGGTTAGTCATGCCTTTTGGGCTAACCAATGCACTGAGCACATTTATGTGTCTTATGAATGAGGTATTGAAAGAATTTTTAGAAATTTTTTTTATTGTTTATTTGGATGATATTTTTATTTTCAGTAAGACATTGAAGGAGAACTTGATGCATATCCGAAGATTTTTTGAGAAGCTAAGGGAAGAGAAGTTGTTGATTAATTTGAAGAAATTTAGTTTTGTAAAGAGGGATTTGGTCTATCTAGGATTTGTTGTCTTAGTGGAGGGTCTTAAAATGGATCCAAAAAATGTGAGAGTTATCATTGAATGGCCTACCCCGAGAAGTGTTATAGAGGTAAGGTCATTTCATGGTCTAGCATGTTTTTACGGAAAGTTTATTAAGAATTTCAATAGTATTTGTGCACCTCTAACTGAAGCAATGAGAGGGGATAGAAAGGATTTTAAATGGATTGTAGGAGTAATAAAGAGTTTGATATGTTGAAGAAGAAAGTCACAGAGCAACCTGTTTTTCCACTTCCATAATTCAATAAGGTCTTTCAGGTAGATTGTGATGCTAGTGACATTTCCATAGGAGCTGTTTTGAGTCAAGAAGGTAAGCCTGTTGCCTATTTTAGTGAGAAATTGAATGATGCTAAGAAGAAATATTTTTTCTATGATCAAGAGTTGTATGCTATAGTTCAGGCTTTGAAGAAATGGAGACACTATTTGTTGCCAAAATAATTCATTTTATATACTGATCACTAGGCTTTGCAGTATCTCAATAGTCAAGGAAAGTTAAATCAAAGGCACTTAAAATGGGTTGAGTTTTTACAAAGTTATGCTTCTTTTTTTTAAGCATAGGAGTGGAAGGTTAAACAAAGTTGCATAGGCCTTGAGTAGAAGGAAATTTTTTTTGACAAAGATGAATATAGAGGTTGTTGGGTTCAATGAACTCAAGAGTTTGTATCCTAAAGATCTAGACTTTGTAGAAGCTTGGAAGGCTTGTTTGGAACCTATTACATTAAATAGGACAATATGGTTGGATTTCCTAATCCAAGATGGGATGTTTTTTAAAGGAAGCCAATTGTGCATTTTAAGGAGTTCTATGAGAGAGAATCTAATCAAGGAGAAGCATAGTGATGGATTGGTTGGAAATTTCGGTCGAGATAAGACCATTGCTCTTGTTAGTGAGAATTATTACTGGCCACAACTACAACAAGATGTGAAGAAGATTGTACAAAGATGCAGAGTATGTCAGATGGCGAAATGAACAAGTCAAAATACTGGATTGTATCAACCATTACCCATACTTGAGAGGCCATGGGAGGATATTAGCATGAATTTTTTTCTTGGCTTGCCAAGGACATAGAGAGGGAATGATTCCATATTTTTGGTGGTGGATAGATTTTCAAAGATGGCACATTTAATTCTGTTTCATAAGACTAGTGATGTTCATAATGCAGATTTGTTGGTGAGACTACATGGTCTACTGAAGAGTATAGTTTCAAACAAAGATACCAAATTTGTTGGTTATTTCTAGAGGACATTATGGAAGAAGTTGAAGATAGATTTGAAGTTCAGTTCTGCACACCATCCACAGATTGATGGAAAAACAGAGGTGGTGAATAGGAGTTTGGGTAACCTGCTAAGATGCTTGGTAGGAGATAAACCCAAGGGATGGGATTTGATTTTACCACCGGTAGAATTTTCTTACAACAATTTTGTCAACAAGAGCACTAGTAAATCACCATTCTAGATTATGTACAGGAGTAGTCCAAGAACTCCTTCTCAATTGAGAAAGATGGATAAGGAGGAGAAGAGTAGTGCTAAGGCCAAATATTTTGTTGAGAACCTAAAGAATTTGCATGAAGAGGTGAAGAAACATATCAATAAGATGAAATTGCAATATAAGGCTAAGGAAGATAAAAAAAAATGAGGTATAGGGAGTTCTAGGTAGGAGATTAAGTCATGGTTCATTTTGGAAAGGAGAGGTTTCCACTTGGCACATACAATAAGTTAAAAATGAAAAAGTTTGGACCATGCAAGATCCTGAAGAAGCATGATTTAGGAAATGCATATGAGGTAGAGTTTCTTGATGAAATTCATATTTCACCTATGTTTAACATTTCATATTTAATAGAATATCATGGAGGAATTGATGAAGAAATAATAGAAGCACAGTGGAATATTCTAGTACCTACTTCAGAAAAGGAGGAGATAGAAGAAATTTTGGATAGTTGTGTGGGTAGAATCACAAGAAACAGGCAATATGCAGAGTACTTGGTGAAATGGAGAGGAAGGCCTATTGAAGATTCATCATGGTTATCTAAGTATGAGGTTAACCATCTTGGTTTCCCTCTAACTCTTGAGAAGTGACATGGTCACTTTTCAAATTACTCTAGATGTCTAATGTAGGAGCATCCAGGGTGTAAGAGCAATCTTGCATCGCCCAAAAAAAATGTGTTGTTTCTTTTCAATAAGGGCTAAATTTGGTAGGGTTACTATTTTTAGTAAGTTTGCATTTTTGCACGGTTGAACATGAAATATTACAAAGACCTATAGAATGGTAAATTGAAGACAATGGTGAATAAATCATTTCAATACCATTTTTCATTTGAGAGATATTAAAATTTCAATTTTTGAAAATCCTATTAAAATATTCAAAGTCAATTTTGAGGCACTTAGAGGCTTTAGATGGGCCTGAAAATTGGCGGAAAATAAAAGTGATTAGCCTTTATGCCATACTTTTTGGCACAATATCTCTTGAGACATTTTTGGAAATGTATTATAATAGAAAATCCAATGGTCAAATCAAAAGTTATGGTCCCATGAAGTTGTACTATAAAAATTAATAAAATTTCAAAATATCTTCTTGAGGAAGTTACATTTTCTAGAAGATTCTAGGGTGGTTACACTTTCCAAATAAAGGATGTGAAAGGGGGCTACAAAAGGGAGGCCAGAGCAGCATAGATGGTGGCTTTGATCTAAAAAATTGTAGATTTATTTAATCAGAAAGCCCATGTGATGAAAAATATAATGTTGTAATTTTATTTTTCATTTCAGTGATAATAGAAAATATTTGCTTCCTTCTTGCATTTTGTTTGTGCCTTTATCTGTTGTTTTTGTGAGTTTTAGATTGTAAGGGGAGTCCCCTTCATCAAATGTTTATGAGAATAGAGGATGAGGTGAGGGGGTTTGGGCCAAGTATAAGAAGGTCTAACTAGATTAATGGTCATCCCACCCATAACCTCAATATTAGGGATATTTCTAGTGAGTCTAGAAAAAGGGAGGATAAATAAAATAAAGAAGAAAAGGAAGAGAATGGAGAAGAAGAAACTAAGGGCCCTAGTCTATTTTACAAGATGAATTCCCTGCTCTTAGATTTATATGAATCTAACATTGTTCCCAATACTGAACTAGCCTAGAAAGGATTCACAAAATGTAATCAAATTGTTGCAACTTGATGGTTTCTCTTAAGATCAAAGTGGATGAACTAGAAGAAAATATGAAAGTCCTTTCTTGATTTATCTCTAAAGTTATGCACAGGTCGACCACCATGCTCTTTGTCTTGCAGGATATGAAATTCAAACATCATGGAAAAGATAAGGGGGCCAACACAAATACCTATTATGGGGAATTGTACAAGTTTGTTACAGAGGACTAGAGGCACCTATTTGCTTAGTTCTATTTTTTATTTGCTATGTTTAATTTTTATTTAACACTTTGAATCTTTATGGTGTTAATGTGTTAATATTTTCCTATTGACTAGTTTTGATCTACCGTTAGAACCTTTTATTTTTAAGAGTTCAACACCCTAATATAATCTTGAACTTATCTCTTAGTTATAATTTATTTCTTATTTAATAAAAAATATAATACCATTTTTTCTTAAAACAATATTTTTTACAAATATTTTTTTATACCAATAATTATGATACAAAATATAAAATTAAGAAATAAATGATGAAGTGTAATACTAGCCTAAAATTCATGTATTCAAATGATCTTTAAGAAATTAGGATTCAAAGGAATGAATAATTTAGTGGCATGGTTATTAACCGTTAGGGAAATTTAATGGAAAACAAATGAATATGTGACCCTTATATAAATATTCAAATAAAAAATATCATGGCAACAAAATAGAGAAAATATAAAAAATGAATTAAAGAGATAAAAAGTTACTAGTATAGGTGGCAAGTTAAAATTGTACATGGTACAAGATATTTTTTGGTTAAATAAAAATAGCCTTTTTTTTTCAAGGTAGGAATAAAGTTAAGGGTACACTAAGGCATGCCAAGTGGTACTATATTTTTTCTTGGTTGTAATATAAAATATCTTTGTATCTTCAAATTTTTACATTAATTTTTATTTTTATTTTTTTATTTAAGGGGTAAACGCTTTTGACCGGAGCTATGAACCGGAATACAACCATTCAACAATAACACCCCAATGGGTTTGAACCTTGGTGACAAGAACAATAGTGCCACCTATAAACCATCACACCATGCCAATACTGGCTAATTTTTACATTAAATATAATATGTTTAATTAAAATATATTTGATTGTTACATTATATCCTATTTTTATATTATCAATTTTTTTAATTTATATAAAATATCATTTATGAGTTGGAATGGTTATATAAGGTATGTTAAGTGGTGTTATGCGTAACTTTTTTTTGAATAAGACATATCAAATGATGTGATATATATTTGATTGGTATAAAAATAAAAATATATATTTTTTATACAATTAATATTTTGTACAACCAAAATTTTATAACACTAAGATTTTATAAATTACCAAAAAAAATCATATAATAATGACATATCAATTGAATTAGAAAATTGGGGCGCCGGTCCTAGCTCAGTTGGTTAAGGTGTTCCCTATAGCAGGGCGCCCACCATGGGTTTGACTCTCCGGCGCTCCCGTGGTACCGGTTGGTGTGTCCCGCCAGCACTACCGGTCACGGTAAAAAGTTTACCGACGGTGGGGGGTTATATGGGGGGCCGTGCTGCACCCGATTCCCCTCGTTAAAAAAAAAAAAAAAATTGAATTAGAAAATTATATATTTATGACAAGAGAATCTATTCTAATTTAAGGAATTTAGCTCATTTTATTCAATATAAAATTATTATATTGTACTATATACATTTTAGAAAACATTGACAATATTTTTATATTTGATGAATGCAAACTACTTTTACACTCTTGTATTATAAATTTACACACACTTGTAATAATTTGAATTGATTATTGATATTAAAACACACAACCTAAAAGATGAACCTAAATACTCTCATTTACAAAATCATTTTTGTTTCTCTATACACAAAATTTTACAATTAAAATCTTTAATATAAATAAATGAGATCAATATCTTAAACCAAATTAGTCACAAAATAAAATAAACTTAAGTGTAAATGTATTTTTGGAATACTTTTGCTTACATCGAAGAAAATGAATTCTATATTTTAATGCACCCAACTAGAAGCCCCTTAATGAGGCAATTAAGGTGGTCATGTTAACTATTATATAAGAAGCTACAATGATTGAATACTCTATATGGGAGGGAAGTCAAATTATCTTTAATTTGTGTTGTTAGAAACACAATTTAACCAATGACTAGAATTGGATTCTATAAGGTATACAAATTTAGTTAATTTGAATAATTTCAACTATATTCATAGTTTAAGTGACTCAAAGTATTCCTAGGTTTTATTTACCCTATGAAATAAAATAGAGCAAACAAGGGTATAGAAATAAAGGAAAATAAGATTGTTATTAAATAGAAAGCTCGATATTGAGTTAGTCATAGGTGAGTTCAATTATATTAAAAAAATATTTACACAAAATATGAATATGGATGGGAGTTTAGAATTAAATTAAAAAATAGTATAATTAATACATTTTTTAAATAATTTATTTATTGATTTATGTGAGGTATTTGGAGTCTATTTTTTTGTAAATGAGGTGTTTGTTAGAAAACAAAAATATATTATTCGGGTTATGTATTAAATATATAATTGAAGTTTTATTTATAGAATTATAAGATGATTTCACATATGATTATAATTTGAATAATATTAGCTAATAAAGAATATTCACAATTTTATTGAAGGATTGAATTGTAAATATTGTATGATAATATGGTGATGTAAACAATTAAAAATCTCACACCTATTCAAATTTTCTAACTAAAGTTTCTTGAAGATAAATACTTTTTTTGTTACAACAATGGTATCCCTACGACCCAACACAGTGAATCTCGATCGACCTTGTCTTGGGCTTACCTTTTTTGCCAATTTTTGGGGTACAAAATAGGCAAGCTAAGGTGAGACTAATCCACTGCGAGTGTACAAAAAGACCGTAAGTGTGCACACCATATAGTGCCCCTCTGAATCGGTCTTTCTGGACTTTTATGTAAGTGTTTATTTGTGATTTCATTGATTATTGTGCCATTGGATTATTTGGTAAACTTAATATTTTAAGTGGCCTTGTTCAATTAATTAATTAAATTAAATTGCTATGTCAGAGTAAATGTTTTATTATTAAATAGTTAGATTATTGAACGAAAGTCATTAATTAAATTATTAAGAGAATTTTAATAATTAATTATTAAATTAATTTGAATGGGATAATGATTTAATAGTTTATATTATTCCTTGATCAAAGAAAAAATGTAAATAAAACATAAATTTGCAATTATAAATAATGATTATTTTAAATTTAATACAATGGATTAATAATCTGCCTATTAATGAAGTTTATTCATAAATTTAAAATATTTGGATAAGAAGTATTGAATAAAATATCAAATGGATATTTGATTGGATATTATATTTGGAACGATAAAATTCAAAAGTAATTAAAAGAATTTGTAACAATTATGAATTATTAAATTTTAAAAAGTGTGATTTAAGGTTTAAAAGATAAAATAATAATTAAAGGTGAAAATTATTATCTTTAGTTTTAATCTCGTTATTTCTGAGGGAGTTAAGTTTTTGAATTAATACATGTGTAAGGTTTTACCAACAGGTGGTAAAACAAGAAACAGGTAAATTGACAGGTGCACTCTCGAAAACTATAAATTCATTAGGAAAATTGCCATCTATCCCGTTGGTTTATTGAAAAACTTTAGAGAATTTTCCTTAATTTATTTGGAAATTTTGTGGGAAAAGAACAAAAAAATTTAACTCTTAATTGTGCTCTAGTAAAAAGTTAGGAATTTGACAGCCAGGGAAATTTTGAAGAAGTTGTTTGGACAAAGGGAAATTAACTCAACTTACCATTTTCATCTACAAGCATCGTATTTCAGGTATTCCTCCTTTGATTTCTCCAAAGGTAAATGAATTGATAGTCTTAATTTGTTTTAATACAAGTCTATTTCCCTAAAATTCCCTTTGGCTAGAGTTTTATGAAATAAGGATCATGGGGTGAGTTTTTATTTATCGACTATGGCTGCCAAGTGCCCAATGTTGAACATTGTTTTGTTTTTCCTTATTCTATTTAAGTCATATATATATATATATATATGTTATTAATTCTTTCTGTGGAATTGTATTTATATTGCCAAATAAAGGTTAACATATATAAATATAATCATAATTTTTGGCTTTTGTTTTTATTGGTTTTCTAGAGCAACATATGATTGATTTCAACTGCAGCTGCCATATTTCAATTATATTTAATTTTGCTCTAACAATAGAGACATTTAATTAAATATATATATATATAGAGAGAGAGAGGAGTAATTAGTTGCACTTCTTGAATTGTCATTAAGAGAAATTTGTGCATAACATGGGTAATTAGATATTTTAGATTTTGTTTATTTATTTAAATTGCTTGTGATTAAACAAATGTATATATGTATGTAATTTAATAAAATAAAGAGTAAAATTGTGAGAGAAAAGGTTCAATTATATAATGGTAGGTTGTCCTTGATTAAATATATTTATTTACTTTGGTGAAAACATATGTATATGCATTTGCTTCTATATTTTATGGTGTATTATATTTATATAGTTGTATTTGTGATGTTGTATGTTGTTCTATCAACCATGATTTCTGATGTGAATGCATTTTAACAGTAGTAAGTTGATAGAATTAAATGTAATTATTATATAACTTTATAAATATATATATATATGTGTGTGTGTGTGTGTGTGTGTGTGTGTGTGTGTGTGTGTAGACTTATATGAATAGCTTGAAAAAGAATAAGTATCTTTTTATGTAATGTTAATATTTAAGTAATTACTCAAAAAAGAGAATTAGTAATTAAATAAAGCAATTAAGTTAAAAGAAAATTTTAATTATATTTAAATATATATATATGGCGAAAGTGGCAAGCCACTATTATATTTTATTATATATTAAATAAAGTATTACAAAATCTGGTTTTGGGGAGCATACCAACAAGAAGGAACTAGTAAGAAAACCTCTAGTTATAGCTCCGAACATGCAAAAAAGAAATAGTTACAAAGTCCAATTAGATTGTTTGTACAAATAATGTTGATGATTCAAAATTCAACATTATCCCAAGCTAACCTATGACAAGCCTACTGAAATGAATACCAACCCCGACCAAGTTCTACTAAGCATAATACTGGCTGCGAATCAACTCAAAATGTTCATTTACCCAACCCTTACAAATCAAATCAAAATGATCATTAACCCAACCCTTACAAAGATCATTGTTTAATACATTTAAACCCCCATAAGAAGACCCATTATAAAATTTGAAAAGACCCAATATGCAAAAAACCCATTATAAAATTATTGAACTTTTCTACCTGTCGCTTTTTCATTTGTCGAATTTTCATCCATCCCTTTTGTTCGCAGAGAATTTCTTCTGAAGGCCCTTGTAGTGGAAACCCTGAGGCTCCATGCATGGTGGTAGACAAGATGAAGCTCTTGTAGTGGAAGACATTTGAAGATGGTTTGCTATTTAACCCTGATTCTGAACATTTTGGCCACGGTTTGATAGTCGGTTTGGAGAATTTGCCCGCAATTGCAAGTCTAGTTGCAAGCTTTGATTAACAAGGTGTATGAGTGTATGCACAGAGAAAAGGCAAAGCATAAAACTTGTCCTTAATCTCCAATTCCATTAGTGTGCACACACTCCTCCTGTTTTTCCTTAAGGCTCACAACATAATGTTTTCATTTTTGTATTGAAGAGCAAGCTGAATGGCATCAAAAATTTCCTCAAAACCTTGACATTTTTGCACCAATTTTCTAGGGAAAAGACCCCCAATAAACCCTTCTCCATTATAAAAATTATACTGTTGAACAGCTCAAAGAACGACATTGTCTATTCAAAAATTGAAACTTAATGTATGTTCTAGCTAGTTCCTTGATTTCATTTAGGGATTGAAACAAATCCAAAGCATTGGAGAGGAAAATAGAAATCACCCATTAGGGGAAGAGGAGACGTCGAGCTCGAGGACTGGTAACTTCAATACCCAGGATAATTTGAATACATTCCTCCACCATTGCACAATCAATTCTGAACATGGAAATCAATACCTCCTGCATGATATACTCTTCAATGGGCTTTAGGTGAGATAAATTGGAGTTTATTTAATTTAAATGTATTTTGTCTTGTAGTTGTGTAAAATTTGAGATGACAAATAGAGTGATGTAATTAGTGATTTTCATTTAGTAGGATGATTTTATAATGTTCTTGGAATAAAATATAATTGATTATTATTCTTTAAAATTTTGCTTAAGTGAGGATTATTGTGGTCACGTTTGAATAAATGGGCATTTAATATAAATATGGGTTAAGTAACTTATTCAGGTAAAATATGTACTTAGTTAGTTACAAAATCAGTTAAAATAGTTTCTTTTATTCCATTTTATATTCCCTTAAAATTCTCATTATTTCCTTTAGATTGTAGATTTTTACTTAATAAATAAATAAATAAAAAAGAAGCTTTTCATGCTAAATTTTATTACGTGGGAATAACCATTGATACTTTCCCTTTTAAAAGATAAGAAATTAAATAGAGTTATTTCTATTTTAAAATATTTTAGTTTAGTTTAATTTAATTTATAGATATATGTTTATATTTGTTAATTACTATTGATCTATTGTTTAGAAAAGTGACATTTAAAGTTGATAAATATACTTGAGATGAGTTTATTATTCTTTTAATGATAAATTATTTTTGGTTATGTATTTAATTGAATTTGTTGGTTGCAAACAACCATCGAATTATAGGGAAACGCCTAAATTTTAAATGTTAAAATATAATAGATATACATTTAGTTTCACATATGTGTAGAATTACTCATTTAAGCAGTGAGATTAAATGTATGTAATTATATAGGTTGCTTCTGTTAATAGCAGGGTAGTTATGTTAAAATATATTTTATTATAAATATATATATGTATATAGGTGTGTGTTTCAATATATTGTTAAATGAAAACAACAGTGTATGGTAAATTAAAAATATTTAAATATTTATATGTATTTATATACATATATGCCAATATTTAAAATTCCATATATATGTATATACATATATATATATATATATATATATATATATATATATATATATATATATATATATATATACATATATATATATATGTATTATGATTATTACTAAAGAGAAAATTTGTTATATTAAAATGCTTAATGAGAGATGTGTAAATCCTTTTTAGTTAAATTTATTTATTTATGTGTAAATAGATGGTTATGTTAGGAATCATAGCTAAGAGAAACTCATTGGTGTTAAAGTGTGTTTAAAGTTATTATATTACAAGATTTCATAGTTCTCTAATTGTTTAAATGACTTCAATATTGACAACTAAATAAAATGTGTTTTAGTACCTAGCATGTTCTTGAAAAATGTTACTTGAATGTGATGTGAAGTTAAAGATGGATGTTTTTTTTTAATAAAAAGAGGGGGTAAAAACTTTATTGAAACAAAAGAACATTACAAATCCAAAGAAGCAAACCCACAAAGGGCCCAAGAAAACCAAGAGTTAAGTCACTCCCAAGAAACACCTCATATCTTCTGCAACCCAATCTTCGAGATCAAGGGCCAAATCACTAGGAAGATTTCCCCAATCATCAATATTCCAAGTCCCCACATGCTCAGATGCCCACCTAGCCAATCCATCCGCCACCTTATTCCACTCATGAGGAATATGACAAAAAACAATAGACTCCAAAGCAGAGCATAGTTAGACCATCTACTTGACCACCCCCGCCAGCTGCCAATTCACCCCCTCCAAATGCCTCTTATTCAACATATCAACAACAACCTGAGAGTCAAATTCACAAACAATCTGCGTCCAGCCAAGAGCACATGCACGTTGAATCGCCAGGAGAATAGCCATAGACTCCATGAGGTTATTAGTATGCTGACCCTTATATGTGGGAAAGAAGAAGACCACCACTTCTAGACTGTCCCTACCAATGCCACCAACTCCAACATGTCTTGGGTTACCATGAGATGACCCATTAGTGTTAACTTTCAGCTCCCCCAATGCAGGAGGACACTAGTGACCAACACGACCAACCCTCTCATGCACACGTCCACATTGCCCAGGTCGCTGAATTTTATGTCCTTGAGTAGAGAGACCCATCACAATGACCACTCCCAAATCACCAGGGTCAACAAGAATAGATAAATCACACTTAGTTGTCAATGTCTCCTGAAGAACCCCCAAAATTCTCAGCCAAAGCTAACCCCCAAGCAACTTCTTATTCAGAAATATTCTACAATTACGATCCAACCAAATGTGCCATAATATTAAACTAGGGCCAATTATCCAAGCTATCAAAAGGAATAGAGTCTTAACAGAAGGAGACCCCAGGCTCCTCAAAACCTCCTCCAAGGAAGATCCATGCCTGCACAGCTAGCACCAGAGATGCCACCAAATGTGCCAAATGTCCTTTGCAAAAGAGCATTGAAAGAAAAGGTGAGGAATAGACTCCTCATGCCTAGTACACATAAAACACATAGAAGGGCCCTGAAACCCCCGCTTCCAAAGATTCTCCCAAGTAAGACACTTCCCATGCACCAATAACCAGGAAAAGAAATTACACTTAGGCTAGGAGAACTTATTCCAGACTTGTTTCCACCAAGGGACTTCCAAACTCCCAAAAAAATGTTTATCAAGGACTTGATAACCAGGAGCAACAGAGAATTTACCTTTTGGATCCAGACCCCAAGCCAACACATCCCTCCCAAGGAGAGAGTTACAAACCTGATTAGCCAAAAGTGAATCAAGCTCCTGACGATCCTTAACCGCACCATCTGGAGGCCACTCTTGCAGGTCCTTCCACCTGAAAACACTAATTTGACCTAAAACACGAGGTGATTTGAAATCAGCCACATGCCACCAACCTGCTTCCATAAAAAGCTGACTCAAGTCATGTAGATAAGGATGAGAAGAAAAGATGGAGGGATGACCATCCCAAGAGTCCGTCCAGAAAAGAGCATCTTTCCCACCATTACAAATCCAGAACAAACCCTACTTGACCAAATTGGCACCTCTTTTAAGGGTACCCAAAATCAAGGATCCCTTCCCCTCCAAGCTAAAATGGGCAACCTTGGCACTCTCAACCATACCAAGATATTTTGAGGTAATGATTTTGGCCCACATCTAATGTTGTTGCATGCACCAATGCCAATACAGTTTAGCTACTAAAGCTTTCCCATTCAAGTTAGTCCATCGTAATCCCAAACCGCCTTCCTGCTTCGGCCTACAAATAACATCCCACTTAACCAAGCTCCACTTCATGTGAAGTAGATTGCCAAACTAGAGGAACTGACAAGATAACCTTTCAAAATATTTAATAAAGCTGGAAGGGGTAGAGAGAACCAAACATCTATAAATAGGAAGAGCTTGCACCACATATTTCAATAGAGTCACTCTACCTGCAGAAGAAATCCACCTACAGGTCCAATGACTAACCAGATTGCAAAACCTATCAATAATCCCCTGCCAAAGCAAATTAGGAAGCGACCGAATAGCAAGAGGAATGCCAAGATAAACAAAGGGGAGGGAGCCAATCTAAAAATGAAGGATGCCAGCAATTCTATTTTGGATACACTTAGGATTGTTGAAGAAGTAGATAAAAGACTTCCCCTCATTAATACATTGACCTGAAGCCACCAAATAAGTGTCCAAAACACTGCGCCATCTAATAGCCTTCTCAAATTTAGCCCTACCCATCAGAGTAGTATCATCCACAAACTGGAGATGGGATTGAGTGGGAATACCATTTCCCCAACTCCAATCCTGAATCAAACCACTCTCCACTTGAGATCTAATGAACCTCCCCAATCCCTCAGTAAGTAAGATGAACAAGTAGGGGGATAGAGGGTCCCCTTGTCTGAGTCCCCTAGAAGCACCAAATAACTCTATTGGCTTTCCATTGACCAACACTGAAAAGGAAGAAGAAGTGACACAACTCCTTACCCATTCAATCCAATCGTTAGCAAAACCAAAAGCTCCCAAAATCTTAAATAAGAAATCCCATTTAACACGATCATAAGCTTTAGCCATGTCCAACTTGATGAACATAGCTTTCCCCTCCTTCTTTGGTATAAGAGCAAGAAAGATAGCATTCATGTATTTTAACATTTTTTTACTCATAAAGGATTCTTGAACCACCTCCAAAAGGTCCATCTTAATGACTTCCCAAAACTCCTGAAAGAACTCAACTGGAAATCCATCAGGCCTCAGAGCTTTTCCCTTTTTCATTTGAAACACAACATTCTCCAACTCAATCAAGGAGACATGATTTAGCTAAGATTCATTCATTTCATTGGTAACCAAAGGCAGGATACAATCCAAAATCATAGCTTCGTCCACTGCTGCAGGAGGAGAGTCCTCAAAAAATAAAGCAGAAAAGTACCAAACTGACTCAACAAAAATAGAAGCAGAGGAGGACAAAGACTCCCCAGTTGACAACAAAAGAGAGGAGATAACATTACCTTTTCTTCTATCCTTAACGGATTTATGAAAGAAAGAGGTATTTATGTCACCAACCTGAAGCCATTCAATTTAGGATTTTTTCTTCCAGAAGATTTCCTCCCTTAGTTCCCATTCCTCAACAACCTTCACAGCTGCAACTTCCTGCAAACTCAGCTCCACTGAAAGAACCTGATCTTGAATCTTCCTGGTAATCGAGTCCAAGTGAGCTTGAGCATTTTGCTTAGCAAGAAACACATTACCAAAGTGTTTTCTATTCTAGCACTTCAATCTATATTTCACATATTGAAGCCTTTTAGAAAAGGAATACATGGCAGTACCAAAAGTTGGCTTCCCAAGGCTCCACCAACCAGGAAGCAAGTCATACAGAGATTCATCCCTAAGCCACATAAGTTGGAACTTAAAAAACTGCTTAGTACAATGCCTAGGCAACTCAACAATAAGTTTAATTGGCCAATGATCAGAACCCTAAGCATCCAAAATCTTAGAGCTAGTCTGCCACCTATCTCCCACTGAGAAACTAGACACTAAGAATCTATCAAGCCTTTCTAAGATAGCCACCTCTCCACTCCTCCTATTATTCCAAGTAAAAATCCCATTGGCAGGCTTGATATCAATCAAATTCATAAGAGTAATGTTATCCTACAAAAGCAACGAAGAGGGCTCCAAATGAGCACTACCACCTCTCTTCTCCTCCAATGAGGAAACAACATTAAAGTCTCCAGCTAAAATCCAAGGAAGATAAGGATCCAAAGACCTCAAATATTTTACCTGGCTCCACATCTGAATTTTACCCTGAAAGTCCGTTGGAGCATATAGATTAGAGAAGAGAACTCTCTTCCTTGACTCAAAATGAGAAGCAACATAGGAAATCAAACCTCTACATGAGAACCACCATAGAGGAATAATTCTCTGAGGATCCCATAAGCACGCCACCCCACCAGAGCTGCCGAGAGCCCCAACACATTGACACTGCCCACAACCCCAAATCCTTGAAGCCACGCTCAGCATATTATCAATAGATAACTTAGTTTCCTGTAGGAAGACCACATTAGGAGAATGAACACGAATCAAATCATGACTAGCCTTTTGTCTAGGGATGCTATGCATACCCCTCACATTCCAAGAAAACACTATCATCGGTGAGATTGAGAAAAGTGGGTCTCAATAGTCTTCACCAAACCCAACTCCACCAATGTCTCACGAATTAACTTGACCTTTTCTTGATCCTTCTTCCTACCCACCTTAGAGGGTTTCTCAGGAGCCCCCCTTTTCAGAGACTTTTGTTGCAAACCCAAAGTCTGGGAGAAATATTTGACTTTACTCGACTCCGAAGCACCTCACACTTCTTATAGGAAATCACCCACACCAGGGGTACCATTAGTAGCTTCCAACCCCAAACTAGAAACACCTTGATCATGAGTCGAGGGACACAAATCTACATTCAGCTGGGTATCCTGTCCACTAGTCTGAATAGGACTAGAAAGCACTAAGGGATGCTCCTCAGGCACTTCTGCAACCAAAGATCCAACTGTTGTCTACAAGTCCATCTGGAACCCTTCCTCTTGAACCAAATCCTCCAATTCCTCAAATCTATTGAAGGTTTCCTCATCTTGCGTATTCTTGGGGAAACTTTTCTAGCTTCCTCCATGATTATGGGTCTTAACCTGAGTAAAACCCTCATCATCTGTTCTCCCCCCTACATGTGAGACTTACCCTTGTCAAACTTCAAATTAGACTGTGAGGGAGCATTACTTGTTCTAGCAGCCTTATAAGTGTGAGGGCATCTCTATTGAAGATGACCATACTCATGAAAAAATCGACACCTAAAGGGTAGTGTCTCATAATCAAGCGATTGAGTCCAAGAGCAAGACCCAACAATCATATCAATTGAATTGGGTAATGGGTGACTCAGATCAATTTCAACACATACCCACACATAGGAAAAAATATTCCTACTCAAAGTTTGTTGAGAAGGCCCAATAGGCTTTCCCAACAACAAAGCAATCAACTGTACAATGTCACTTCTCCAGCACTCAAGCGGCAGTTGAGGAAGCCGAACCCAAATTGGAATCTTTGATGGTAGCTCCTCTGCCGAATTAAAACCAGCATGCCATGGCTTTATGAATAGACCCACCTGATTATAGAAGTATGGACCACCCTCAAAAGCCCCATTTCAATCAGAGACACACGAGAAATCCACCTGTGAACCCCAAATCTATGTACCTGCAAAACAATAACAAATGAAAACATTAGGAGATCAAATGCAAGTAAGAACAAGGATTCCCCATGAAATCCATTAACAAAACTCAAAATAGGAATGAAAAGAAGAAAATAATGAAAGAACAAGAAAATAAATCAAATCCTATTGAAAGTAATGCAAAATCTTGATCCCATGGGGAAATTGGTGTCAATTTGATGTGAAAATTGGCCCTTTCCCAACTCCAATGATGCAATGTTGATAAATGATGAAGAGTGTTGATGAGTGATCCACTTTTGTGAAGATTCAAATGTGATCCAAGATGAAAACCTGCATAACCTAGCTATGGATGGATGAATCTTGCAAATTCTTGAAGATGAATTTGAGTAGAGTAAGTTTACTCAAATTGTGGATGATTCAAATGAAGGATGAGCTCTTCATTTATAGAATGATAAGATGGATGAATGTCCAAATTTGACCAATGTGGGACTAACATTCAACCAATGGCAAGGTGCCACTTGTCAACATGTGAATGGAGGAAGCTTGAGCACATTTTGATCCATGTGCAAGTCTGAAATTTGAATTTGATGAGATGAAATGTTTAGGGGAGATGAAAGATGAGTTAAATGCCAAGTGGGAGATATGTAAGAGCTTTAAATGCTTTGTTGGATGGACAAGTCCTTTTGGGGGGAGATTTCAAATTTGAGGAATATTCCATCTTTGATGCCTTTTTGAATGAAAATAGATGATTTATAAATCAATTAAATTGATTTTCATGTGCAAGTTGCAAAATCTAGAGGATTTGAGTGATTAGGATCATCATTGATCATGATTTGATTAATTTAAGGGGAGATTTAGCTGATTTGACTATTTGATTTAGATTTTAGGATTGAAATAAATCAAAAAGAGATGAAAATGATTAAGACTTAGTTGAATAAATATTTTGATTTATTTAACCAAAAGGGGTGATGTTAGATTAAATTAGATAAATGTTTAATTTATTTAATTTAATTAGATGAACTTTGAGATTTAATCAAATAATATGGATTATTTAATTAAATAAAGATAGGAAGATGAAATGACCTAACTAATTACACACAGATGATGATTTAATTAAATTGAGGGATTTTTTTAATTAAAGGGAGAATTATGAAGACTTTAATCAAATAAGGCTATTTGATTAAATGGTTAGATAGAGGGATAATTCAGGATGAAGTGATGTTAGTAGATCAGGATCAAGTGTGCGATATCAATCTGTATATTTTTGATGTCTACACCACCATAAAAAAATTATTCACAGCCATCAAGATTTCAAAATCCTCTTCCGGATTCCATGTCTTATGGATCCATGTTTCAAGAAAAAGCAGAGAAACCGTCATCCCTAGGAACTTACAAATTAGGACATGATTAGTATAGTAATCCACGTCCTTAGCCACTGACTTCGATTGGATCACTAAAGATGACCACTCTTGGGCCTCTCCAAACACCCATTCACCTTTTGCAATCTAAATGTTCCATTTCGTGATAGACCATATCCAGTTTAAACCCCTCTAGCAACACCAGCCAAGGAAGAATCTCGGGCCATCATATCCAAAGGCACATGAAAAGACAAAGAAACTGCACCCAAAGGTGTCACAATCTCCACACAAGATAACTCTCCAATTTGCAAGTAGAGGAGATCGCACAAAGGCTCTCCAAGAACCTCACACCACTCGTAGCCAACAAGAAATGCCAAAAGTAGTGACCAAAACAAATTTAGAAAAGCAAGGAACAAAGAACATCCAAGAATAGACCCGCCATAGGCCCAAACCCTCGCTGCAGCCAGCAGAGGGACCACACAGGTAGGAGGAATCAAAGCCAAGCAAATAGAAATAGGAAAAAAAATGAGCCCCTTCGACCCACGCACAAACAAACTCCAGCCACCGACACGTAGACAAACCACACACAGCAGGCTAGGGAACGAACACCCTAGCTTGCCCGCCATCGCCTCCAGACTCCATCCTTGTGTTAAAGATGGATGTTTGTGTTCCCATGTTGATTGCGATTTTCTTTCCCTTGTAATATTTCAATTTGATGAGATTTTGTGTTGGTCATGTGGGAACCCTTAGCATGGAGTTATTTACCATTGGTAGCTTGTGGGTAGTTGTTCTATAACTTCTAGAGGCAATGGGAAACTTTTTATTATGTGGATTTCCATGTTTTGACCTTTATGATTCGTTGATTGCATTTCTGGGTTCGACTCTTAGGGGTGTTACCTTGTTCTGTTGCCTTGTTTGATATGGATTTGAGTGAGAAGGTCCATGCCTTGCATTTGTACTTGGTCTCATGATTTTAGTGTTTTGTGTGTTTGGGTACACCCCTTGGTGTTGTGATATTTATTTCGGGGCTAATAGGGAGAGTGGCTCTTCACGAGGGTCGACGCACAAAGGGGCAGCCTAGATAACCCATGGAAGAGTTGGTTAAATAAGTGAAAACCTAATAAATTAAGCTAGTGGGTTTGGGTAGGAACACATTAATAAAAGATAGGTAAGATGTCTCTCCCATGTCATTAGTGCTTTCACAGACTAAGGATGGGCTGAGAAGGCCATGGTTGGCAAGATCACTATCTCGTCCTCATGAGAGGCTAGTGGTCCTGTACATGTCACCCTATGGGGTTGGCACCTAGTGAGAGGAAACCAGGATTACCATAGATGGGGGCTAACATCTGATGAGAGGCAGTCAAGATAACCCATGATAGGGTTGTGCAATGACACTCTCCCATAGTATCCCTTGCTTTTTCCTTTGTGTGCCTCTAGAAGCGATAATCTTAAGTAGCCATTTTGATGACTTTTTTAGTCATGTATCTTGTTTGGATGAGTCTTGAAGTCTTCTGCTTGACTGTTCTTGGTCAAGGGTCTTTCTTGTCAACTCCTAGCATGGGGGTGGGCCTTTGGGTCCGCGTGGTCAGGTGGAACGTGCTTTGTACTCCATTGGGTTCCCAGTCAGTGTTCACAAAGCACAAAGTTCGTGTTGTTGCAGATGATCCTGAGCTTCACCACAGTTCAGTTATATCATGTTTGTTTATGTATTTCTCTTGTAATCAATGTATTATTCCCACTATGTGTTGGGAAGCACGGTTGTACATATGTAATCTTGAAAGCAATACAATTTCTCATTATCAATGTAGTTGTATATTCTGATTTAATCAATGTAATGTATTAATGTTTATATTCTCTTGATTATGTATGTGTCATATATGGATACTTCTCATTTATGTAATGTCATGAATGGATGGTTTATAATGTAATCTTGGAACTCATTCATTATTTTTATGGTATGAATTTAGGTTTCGTAAATCTCGTCCCGTGTACCCCAGAGGACGTAGTTGGCATTGTAATTGTATAATTTCTTTACATGTAGTGCATATTCATGTTCATCTTTTGTAATGTTCTACTTTCAAAAAAAAATGGTGCAGTAATTTGTTAGTTTTAGCTGTCCTTTGGGGTTCACATGGCAAGGCGTTACACAACAAGTAAGCTCGAGAGTGAGGTTGACCTTGAGACCTATATGGGATGAACCCAAAGCCTTTAACCAACTATGTTTCCTATGCAGACTGAAGATAAATATGCTTTCACTTGATTAAATCTATCTTATGCAACTACACAAATTTAAACACTTAAAAAAATATATTAAATTAAATGTTATATTGATTACAAGCACATTTTTTTAGAAATATCAGTAGAAGTACATTTAAATTATTATAGTCTAAATAAGTAATACATTTTTTTTATGTACACTTAGTTTTGTGGATTATAAGAGACAATTTATTGATAACATAAAATGAATGAAAAAATATTAGTGTCATTGTAAGTGGGTAGGCAAGAACTAAACATTTTAAATTATAAATGGTACCCAATACCTAGATAAAACATCAATTGTGTCTCATGTATACGATGTTTGATTAGTATTAGAGAATTAGATAAACATATTAGTAGTAAATAAAAATACGTATTTTTTATTATAAAAAAATAGGCTTTGAAGAGACCCGAAACCCTTTACAAGAGAACAACTGCTATAAAGATAAAACAAGACAAAATAAGCAACCCAAAAAATAAATTAGCTACCATTAGGATAAAGTAGGACAAGTAAGAAACCAACCATCAACAAGTCAACAATGCAAAACAAAAAACGACACCAAAAAACACCAAGGGACTATTGTAAGATCTTGGTTGCTTCCAAATTAATTAGTAGAGATGATATGCTCATGCATATCAACAACTTTAGCTAGCTCATGAGTAGGGATTTCAATTTTTTTCTTAGTCTTTCTCCTCATTCAAATACTTGGACCAACATCCATAGCCAAATTATATGTTCTCTTCAGACCATCAACTTCATCACCATTAGCTCCTTTCCTTTCCCCAATCCATTTATAGTGTACTTTTTTATTCAAAAGAGCAAGGTCCTCCTCATTGGTATAAAGAGAATACGACTAACTTTAACCAATGTATCTAAATTAACATGAATTTTCTAAATTTTATCCTCAAGCGAAGCAATTCTATCTTCATGGTTATTCTTCATTTTCTCCACATCAACAACCACACTATTAAGAACACCATTCATTCTCTTAATTTGATAAAAAAATAGAAGTCTCCAAGTTGGTGTTATTAATGATCCTAGCCTCAGATTTTGTGACCTGAGCCTCCTGATGAAAATCACCCTACAATACCACTTTAGCTTTCTCTTTCCCATCATTGCCAAAAATTTTGATTCTAGGTTTTATAGCCTCCTTTACAACAACATCTATGGATTTAGGAAACTCCATAATCTCATTTCTAGAACTATCAACACCACAAACCTCATCAATCTCCACAACCTTCTCAGGTTCAATAACCCCATGTTCTTTCTCTTTACAACTAGTCCTTCCAACAAAAAAGTCAACCCCTTGTTCCTTCTCTTCATCACAAAATAAAGTAAACTTAATGTAAGTGTATTTTTGGAATACTTTTTTTTACATTGAAGAAAATGAATTATATATGTTAATGCACCCAACTAGAAGCCCCTTAATGAGGCAATTAAGATGGTCATGTTAACTATTATAAAATAAGCTACAATGATTGAATACTCTATATGGGAGGGAACTCAAATTATCTTTAATTTGTGTTGCTAGAAACACAATTTAACCAATGATTAGAATTGGATTCTATAAGGCATATAAATTTAGTTAATTTGAATAATTTCAACTGTATTCATAGTTTAAGCAACACAGAAAGTATTCCAAGGTTTTATTTACCCTATGAATTAAAATAGAGCAAACAAGGGTATAGAAATAGAGGAAGGAAAATAGGATTGTTATTACATAGAAAGCTCGATAAAGAATTTGATATTGAGTTGTTATTATGGAGTTAGTCATAGGTGAGTTCAATTATATTAAAAAATTATTTGCACAAAATATGAGTATAGATGGGAGTTTAGAATTAAATTAAAAATAGTAATAATTAATTATATTTTTAAATGTTTTATTTATTGATCTATGTGAGGTATTTGGAGTCTATTTTTTTGTAAATGAGGTGTTTGTTAGAAAACAAAAATATATTATTCGAGTTATGTATTAAATATAGAATTGAAGTTTGATTTATAGAATTATAAGATGATTTCACATATGATTACAATTTGAATAATATTAACTAATTTTTCATATTAAAAAATATTTAATAATATTATAAAGAATATTCACAATTTTATTGAAGGATTGGATTATAAATATTGTATGATAATATGGTGATGTAAACAATTAAAAATCTCACACCTATAAAAAATTTCTAACTAAATTTTCTTGAAGATAAATACTTTTTTTTGTTACTACAGTGGTATCCCTACGACCCAACCCAATGATTCCCGACCAACCTTGCCTTGGCTTACTTTTTTGCCAATTTTTTAGGTACAAAAGAGGTGAGTTGAGGTGAGACTAATCCACTGCGAGCATACACAAAGACCATAAGTGTGCACACCAAGTAAGATCGAGAGTGAGGTTGACCTCGAGACCTATATGGGATGAACCCAAAGCCCTTAACCATTTAAGGAACTCATTCTAAAATGAACTGAAAGAGGGGTAAAAATTTATTCAAGAGCAAGAAAGATACAAAGAAGAAGGATAAGCCACTCCAAGGAGCTTAAAGAGCCTGGTCACTGTCCACTAACTGATCTAACATAGTAGCCTTATTAGGGGGAAGTTTCCCCTTATCAACAATATTCCAAGCATACATTTGATTAGAAGCCCTTTTGGCCAAACAATCAACAATCCCATTCCACTCTGTAGGAATACGCCTAAAAACAACATAATTGAAAGAGCCACACAACTGAAGAATTTGTCTAATAACCAACTACAAGTGCCAACCCACACCATCTAACTATTGTCTAGTAAGCAAAGACACCACCACTTGAGAATCAGACCAACAAATGATCCTTCTCCAACCTAGAACACAGCTACGCTCAACAACACACAAGATGGCCAGGGCCTCCATAAGATTATTCGTTTGAAGGCCTTTATAAACAAAAAAAATAAACTGAATGTCCCCAGAACTATCATGACCAACCCCACCAATACCAGCCTGGCCAGGATTCCCATGGGATAAACCATCAATGTTAATTTTGAAAACTCCCTATGGAGGAGGGGTCCAACGACCCTCCTTATTGATTCTCCGTAGAGGGTGTCTACACCTATTCCTCAAAAACTGAACAACAAATGGTGGAGTACCTCCATGAAGAGGAAAAGTGAGGCGAGTACAGATAGCAACCTCCTAAGGATCCACATTGCCATTAAAGTCATACTTTGCTAAGATAGTCTCCCGAAGAGAATGAATAATTTTCCACCATAAATGTTGAACAACCATCCTACTATCCTAAAAAATCCTATGATTCCTCTCCAACCAAATATTCCAAATGATAAAAGAGGGACCCACAACCTAGGCCACCTGAAGGAAAGAGGTCCTCACAGGGGCACTCCCCCAATAGGCCCAAAAATCAACCAAAGAAGAAACATGCCAACAAGATTGACCCCAAATTGTCCACCATAAGTGTCAGATATGCTTAGCAAATGAACATTGAAAGAAAATATGAGAGATCGGTTCCACATTAGTGCAACACAGAACACACATGGAGGGACCTTGGAAGCCTCGCTTACATAAATTGTCCCACATAAGACACCAATTATGAGTAACCAACCACATAAAAAAGTTGCAATTTGGACAAGAAAATTAACCCCAAACCTACTTCCACCAAGGAACCTCAATATCCCCAAACATTTGGCTAAGAAGCTCCAAGTAACCTACAGAAATAGATAAAATGATAAGAGCAATAAAACTGGAGTTTATTCTTCTTCTATTTTACCTTGTTGCTTACTTATGTGATCTTGTTATTGACTCAAGCATTCCTAATTTTATATGATGCATCTCATGTTACCTTCAAGTAATCTCACCCACACTCTCAACTCCTCCATGGATTCACTTTGATATCTTGTTACAATCATGCAAAATCCTTCAACAAACCCTCAAAAAAAAATTCCTTTGATACTAGAATTGATTTATAAAATATATTTTAGAATTTAGAAATCAATTATAACATGTAATACTCTTGCATACATCGAAAGTGAAAATTTTATATTATTAATAATGAATTACTTTTATTTTAACAAAAACAAATTTGAAACAATTTGCATGTTCATTTTTCATAGAAAACCCCATTATGGAGGAAACCCAAATTTTGGTAGTGACAATTTACCTTTCTACCCTCCTTCATTAATTTGTAAAGAGACATTATAGAAACAAAGAAATCTCGCCTTCTACTTCTTATTTCTCCTCCATGAGCATAACATATAATAATTCTCAACTTCTCCAACAACCAATGATTCAAATTTTCACATACAATCTTTATTTATATATTTTCCAATGTATAGTTAAGTTTCGTAGGCCTTATATGAAGATAAAAATTTGTTATATGTTGAAATTATTCTTGCATCATTCAAATTCTAATTTTTAATGGTATCATGGTCATGAACAATAATGCACTTATGTTGCGGTTTATGCATTAGCACACCCACATTGTGGTCTAGAAATTCATGTTGTTATCTATGTCAAGTGAAATTTGCAACACTATCAAACACATATTCTTGTATCTAAAATCTATTTTTTGTTTCCATTTTCTAGTTAATTTTTTTTATCCTTTGGATAAATATATATTATATATTAGTTTTTGCATATATTTTTATGTTGAGGAAATTATTCCCTTAGAGTTATAAATTCATTCATTAAGAGTTTTGCTTCACAATATTATTGATGACACCACATAAGAGAACACATATTATAAGAACTATAAGCATTGGATAAATAATAGTCAATATATTAGCCAATATTTTGGAATTCCAAAGAGAATTGAAGAAAAAATATAGCAAAAGCATCATTCATAAATATTTAAAAATAGGTGACTTAGTTCTTCATGTTATCCCTAAAACTTAAAACATAAAGAGTTACATGGATAATCTTCTCCTAATTCGATAGTAATTTTTTATATCAATTCTTGGTTTTAATCAAGATATTTTGTCTTATCTATTCGCAAAGGAAAACCAATAAAGCATCACATTAAATATCATGTATACTTATGATGAAATTATTATTGACTTTAGACACACTAGGGGTATTTATCTAACACTTTTGGTCCTAATCATGTCCACAACCTTTACAACTTATTTCTATTCATATGATTTGTGTATTATCTTTAGGGTCATCCTTATCTAATCATTTTTCTTATGTTGGGGTCAGCCCACAATACTATGTCCCACATTTTGGCCAAAGTAGGACACTAAAATCAACATTTTTCACCAAATTTTCACTTTATGAAATCTATAGCAACTAAAAAATTAATAATTTGGAGATGATGTGAACTAGTGATTTGTGAGGATTTATGTGTATATTCTAAATGTATTTTAAAAAAATATATAGAAATAAATTGTGATTTATTTTTTATGTAACTGTAAATAACTTATTTTTTATACTAAAATATATTTTAAAAAAGTGATGTTTATGTTGTAACAACTTTTTTTATTAAAAGGATAAAATTGTAATTTTTGAAATATAAATATGTAACAAAAATATCTAGTGCATGGATATTTTTCATAATTTTTGGTTACACATTTTTTTTAAAATTAATTTTTAAGTCATAGTAATTATAATTTGGACATATGTGTATGTTGTAACACATAACTTGTTTTTCTATGTATTTAAATTATTATTATTATTTTTCTAAAACAAGGACATCAATACCTAGTACACACATATTTTTTAGAATTTTTTCTCTAATTTTCTATTTTTTTGCATGTGTGAAACAAATACTTTGATGTTTGATGAAAAACACACATTCACAAAAACTAAAATATAATAATAATAATAATAAAATTAAAAATATTTAAAATTATACTTTTTGGGAAGCTTATAATAATGGCTACATACTTACAAAAGATAATTTTTAAATGAATTTATTTGATCCCTCAAAAGGTATTTAGAAAAAGTGGTTTTTTCAGCATTTTTGATAAGTGTGAAGGAGACTCCACTGTGGGTATGATTTAAGACTAGATGGGTTCTATCCAAGGAGGTTTTATCTAAGGGGTCTTATCTAACCCTCTTCAATTAAAATCTTTTAGATGGAACCCCTCAAGGCTTAAATCTTTTTCTTTTTTTTTAAATATGTGATTTCCAGAAAAAATCAGGATGCCCCAAGTTTGCGGCCCATTATTGTGGGATGAACCTTTGAGGCATATTTTAAAATGCTCCTTCATGCCCTTCTCATACCTATGTGTGTTCATACACTTATATTTTTATTTGATTACATGATTTTTATTTTTTTATGATCCTTCTTTATACTTTATGACCAAAACTATCTCTTATAATATTTTTCTATGTTAGAGGTAACATATTATAGACACCTTGATGATAATATCCTATTTTATGTATGTGGATATTCTATATCATTCTTACTTTATGGTGAAATTATTACTATATGTGCCTTGATTATTATTTAGAACTTACATTCTTATGTACATGATGATATACTTTAGCATGTGTAGGTGCCTTATCATGATTATTTATTTTTCTTCTCTCTTCAAATTCCTTGTACACTTTGTGTAACCAATTGGAGGGATGCATATTATTGTTGAAATTATTCATGAGCTTAATTAAAATGATGATTACCATGATCATTTTTTTGGGTTATAAACAAAGCATCATTGCTATATACAAATGGAGAGCACTTCCATAGAGTTAGTGACCTCATTATTGTGCTATCTGCAAAGTTAAATCAAATTTTATATCTAGACAAAGAACTTTGGAATCACATTTATATCCAAAAAAATTGTCATTTTTATACTTCCACATATAGTTTAACATTTTTTCACTTTTATAATAGATGGAATTTGTTACCCTTCTCTATCTACTTTTTCTTACATTCAAGATTTTTGGTTTCAATGCATATTTTGGTTATACTTATTTGGAAATGTGTAATAGAAGTTGTACTAGTTGTATATCTTCTCTCTTTTGTAGGTCCCACTGGAGTGTAAAGATAAGAATAATTTAATAATTTGATCTATCATTTTACATGGATCAAATATCCTTATATTATTTGAAAAATAAAGTTATTTTTACACATGTTGAATATTTGTTTATGTTGGCATGCATCTACCTAGTAGTTCACAAACACATCAAAGTGGTGGTAAAATTTAATGGTGAAAAATGAACACTCATTCATGTTTTTACTTTATGCTTTGCGTCCACTTTGTTAGAGAGTTGTAAATGTAATAATTACCTTACAAGTGAAAAATATAATTATTAGCTTAGATTTAGAATTAAAAATTCAAAGTATTTCCTTAATAACCTTTGACTAGTGATGATCATATAAGAGATTCCAAGCGAAAAGATAAGGGATCGAAGAGCAGGCTCTGAGAAGCGTTGATGGAGGTGTACAACGCTTTCACCTTGTGATGGCCACTGGCCATCGTGGTTTATTTTTCCTCTAACCTTTATGCCCTCTAGTGCCTTTTTTTTTTGTGTTCTTTCCTAGTCTTTATTATTTGGAGTGGTATCCCCATGGAAACCCTCTGGATGCATCATTTGTTCTTGTGGTTGCCCTAGTATTGGATGTAAGGGAGATCTATGGAGGTAATCACCCATCATTCGGATAACCCCCTGGGGGTGTGGCAGTTGAACGACCTTTAAACCCTAGTGGTGGTGTGAACAATGGCAGATGGTCTTTTAAAGAAATCATTGCAGAGAAAGGTAAGTGTGTTTTCCTTGACTCAATGCACTTCCTGACAGTGGATGATGGCAGGTGCCACCAAAACCCTTCCTTTGGAGATAAAATAGGTAAGTTCCCTCCCCTAGACAATAATAAAGGGTTTTGGATTCCAAATGATGATATGGCTTCGACCCTTAACATTGAGGATTCTCATTTAAAAAATGTTGCAATTTTTTTTGCTACTTTAGATTCTTCAAAAATCCCAACAAGGAAATTCCTTGACCAGTGGATGATTAATGTGTGGAATAAAAAATTGGTCATTTATCAATCGTTTTGTAGAATGATGCAAGGGGGATTATTTCTAATTACTTTTAAAAATTGTGATATGCAAAAACAAGTGACTAATAAGGAATTTTGGTTGATTGGGAACACCATTTTTAGGGCAGTTTCTTGGTCCTCCAACAAGTGACTAACGAGGAGGTGCTTGCACTCTCCTAACCAAGATGGATTACCCTAAGAAACCTACCTTTAAATATTTTGTGGAATTTTATCCCATGCCTGGTTGTGAAATTTGGGAGGGTGTTGAGAATAAAAGACACCAAAAATTCCCTTCTGCACTTGGACATGAGGGTTTTAGTTTCAATCACTCCCGAGCTGGAAATATCAGACAAGGTTGAGATTGAAACTAAAAACAACATTCTAAACTTTCAAATTGAAGTACCGAGTGGTTTCAATGTGTGCTTCCTCTATAAAAAAGAGGGCCACGTGAGAAGAAACTGCCCCATTATTAAAAATCAGAGTGATCTAAATAAGAAGAGAGAACCACCATCTATAATAAAAGAACCCTTTGGAAGGGAAACCTCTAGGGAACCCAAAGGGATTAAAGACCCTAAGATGGTGGTCTATGGGGAATCGTCGAACCCAGTTGAAATTGATCATACCCTAAAAGAAGATTTAAAAAAATGAATCTATGGACACTCTTGAAACCGCATTGAGTTTGTCACCCCAGAAGGCTAGCTTAGTTCTCAGGATGGGAATAGTTGAAAATAAATTCCCTATGGTGGATAATTGTGTTGGAATGGAATCCACAAACCCACAACAAGATGTATTGAGCAGTGAAAAACTAGAGTCTATGGGGATAAAAGTGAGCAATCACACCCCATTTGAGAACAAGCCTACACCCTCAGACCATAGGATAAATTTAAAAGAGTTGTTCCTTGAATAGATTAAAAAACAAATTAATGAGAACAAAAAAATCCTCACAGTTGCTAAAAGTAAATTAAAGGATTTCAGCCCCACCGCCAATGACTGTCTCACTAAGCTGATGCATTTGGGGGCTGAGGAAAGTAAAGTTGCTTCTAATTTAAATATTGACCCTTTGATTTTGGATCCAATTTGCATAGAGCTCGGGGACTCAAGACAAGAAATTATAACCCCTTCTACATTGCTTCAGGTAGAATCCAGAGATGGTGGGTCTCTGTGTTGGTTGGACTTGGGACCAAAGGAAACAATAGATAAAGATAAAATCCAAAACCAAGAAGGAGAGAATAATAATAAAGAAATTATTATTGATTCCCAAGCCGGGAGTATAGGAGAGGCAAAAAAAATTGCATCCAAGGAGGCTAGTCCTCCCCAGGATAAACAAGCAAGAATTGGGACTGCAACCTCGCCAAGAGACTCAGGAGATAGAGGGGAGGTAAAAGACTCCAAGGAAGATAAGGAAAAAACTAACTAGTATGCTAGAAAAGAAAAGAAAAACTTTGTAAAGGATTGGCTAGGGTAGAAAAGGAGAGGAAGGAAAAAGAAATGAAAAGAGGAAATGGTACCCTATAAAAGGAGTGAAACCAAAAAGAATGAGTTCTCTATATGCTTTGAGGGATTTAGGAACCTAGAGGATGAAACCCAAGATATGGATGCAGATGAATCTTAAATATGTATCTTGGAATGTGAGGGGACTTGAGTCCCCTAATAGAAAATATTGCATTAGGAGGTTTGTTAACCCTAGAGGTCAAAGACAAATATGTGATAATGCTACAGGAAGTTAAAGCTATTAATTATAATTGGGAATCAATCCTTAAATGCATTTGGAAGGATTCTACCTTATATACTTCCAAACATGAGAAAGGAAAAGGAGGCACTACAATTCTGCTAGCTAGGAAGTGGGAAAATTGGGTGAAAGATCGTGGTTCCTCCCCTTGTAATAGGGTTGTTTGGTCGTGTTTAGAAAAGGATGACATAAAATTTGGTATCTACTCCATTTATGCACTGAATGAGTATAGGAAAATATTTGAGCTATGGGATTGGCTGAGAAAACTGCCAGAGATCCTATGGGTTATAGGAGGAGATTTTAATATGATAGAGAACCAAGAAGACAAGCTAGGTCGAAATGATATGGGTTGGAAGGGGAATGAAAAGTTCTTCTAGTGCAAAATGAGAAATAAAATAAAACTAGTGGACCCCCTTGAAGGTACAAAGAAGGATAATAGAGAAATCTGGTTTACTTGGTGCAACTTCTAGAGTGGCAATAGAAGAATCTACTGCAGACTCAAAAAATTCTATGCCAATAAAAAATTGTTCTCCTTTGATCAAGTTGAAGGATCTAGTTCAAGAGTCAAGTTCAACCCCTAGACTCTTTTAGACCATCACCCCATCACAGTGAATTTTGGATTTGGGAGTAAAACCAATACCCCTCCCAAGAGAGAAAAAAATTAATCCTCAATTCAAGTTTTCTTAGGGGAGAAGACCACAACAATGCAATCTTTACCTTAAGAGAAATAAATAAGTGGTTGCTTCAGGATTTTTTTGCAATAGAAAGGTGGAACACAAATGTGCAAAGTTGGAAAAAAGTCTTTCCAAAAATAGGGGAACAGAAAGCATAGGAAAGAAGGAAAGTTGAGGGCCTGTTATAGGAGAAACTATTCCTTGCATAAGGTAGGATCCAAAATGATCCCCAAAACCTTGAAATTAATAAAGAGATCATAGGCATCAGGGGTGGCCGAAGGAAATTATAGAATTACAAGGACCAAGGCCTTAGAAAGAGGGCAAGATTAAATTGGGTGGCCCAAGGAGATAGAGGGACCAAATTATTTTTCATTTGCCTGAAGGCTAAGGAAGTGATGGAGAAGGTAAATGCCATTTGGGATGTAGGAGGTTTGGTAAAAGACTCAAAGGGCATCAAAGGAAAACAAATCAGTATTATAAGGACCTATTCACTATCGAGTGCAATAGCACTCCTTGCAAGTTGGCTAGAGGAAAGTACAAGAACCTAATACTGAGGAAGGTGACAAAGGAAATGGCTGACAGGTTAAGCAATCCCTTGACTCAATATGATATTAAAAAGATAATCCTCTCAATCTATAATGACAAGGCACACGACATAGATGGCCTACCAATAGAGTTTTACAAGGAAAACATAGATTGGGTAAGTGAGGATTTATTACAAGTCTACAATGAGGCACTTAAAGAAGGTTCATTGGGTAAGAAAATCAATCAAGGGGTCATAAAGCTCATTCCTAAAGAAGGAGATAAAACTTTGTTGAAAATTTGGAGATCGATTACTTTATTGAATGTCTCATACAAGATACTTGTTAGAGCTATCTCCCAGAGGCTATCCTTGGTTTGGGCCTGAGATCATCAATAACACCCAAATAGGTTTTATTAAGGAAGGTACATTCTTGAAAATCTCTTGACTAGTTGGGAGGCAATGGAGTGGGCCAAGGCTTCTAACCAAAATATAGGCATGGTACTCCTGGATTTTGAGAAGGCTTACGATAGAATCGAATGGCCATTCATCCTGATGGTAGTAAAGGCATTTGGGTTCCCAAAAAATCTGTGTATAATGGTCAAAACCTTGTTGAAGGAAATAATAGATCTGTAAGGAAAGGATTCCCCCTTGCACCCTCTCTCTTTTTCATTGTTGCAGATGCACTGCACTACATTTTAAGAGAATCCACCTTAAGTCCTAAGGTTCACAACATCATCCTCCCAAACAAGGATGAGTTCCTAAATGCTCAATTTGTTGTTGACACAACACTCTTTGTAAAACTTGACAAAGATAACTTTGAAAATATGATGAGGAAAATGGATCTATATGCTAAAGAAGCCAATGCAAAAATATCTAAAGCTAAAACCACATTATTAAGTTGGAAAACTCATCAGCCGAAATAGCTTGAAGAGCATTAATTCCAATGGGGGGGACCCAACAAGATTGTCAAGTATCTTGGGATACTGTTTGCAATCAATCCTAACCTAAAGTACATGTGTGAATGGTTAAAGAACAATAAGATAAAGAAATTGGAAACTTGGAACAAGTAACTTATCTGTCAATAGCAAGGACATAGGTATGCCAAAAAAATTATTTCCTCCTATAATGTGTATTATGCCTTAGTATGGATGTTTAGTGGTAATCAAGTGAATGAAATTCAAAAATGAATAAGGAAGTTTCTTTGGTTAGATGGTAAGGGCAATAAAAAAAATACATGCAGTCTGTTGGGATTGGTGTTGTATGGAGAAGAAGAAAGGGGGCTTGGGTTTAAAGGATCTAAAAAAGTAAGGGATTGCCCTGGCTATCAAATGGATCTTCAAAAGTATAGTTGTTGAAGAACCATGGAAGGTTCTAGTGAGACATAATATTAGCAATGGAGTCCCCAAGAATGAAAAATCATGGAAGAACCTGCCCATTGTTGACCTCTTTTTTGGAAATTTCCCAGTCTCCCCAATAGAGTACAATGTTTTCAAGAGCTTGTGGAAGGCCTGGGAGAGCTACAAAGAAAAGGTACTCTCTAAATACCCAATTAAAGAAGAGTTAAATAAAACATCCTTAACATATCCATATTGTGGAACATTCTCCGTAATAATAAGCCTCTTGCACTCCTTCAAGGATGCTTGGCCAAAGAGTGGAATAAGAAGGGGATTTCATTGTTCAGCAATATCATTGAGAATGGTGGGTTGATCAGCTAGGAAACCCTTAAGAAAAACTTTAATCTCCCTCAAAATCAAAAGAGAACCTATAAAAAACTAATAAATCGTAATGTTATCATAAATAGCTTAACTCCATATGATGTTAATAAAAATGTAGAGCTTGATTAGCTGAAAGATAAAGGAATAACACACCCCAAAGAAAAAGAAATTTATAAAGCCTTGGAAAACCCCCTAACCTAGTTGATGTGCTTAATAAAAATTGGAATCTTAACAATAATCAAAAGCATTGGGAAAATTATTTCACTAGAGTTTGGGAAAATGTGCTTGAACCAAAAAAATCTGGGTTCAAATGGATGATGTTACAAAAAATGCCAAACTTTAACCCAAAAATTAGTCCTTCTATTTGTGATGTGTGTAAAAAAGTTGAATCTGTCTCTTATTTATTATTTGATTGCTTCTATGCTAAGGAGGTGTGGAAACTATTTCAAATTCATTTGTCTGGGTGGGGGGAAAGAAAAGAATAAAAGAAATGGTATTGGGAAATATTAATAAATTAGGAAAATGTCTTAATTTATTTTGGTTGTTTCTAACTACTAAAATTTTGTGGCAATTATGGAAAGATAGGAATGCAAAAAAATATCAAGGCACTAGATGGGAACTTACTTAGTCTAATAGAAGACTCATGGTGCATAATGTATATATGTAGGTATCCATCACACCAGAGGTTTCCAAAGAAAAATTCCAAAGACTGATGAAAAATGGCAAGGTGGAGATAAAGAGAGAAGAGTTGATCTAAGCCAACCGGTGGTTGTACTACAAACCAGCAATGAAGTATCTTCTAAAAGATGGCAGAATTGTTGACAAAAAGGGAGGAAAAGTGAGAAGAAAGCTAAAACAAGATTGAAACAAGACTAGAAATTAAGATGTATTACAGTTTTGTTGAGCTAGTGATGTAAAGAAGGAAGCATAACATCTATCGCTTCAAATTTTGTAATGTAATGAACATAGTATATAGTCATATAGAATAGAATCCTTTCCAAAGATGGATTTATTGTAACTCTGAAAGTTTGATCAACATGATCAATTTTTTAATCTATTCTTAATATTAAAAAAACCTTTTACTAGCCATTAAGAGCTAACCTAGTGTGTAATTGTGTTGATTTATTTACTTGGTTGTTGTCTTTAAGAACATTCATTCATTTAGTTGAAAATCATCTAGGGGGAAACTTGGGGCTTGTTGATCACATCTAAGTATTAATTTGTGAAGGAGGAGAAAAAGAATTTAGTGTTTAATCAGAGATCACTTCACCCTATGTCACCTACATGGTTTCTTTTTATCCTCAATCCTTTCACTTAGAATGGTTCATCCATGGGGCTAGCCTAGGAAAACATGAACCTTGTGGTCCTAAAGATTCCCTAAAGATGTTTATAAACACTGCATTCCTTATGTTCGCTTAGATATTATGAAACCAATTTGAGCAAATTAAACTAGGTTAGATCCTATCAAATAAGATTTGCACACATTAGATTAGGAATGTACTTATGGAGGTTAGGTTTATAGGTGTGGAGGTGAACTAGATCCATAGGTGATTTTCAAAATTTGATATCTTCATCACAATATATCTAAAAATTTAGAACCAAGGTGAACCAAATGCTAACAACTAGCATGTTATTTTCCTATTAATGAGGTTGAGCTAGCTAATTACTATTTTCAATTATTTTAATTTTTACAGTTATTAATATTTTTATAATAATCAACATCTACTAATATATCTAAATTAATTATTTGTTTATAGAGCACATTTATTTAAATGATCCTAAATAAAATTAATTAAGATGTGACTAAAACACACACATATATATATCAAAGACAATTTTCATATATAATATATGACTACAAAACTACTCAAATTATAACATCCAATAAATTTAGAAGGATATAGAAATGGTTAACATGATTCCCATACAAGGAAATTTGGACTTTATATGTTTTTATGGATCAAAGAAAACTTCCTTATAAAAACAATAAGGTCTCAATACATTGTTCGACAATGTAGCTAAGACATTAACTTCACAAGTTGAGTAGACTCTAATTTCTTAAATAAGTATTTTATGAACTGATCATTTACAAAATTTGAAATTTTGAAGGAGATTGAAAAAAGTGTGTTCATCAATTAGTAAGAATGATAATATGTTTCTTTTTTAGTAATTGCTGACATGTAGGAACTATCACATTCCAAATTGTTTAATAGGGTGAATAGTTTTTGTACTTGTTAATAAATGAACTGTGATAATTTTCACTATGAGATAAATATCTATGTTTTCAAATCTTATCAATGGTTGAGATGCAAATTTTTTAACAAAAAATATTTTAAAAATTAATTATTGGTAATTTGATCAAGGATGACGAGGTTTGAGTCATTTTTGGGGCATTTACATGGTTCAATATAGGTAAAAAAAAAATTTAATAAGATATTGGTGGTTTAAATGTATTATGTACTAGCAAGTTTTTTTAAAATAATAAAATATTGGAGGTTTAAATTTTTCTGCATTGTAGATATATTGAAGGACATGTAATAATAACAAGGCATTAATGGAAATTACTTAAGATCCAAATTAATATGTGTACCTTCCAACGAATTAGAATTAGAATTTTTCAAGGTAAACGAAATATGTTTAGTTTCAAATGTGAGCAATATGTAAATTTTTTAAGCAACATGCATTTCTACTATTATTCAAGAAACATAAGGGTACTTGTTACATTATCATTTTTTATTGATTAGATTCTAATAATAACTAATAAAAGTAGATATATACAAATTTTAAAAGGTTAATTTTTATGATAATATTAATTATTAATTAATATTGAATAATATATTATTTATTCTAATATACTAAATTTATATAATTATTCTAAAATGTATTATTTTTTGACTAGATTATATCTACTTTTATTTAAACTTTGGCTTGTGGGATAAGAAGGTGCAAGTGTTGCCATATTAAGTGCATTCTTATTTTGCCTTACCTTATTTCCTTGGAGGCTTGCACAGTGTTGATGCATGTACAATAGAATAGTTCTACACTTATTTATTCTAATATATTAGATTTATATAATTATTTTAAATATATTATTTATTGACTAGATTATAATATACTTTTATTTAAATCTTACTTCCTGCAACCCAAAGACCCTAACAATATACTTTAGCTTACAGGGAAAGAAAGCGTGGGGTAATATTTATCATTATTATATAATGATATATATTATATAATTGAAACTATAATTTTTATTTTTTAAACTCAAGGGTATAATTTAATAATAATATTAATGGCCCATACCCGATATTACCATGAGGAGCTATCCCACGTACCGGCCATGCTAATTGAAACTATAATTTAATAATTATTAAATAATATTAATTAATAATTAATATGTGTGATACTAGGCCAGAAAGAGGACACACTCTTTTATTCCATTTAGTACATTAGTAAAATTTCCACATAAGAATTGCTAAGAGGCGAAGTTGCGCCTCGTTCGGTGTGCCTGGTACACGGGTGGTGACGTGTGGGGGAGGCAGGGCTCTCCCCCACGAAGGTTTGTTTGCGTGGCTGAGGCCGTAGTTTGGATTAATTTCCTCTTGTGCGGCTTTATGTTTTCATTTTCTTTGTTTTTGTTTCCGATGTTTTTTTTTTGGCTTTGCCTTGTATCTTCCTGGTCCTCGTGCCGTGGCGACTCGGCTCTGAGGGCTCCTTGCGACTCTACCCCCTGGGGGCTTTTATGGAGGAAGATAAGACCATCCTCGTTCCCCCTGTGAACAGTGAGGGCGCAACAAGTGGAAAAAGTTTCAAAGATGCAGTTGCGGGCAAGGAAATGGTGCTCCCAACCGGCGCACAATTTTCTGTATCAGGTCAATAGTTAGTGGTGGGTTCTGATGGCATTTCTGGAGATCAAGGTAAGCCCTCCTGCACTTCCAGTTTTTCTTTGCTCATGCCTAACCCTGAAATGAAAGAGGTCATCAGAAATGAGAAGTCTAGAATTAAAGAGATTGCTATTTTCTTTGCTGCTACTAATAGTAATAAACTCCTATCTAGGAAATTTTTGGATTCATGGTTTTCCGGCATGGCTTTCTAAATTCGGAATTCAAATAAACTACTGTAGAATGTTGCAAAAGGGATTATTTGTTATTTTCTTTAGAAACCATGAGATGCAGGGCAAAGCCCTTGCTAGGTCCTTCTGGAATGTCAGTGGCTGCGTGTTTCGAGCGATGGCTTGGAACCCTGTTGCCATTGCGGAGGAAGTGCTTGCTCTCTCCTGCCTGCGGTGGGTTGTTGTGAAGAATGTGCCCCCAGAATTTTGGAAGCTTGTCCCGTCCATTCTGGCTCCATTTGGTAAGGTGCTCAGAATGGACGAGGCAAAGGCCTCTCTGCCGAACCTCGATGCTAGGGTTCTTGTTTCTCTGATACCTAGGATTAAATTCCCTCCCGGGCTCCTCATAGAAGATGAAGGTAGAATTGTTAGTTGCCCTCTTGAAATTCTGGGCAATTTAAATGCTTGTTACCTGTGTCGCCGTGAAGGCCATATTTGAAAGAACTGTCCTCTAATTAAAAAGAAAGAGAATAGGGAGACAGGAAAACCCGCTAAGGGGGCTAAGGAAAATCAGAATGATGGCGCCAATATGGTGAAACCCATGGGGGGTGCTGTCGAAACCCACCCGGCTGGTCCCGAATCTGTTGAGGAGTTATCTCATCCCTGGCAGGATTGTGATCATGTGGTGGTTATAAACACACCGAATTCGGTGAACTAGGGTGTTCAAACCCTGGGGAAGCCCTTCCCTATTTAGAATTCGCTCCCGACCAAGAATTCGTTTGATGTCCTTGCCGAGGAGGGAGAAATAGATAAAAATGAGAAAATTGAATTTGTTGTTGGACCCAAATCCATCACAAACCCTGCTTCTTCAATTAATTGGAACAAGGAGCAAATTGAGAAACTTAATGCTCAGCAGCTTGTTATGTGAAAATTTTGGGAAAGAATTGAGGAAAATTTACTAAATAAGTGTGGTCCGCCTAAGCACAAACCTAAGTAGACTAACCTAAAACAAATCAATAGAACTGAGAGGACAATTGATTTAGAAATACACCATTCAAGTGATCTTCAAGCTTGGTCTATTGCTGGGAGTGATTCCTCCAAATCCTCGGGTATGGGGATAGCATCAGAGCTACAATCTGAAATGGGTGACACTTTGTGCAATAGCCTTAAGGTTGAAGATCATCTGAATGGAGAAATTTCTAATGACCTGTCTGATACTATTGCTAAGGTTGTCCAACCAGATTCCAACCAACTTGATCATAGACTTCATGACAATCTCGACCTCGTGCTGGGTGTTACGCTTTCTGTGTCTAACCCCATACCACCCATAGCGGGTGAGACCACAGGTGACTCCGGGGATGATGTTGAGGAGGATAACGAAAAAGGAGAGGTCTGTAATAAGCTCTAAACCTAAAAAGGGGCCTGGGAGACCAAGGAAATATGATGCCCCAGCCTCCAGAAACTCCAACAGCCAGCAGATCAAAAATGAAAGAAAAAAGACCAGTCTTGTTATTCAATCTCCTATGGCCAAGAAGATGGAGGTTGAGGAAAAGCTTCCTAAATGTTTTGAGCAGTTCAAAAACTGCCAAGAGGACACCCCTATAGCAGATGAGCATGAATCTTAAAAAAAAAAAAAAATTAATATGTGCAAACTATATTTAATATTATATAATATAATAATTATTTTATATTATTTAAAATATATTTAATATATTTAAATTGTTATTTAATAATTATTAGATAATGTTAATTAATAATTAATATTATTCAATATAAAATATTATCATAAATATTAAATATTAATTATATAGTTATTAAATATTAATGAAATGCTCATGTAATTTATTATTTATATATCATATCATATATATTATATAATATATATTTTATTTTATTTATATATTAATATAATATAAATACAAATACAAATATAAATATAATAAATAATATAATATAGATAACACATTATTTACCATCCTTTAAATCAACAACAAATAATTTTATTTTAATTCTACAAGAGACAAGTACATTATAATCTATCTTATTTAAACTTCACTTTCTTGCAACCCACAAGACCCTAAGGGCATATTTTAGCATGTAGGGTAAGAAGAAGACATTGGATAATTATCCAAGGACAAATCAAGGACAAATATTATCCAACATTTATGGTCTGGATGCAAGCAAACAAGTGCCCTTTCTATTAGCACAGTGAAAACTTAAAACATATCTTTGGGATTGTTCTTGAGCAAAAAGAAAATGGAATAGTATATTTTATCTTTTCCATGGTATTTTTAATCATGTCTTATGTTGGAAAGAAGCAATCTTTAGTATTAAACTACATAAAAACATAATTGTTTTTTGCTTAGAGGTATCCCCATGATCCATTCTAGCACCAACCAACCTTTGCCTTGGTCTTACATTTTTCCAAGTTGGGGTCCAAGAGGGGCGAGTTGAGGCGAGACTAATTAATCCTATGGGGATGCATGCAATCACTTGAAAACCACGTGCATCGGGTAAGCCCAGACCTCAGAGTCGAACCTAGAACCTATGGGGAGCAAACCCACGGTCCAAGCCAACTCCGCTACCTATGTGGGTTATAAAAACATAATTGTTGATACTATGAGATAGTGTATTTATTGCATTTATGGACAAGTAGATGTTTAGCAATGTTTTCTAATCACATTTTACATCAAGAAATAGATATTCTAAAGTTCTACTCTAACATCATGTTTCAATTCATCTTTCTATGTTCTCAGCTAAAGAGGAGGTACAAAGAAGATACAAATTTCAGCAAATGTTTGGAGGAGATTAAACATCAATTCTTACAACTCCATAAAGGGGAGTTTTGCTGTGATAGACAATTACAAAAAAAATTAAAATTTAAAGTGCAATGGTGTCATAAATTTGTTGCTTGTAATATTGGTTGTTGTAGTTTGGACATTGTAAATTTACTATTTGTTGTAGTTTATTTTTGGGCGCTGTTGTTCGCTTGTTCTTTATCTTAGCAATTCTCTGTTGGGACTGCTCTTTTTTTTTTTGTAATTCTTTTAACTTTGTTCAATAAAAACACACAACAAATAATTTTACTACAATACTACAAAGACAAATACTTGCTACTATATAACACTTGTTATTACTATTATTACATTGCTATAAAAGCACATTACTCCCTCTTGGTAGGGCTTAAGTGTCACACACTAAGCTCTGACTTTGGTCAAAACTCCGTTTCCGTTTGCTATTTCCGTTTCTGTTTTCTTGCGTGGCTAAGTTTTCAAGTTATCGGGCAAGTACAGGCAGACAAGTCTTTTCACGTTCTCAGAATGGTGTCAGTATTTGTCAGCATTGTCTTATCTGAATGTCACACGCAACCTCCTGCTGCGATTACGAACGAACTTGAACTTGTTATTAATGCTGAGCGCGCCTAAATCAAACTCAAAAATCACCTAAATTTCCCGCCTCATAGATTACCTGAGATGTGTATACCAGGCTATTCTGGGATTTATACATGCCCGCTTCAAAACAGTTTTTGACGATTCTATTTTATGATAGCGCCAATGTAGCACAGTAGCTGTCGAGATGGAGGACATGGGAGAAGCTTTTGTCAATTGCCTTCTTCAGTATTGCGATCGTGGAGGAACTGCCTCATCATCAGGGTTAGATACCACAGAGAAAATATTAACGAAAGGAGCTTGACACCACTCTGGACGTGAAAAAACCTGTAGTCATCTTCTTGAGCGACGGGGAAACAATGGTGGAGGGGATCCCCTCTATTATGTGGACAGAATGAGAAGAGATGAGCCCAGAATGATACTCACACAGGAACAGGTCTGAAAGGGATCTAACAACGAACATCCAGATAAAAATGCAAAGAAAGGAAGTGGAATCCAGTATTAAATAGTATTCCTAACAATGATAGAAAACCCAGTATTTTTGGGGGCTGTTCGATTTGAAAAGTTTTCAGACAAAATATAGATCTGCAGATAGAGAGTTTCTAATAATTAGTCTTACTAATAGTAATTTCAATAATTTTTCTTTTGAAAATCCTTCCTGCCGTCACATTCATCCAGAAGTAATTTCCATTTTTTTTCTAGATGTACACATCAAAATTCAATTTTACTATTAGAAACCCTTATTCTGCTTGACCAGTAAAAATATAAGCCCTAAAAGGGTGTCAATCTAAGGATTAATAGCGCACAAGTAACCTTGAAAATTTAATATAGGGTAGACTTGGTAAAGTCTGGACAGAGCTATAGCTAGGCCACATAAAAATATGTTAGATACAATATGTTTTTCTGAGTTTGGTGGCATATGGTGCATATATAGCTCTCTTAAGACTGCTAATTTAGATATTTTTTGTAATGTTTTCACTGGGTAATGGAATAGCTATTGGAAGAGGAGGGGTTGCTGTGTCAATGGTAAAGATGGCTGGATATAGGTGGGGCAGCTGTAATAAATGGAGAGAATGGTTTATATGAGAAGAGTCAACAACCAGAAGAATCGGACAATGCTAGAAGTACCAGTCAGGAAAGTTATCAATTTGTTTTTAAGGGGAATTAGCAAAGGCAAACTCCCCACACGCACAACAACTATTATGATCAGAAATATTCTGAATGGATGCGGGTATGGCCAGTATGAATTTTACGGCTTGTGAGGCCAACAGGTTCTATGTTTATAATGATGACTTTATATTTAATATATAAATCAAACTTATTTTTATTTTTGATTAATCTTTAGAATAATATTAAAAAAATTTCACCTTTTGTTCATTTCAAATCTATATCAATTTCTTCTTCAATTATTTATTTATTATAATGATTATTTTATATTAAATAATTTATAAATCAATTTTTTTTATGTATAAAAATAATAAATATTAATATTATTTTATGTATAAATAATGAGATTGTTTTATATATTATTTAATCAATTTATATATTATTACTAAGAAGATTTTTCAAACTTATAATATTATTATAAATCTTTCATTTAATCAAAATAAAATATTCTATGGTAAATCAGAATTTGCTGCTGGATTGGTCTTGTTGTGTCATAGTATGTAATTTCCAATTTTGTTAATAAAGTGTTTTTTTTTTCAATAGAAAAAAAAAAATTGAAGTTAAGAAATAAACTAGAATATCCTTTTGCATTTGATATTATTTCAGATAAATTAATATTTCAAAATTATAATAATTTATAATAAAATAGACTATGGGAAGACATAGTCTTAAATAATATACTAATAATTGTTGAGAGAATGGGAAAGTAAATACCTTTTACAATTGTTAATATTTTAGATAAAAAAATATTTCAAAATTATAATAAAATAAAATTAAGATAGACTATGGGAAGAGAGTCTTAAATAATCATATTTTCTATTGATAACATACTATATATAAAAACATGTACTAAAATAAAATAGATTATAATGAGACTTAGTCTTAAAAAAATCTACTAATACATGTTGTAAGAATGAGAAATCTAAGTAGAAAGGGTAAATAATGCTTAGAAGAAATTAAGAATTAATAAATATAAAGAAACTAATTAAAAGGTGGAAGAAAGAATTATTATTTTATTATCATATATATGTTTGATTTTCTATGATTGTTCTTTCATATTATTAATTATTAGAAGAATTCCAAACAGATAATATTATTATAAGATTTTTTATATAATATTAATTAAATTATATAATAAATTATGTTATTATATTACATGTTTGAAATAATAAAAATTAATTTCTATGGTAATTTTTGTTCCTTTGTCTCCCTTCTCCTTTTATTTATTTTTCTTTAGTCTTCTCTAGTATGTTTGAATTTAATACTCTCAACCAATTTAAAACTATTATGAATTAATTTAGGTTGAAAGTATTTTCTCATTATTTACGCATAAAATAATATTAATATATTATATTTTATATTAATATTAATATAATATAAAAAAATTATTTATAAATTATTTAATATAAAATAAGATCATTACCATAAATAAATAATTAAGGAAGAAATTGATATAGGTTTGAAATGAAAAAAGGTGAAAAAATATTACTTTTAAGATTAACTAAAAGATAAAAAATAATGAGATAAAAATAAATTAATTAAATAATATAAAAATGGGTTTGACTTATATATTATTTAATATAAAATAATCATTATAATAAATAAATAATAATGGAAGAAAAAGATAGGGGTTGAATTGTACAAATAGCGAAAAAATTACATCATAAGATTAATTAAAAAATAAAAAATAAAAAGATACAAATATTAAAAACTAATTGACCTAGATTACACTATAATACACAAAAAAGCTTAAAATAATAAATCAATCAAGGGAAATAAGAAAAAATTCCCTACATGGATCAAATTGGTGGACCTCCCATTGGAGTACTGGAATGTGGAGGCTATGGTGAAAATAGGGGATGCATTAGGGGTTCATGAAGACTTTGTGAATGGCAAAGGAGCGAAGGCCAACATTTTGGTGGAAATAGCAGAAGCGGTGAAAATCTACAAAAATCTAGAGATCATGATGAAGTATGGAAGTTGGTAGCAAAAAGTAGAAGTGTGTGAAGGAGCTCACACAAGGAAATGTCTCTTCAAAAAGGAAATTCATGAAGTATGCTCAAAAAAGGGGGTGGAAAATAGTGAGCGATCCCTAGGAATTGGAGAGATAGGAGGAAACTGAGCTCAGGAAGATCAAGCCCGAACCGGGGAGGGATCAAAACAAAAAGAGATGTCAAGAGCCAAAAAGAGAAAGTTGGATTGGGAAGGGAAAGGCAGAAAAGAGATATCGCAACCATTGCCAGCACATTCGAAAGAGGCAGCTTCACATGCAGAGAAAGATTTAAATACCCTCTTAGAAGAAGCAAAATAACTTCAAAATGGCATCAACACACATATAAAAAAAGGTGCCTTGATAAAAAAGACAAGCCTTCTTCCTATTTAGGTGGCCAACCCCTCACTACTAGATGGGTGTTTCATGCCTAGAAGAGCCTCAACTGCCTCAATCTCTTATGTGGTAAAGTCTTCAGGTCTGAGCATTGGTGGGGGTTCTCCAATTGAGCCTATGTTTCCACTTTTTCATTAAAATCCTTTTGGAAGTGTAAGGAAAGAAAAGGTGTGGAATCACTTTCCTAATGACAATTCTAAGAAGATAATGCAGACTTAAGGTTCAAATCTCAAATTACAGTACACTAAAGATGCACATTAACATGAACATATAAGAACAAATTAAGACAACATAGAGTAGACACCAATATTTACATGGGAAAACCCTTCTAGGAAAAAACCCACCACACCAAGAAAAAACTCTTTGTATTATAGTGAAGAAGATTCACATACAAAGTTATAGTTTTTCCCTCTCAGATGTCAATTCACAACATATAATTTAGGTAAACTCTTTGTATTACAGTGAAGAAGATTCACATACAAAGTTATAGTTTTTCCCTCTCAGATGTCAATTCACAACATATAATTCAGGCAACATTACCAATTTCCTTGATCAGTCACATTCACACATCAAACTCTACAATTTCAATCACTATTACAATCTAATAACACATACAACAATTTTCCTTCCGAGAGAATTCTCCAATCTATTTACATCACTAGACCCATGTTGGAAAGATACAAATTCAATTCCCAGTTGTTACAGCAGACTAACTGTCGCTTAGCAATTTCCTTATCGGGTCATCGATGAGACAACATCAAACCTTCCACCAATCTATTTGAATCACCCTAATACATGCTTGTCATGGTACACTATTGAACAAGTCCATCACCACATTGGAGAGAGTCCATATCACCTCCCACCAATACGAGCAAGTCCTACTGATGTCCACTTTACCACTAAAAAGGTTCACCATGTATCGACATATTGGTGAGACAATAACTTGTCTCTCACCAATGTGAGGATGCCAAATTGATGAAGTTCCTATAGGTCAATGTGGTCAGCACGACCAAGTTAGCATCAACTAATGCTTTGCACCCATCTACTTGGGTCCCACCATAGCCATCAGTCCATTGTCGAGACACAATGGAGAGTCCCACTGAAGTCCCTGAGTCACACCGACAACAAAGTGTTCTTCCTTGGAAAGAACTATATCGGGCTGTCATTGGGACTACCATTAGGGTCCCATCGACAAAACTAAGTCATTCTGATAGATCGAACTGCTAACATCATGAATTGTCAAACCATTGTAGGCACAAAGAACAAGGTCTTGCCAATAGAACACAGTCTTGTTGATCAATGGCCAACTGATCACTATTTGCTACCATTAGTCACACCAATAAGCTGATGCACAATTTCAATAGTAAGATCTCTAGTGCTTGAAGGAAAATCTCTGAGCTTGGTTGTCCAACCTGCCAAGTGTGGCTAAACTTGACCTCCTGTAGGTTAATTTACAAAATAGCATCCTCCAACAACTTGAGAAATTTGAACTTTGACACCTTATTTATTAGTATTTTTGTGAAATCCTATATATTTTTTTTCCTATCTTGGTTATTATGCATCTAGTGTTAATTTATGTGTGGTTTTTTGGTTATGATCATACCTTTGGGTGTTATGGTACATATAGTAAAATGATAGGCCCAAATTAATTTAAGAGAAAGATATGGTATATATAAAGATGGACATGAAATTTAATGTATTCTGCTAAATAATATACAATTGGGTAATAAAACTTACAAGGATTTCCCTAAATATAAATGAGTTGGTTTTGATTCCAAAAAAATGACATAATTTGAAGCTAGAGTTAATGATGTACCTAGAGGGGACATCCACATTGTGTTTGAATAAGCTTGATGCAACTTACAAGTCCTCTCCATATTTGTAAATAAGTCATAAAACTCTCTCCATTACGTTGTTTAGAATTGCAAAGATCCAACATGGTGACCTCATGCTCTAGATCCAAGAGGGAATGAGTCACTAGACTCCTAATAGACTAAATTTATAATTCTAACTTAATGGTAAAAGACAACAAGAAAGCATGTAGATCCAAGAGGAAATGAGTCACTAGACCATGCACTAATTTTTCCCTTGTGATCTTCCCTTCCTTTTTCCTTTAACCATATATGAATAATTGGTGCATCGTTAGTAGCTTAGATAGTCTTTTCCTTAACTCTTACAAAATACAACCATCCACAACATCTCTTAGTATCAATTTAGCAATAGTCATAACAATGGTTGATACCAAATTGTTCCACAAATCTACAAAGAACATAAAACGGTTTGGGATGCATGACACTTTAGCAATTAGTATGACATTTCTCTCTTACTCTTTAACTTGCATGTTCTTATAGAAAATTATGAATCTTGGAACCTTTTCCCTCATTATTCTGCTACTCTTGTTCTAGCTCATTGTTGATCCCTACTTGTAGGATGGTTTGTATTTGCTTGGAACAACAAACTCATAAAATGAAATGTAATGCTAATCTTAAAAAATCTAGAGCTATTTTGATCTTTCTTTAGGATATGCCTCTTATGTGAAGAGATAGAAGCCATGAATGTTAGTCATACTATCATTTTTGCATCTTCTTTCAAAAAAAATTGTAGCCACCCATATGCCAAAAATACAAATGGAAATTCCCTCCACATGACCAAATTAGATGAGATAATTCAACCATCTAATAAAGAAAGGGCCTAAATATATGTTGCAACTACATCACATTCAAATCCTCCAAGAAACACTCCTCTTTCCTTGACCATAATTCATTTACTATATTATTATTTTTAATCAAAAAATTCATCACAGTTTGGTTCGAAAAGCCCTTCAACCAATTCATCTCTATTTATTTATTTTATTAATTTATAAAATTGTATTAAATGCATCACCTTAGCATGCAATTCAAATGTTTCACACTTCAATTTGACTCTTAATAATGACATGAAGGGAAACGATAGTGACTATCTAACCCCATATTTACAAGGGGGCATGGATGCATCATGCCATACCGTAACTATTTTTGGGTGTAGGTTTTGTGTTTTCTATTGGTACATAGTATTTTATCTTTTTAAGATGTATGTGAAGTGTTAGAACAATTTCTATTGCTTGTATTCTGATTTTTATTGTGTAGTGTATTGTTTGGCATAACTAAGACCCCAACACAATAAAAATAAATGTACAAGCAAGAGAAATTGTTCTTACACTACACATAAATCTTAAAAAGATAAAATACTATGTACTAATTTAGAAAGTACAAAACCTATGCCCAAAAACAATTATGGTATGGCATGATGCATCCATACCCCCTTACAAATATGGGGTTGGATAGCTGCTATCGTTTCCCTCCATGTCATTATTAAGAGTCAAATTGAAGTGTGAAACATTTGAATTGCATGCTAAGGTGATGCATTTAATACAATTTTATAAATAAATAAATAGAAACAAATTGGTTAGAGGGATTTTCAAACCAAAGTGATGAATTTTTTGATTAAAATAATAAAATAGTAAATGAATTATGGTCAAGGAAGAGGAGTGTTTCTTGGAGGATTTGAATGTGATGTAGTTGCAACATATATTTAGACCCTTTCTTTAACAGATGCTTGAATTATCTCATCTAATTTGAAAATGAAAAATTAGATTCAAATCTACAAATCACTAAACTAATGTAAACCACTTCCATAATTTTTAAATTTGATCAAAGATTACAAGTAAATAAATTGTAAATTGAATTTTACAACTTTAGAATGAATACAAATAAAATCAAACAAGTTAAATATTATTTATAAACTTATGCCAAATAAATAAACAAACAAATAAATAAAATACAATTTTGACCCGAATTTTAAAAAAATATTTGTTCTTTTTTTTGGGAATAGGAAACAAAATTAAATGAAAATTCACTCACAATTTAAAAAATGAGCGACAACAAGAGCACATATTTTAAATTGGATTTAGATTACAAGCCTTTATACTTGTCATACATCCCAAACCTTTTTATGTTCTTTGTAGATTTGTGGAGCAATTTGGTACTATTGCTAAATTGATACTAAGAGATGTTGTGGATGCTTGTAAGTTAAGGAAAACACTGTCTAATAACATAATTTAAAATCTTATAATAATATTATATGTTTGAAATTATTTTAACAATTAATAATATAAAAGAATAATTAGATAAAATAGAAAATCAAACAACATATATATGATGATAAAATAATAATTCTTTTTTCTACCTTTTAATTAATTAATTTATATTTATTAATTCTTGATTTCTTCTAACTAGCATTTACTTTTTCTACTTAGATTTCTTATTCTTACAACATATATTAGTACTCTTTTTAAGACTAAGTCTTACCATAATCTATTTTATTTTAATACATGTTTTATATATAGTATGTTATCAATTGCAAATAGGATTATTTAAGACTATCTTCCCATAGTCTATCTTAATTTATTTTATTATAATTTTGAAATATTAATTTATCTAAAATATTAATAATTTCAAAAAAGGTATTTATTAGATGAGATAATTCAAGCATAGGCCATTAAAGAAAGGGCCTAAATATATGTTGCAACTACATCACATTCAAATCCTCCAAGAAACACTCCTCTTCCCTTGACCACAATTCATTTACTATTTTATTAGTTTTAATAAAAATATTTACCATTGTTTGGTTGGAAAATCCCTTCAACGAATTCATCTCTATTTATTTATTTTATTTTATTGTATTAATTTATAAAATTGTATTAAATGCATCACCTTAACATGCAATTCAAATGTTTCACACTTTAATTTGACTGTGAATAATGACATGGAGGGAAACCATAGTGGCTATCCAGCCCCATATTTGCACCTGCATGGATCCATCATGCCATACCATGACTTTTTTTGGGCATAGGTTTTGTACTTTCTATTGATACATAGTATTTTGTCTTTTTAAGATTTTTATTGTGCAGTGTATTGTTTCAAGTAACTAAATTTTTAATGAGTTTTAAAAATAAAATAATAATAAATTTTGATTTCTAATTTAATTAGTTTTTAATTGTTTACATTATTATTTGTTTTAATTATAAGAAAATAATTATTGAAAAATATAATAATTCTTTAATTTAAAAGAAAATAAATAATATTTAAAATAATCTAATTATTGAACAAATAATAAAAGTATTTGTTCTTATCTATTTATTATCTAATAGTCTTTGTTGCTTTTTTCTTATTGCCCTTGATTGATTTATTATTTTAAGATTTTTTATGTATGATAGTGTAATCTAAGTCAATTAGTTTTTAATATTTGTATCTCTTTATTTATTTTTTTAATTAATCTTATGATGTAATTTTTTCACTTCTTCAATTCAACCCCTATCTTTTTCTTCTATTATTATTTACTTATTATAATGATTATTTTATATTAAATAATATATAAATCAAACTCATTTTTTATATTATTTAATTAATTTATTTTTAATTTCATTTTTTTAATTTTTTAGTTAATCTTAAAAGTAATATTTTTTTTGTCAATGGACCCTTGGTCTATTGGTGAAGTTGAAAGGTTCTAAATGAGCCCACCAAGGATCAAATCTTGTTGAGTGCAAGGCTCTGACATTGAAAAAGGGATGAGGCTCTTGTTGAGTCACCCGAGAAAGCTACAATTAATTTGTGGATGACCTCCATCAAAAAAAAAAAAAAAATCAACTTTTTCCATTTCAAACCTATAACAATTTCTTCCTTAATTATTTATTTATTGTAATGATTATTTTATATTAAATAATTTATAAATTATTTTTTTATATTATATTAATATTAATATAAAATAATATATAATAATATTATTTTATGCATAAATAATAAGATTGTTTTATATAGACAATTAGAAAATACTTTCAACCTAAATTAATTCATAATAGTTTTAAATTGGTTGAGAGTATTAAATTCAAACATACTAGAAAAGACTAAACAAAAATAGATAAAATGAGAAGGAAGACAAAGGAACAAAAATAACCATAGAAAGGAGAGTTTGCCTTTGCTAATTCCTCTTCAGAAACAAATTGATTACTTTCTGACTGGTACTTCTAGCATTGTCTGATTCTTCTAGTTGTTGACTCTTCTCATATAAACCATTCTCTCCTCCATTTATTACAGCTGCCCCATCTGATATCCAGCCATCTTTACCATCGACACCAGCAACCCCTCCTCTTCCAATAGCTATTCCATTACCCAGTGAAAACATCACAAAAAATCTCTAAATTAGCAGTCTTAAGAGAGCTATATATTCACCATATGCCACCGAACTCAGAAAAACATATTGCATCTAACATATTTTTATATGTGGTCTAGCTATAGCTCTGTCCAGAGTTTAGCAAGTTTACCATATTTTAAATTTTCAGGGTTACTTGTGCTCTATGAATCCTGAGATTGACAACCTTTTAGGGCTTATATTTTTATTGGTCAAGTAGAATAAGGGTTTCTAATAGTAAAATTGAATTTTGATGTGTAAATCTAGAAAAAAATGGAAATTACTTCCGGATGAATGTGACGGCAGGAAGGATTTTCAAAAGAAAAAATTATTGAAATTATTATTAGTAAGATTAATTATTGTAGAAACTCTCTGTCTAGAGATCTATATTTTGTCCGATTTTTTTTCAAATCAAACAGCCCCCGAAAATACTGGGTTTTATGTCATTGTTAGGAATACTATTTAATACTGGGTTTCACCTCCTTTCTTTGCCATTTTTATCAGGATGTTCGTTGTTAGATCCCTTTCAGACCTGTTCCTGTGTGAGTATCGTTCTGAGCTCATCTCTTCTCATTCTGTCCACATAATAGAGGGGATCCCCTCCACCATTGTTTCCCCATCGCTCAAGAAGATGACTACAGGTTTTTTCACGTTCAGTGGTGTCATGCTCCTTTCGTTAATATTTTCTCTGTAGAATCTAACCCTGATGATATGGCAGTTCCTCCACGATCGTAACACTGAAGAAGGCAATTGACAAAAGCTTCTCTCATGTCCTCCATCTTGACAGCTACATTGGCGCTATCATAAAATAGAATCCTCAGAAACTGTTTTGAAGCGGGCATGTATAAAAATCCCAGAATAGCCTCATATACACATCTCAGGTAACCTGTGAGGCGGGAAATTTAGGTGATTTTTGAGTTTGATTTAGGCGCGTTCAGCATTAATAACAAGTTCAAGTTCGTTCGTAAACGCAGCAGGAGGTTGCGTGTGACATTCAGATAAGACAATGCTGACAAATACTGACACCATTCTGCGAACTTGACAAAACTTGTCTCCCTATACTTGCCCGATAACTTGAAAACTTAACCATGCAAGAAAACAGAAACGGAAAGAACAAACGGAAACGGATTTTTGACCAAAGTCAGAGCTTAGTGTGTGACACTTAAGCCCGGCCGTGCGAATGTGAACAAAGGCTCTTCAGAATATAGCAGACCCGAATGAAAAAGACCATCTGCAAGCTTTAGAATGAGCCAACTAAAGACTCGAGCTATTTCAACTTGATGTTTTGGACTATGATGTAATGGTTGTTGCAATCAACGGTGAAAAATAATCCATAAAAAATTATCCTGCTGCAGATTTGGTATACAGTGTCAAAGACTCTTGCGGAGAAAGCAGCATGGGAATACGTCCAGACCCACAAAATAGACATGGTGGCTGTTCATCCTTCCACTTGCTTGGGACCTCTTTTACAACCCAAATTGAACGCCAGCTCTGCTGCTCAGGATTTCCACGGTGGCTCCGTGGTCCCGTCGTGCAGGCAGCGCATGTTTGTTTGCAACCTGGACCTCTTTAGCTGTTAATTTATTTCAAAGTTTTTATAGATGAATTTTGTGAGGATGCTTGGGGCAATGCATGTCTTAGGTTTTTCCAGAGGTTCAACCTATTTAAGGTTTTATTTTTCACTGCATGAACTTATGAGAAAGTGTGGGCAATTATTACATGCAAGTAATTTGATTAGTAAAATCATCAAGTTCAAAGAAATTTTCTTTAGCTCATGAATTTTAAAGTTTATGAAGTTTAATGGTTCTAAATTGACTATACTTGCATCAAATTTAATTTCTACTTCGGTTCTTTGTAGCTTGAGCTTGCTGAATCAAGCGGCTTCACTCACCTGCAACCATGTGTTTTGAAAATATTTTGGTAATTGGCAATCTCTATTTTGCATATAATGGTTTTGTAATAGTATTTGGAGGGTCTTTGGTTAAATTGCTTTTTGATTTCTTATCCATGGGCTTAGCTCTAGCTTGAAAATTTTATCTATTTTTATATCAAATTTAATGCTTTTAATTTTTTTGTAAATATTGAATATTTTATACCAGTATATAATGATCTCCAAAAGGACTTGTTTCATCCTACCAAGTCATGGCAACTTTTTTACTATTGGTGGGCTTGCTAGGATTTTTCCTTTCGACTATAGGTGTCAAGGGTAGTGATATGATCCAGAGCTCTACTTTTTCCCTTATTCTAATTTAATGATGTGCAACTTTGTGATTGCAGAGGTTCGTCTTGTATCTCACATGGATAGCTTAGTTATGATATATAGGAATATGGAGATTGTTGTTGGTGTTAATCTTTTTGGTTCACAGCCTTGCATGTTAAAAGATTCTAGAGGTGTTTTTTCCCCATTTGAATATAAAATATATTTGCTCCTATTTATGTGCCCACCTACAATTATAGTAGCATGTGTGTTCATCAATTACATTGAGCTATTTTATTAAAGAGTAAAATAGTTTTTAAAAAATACTTGGTACCTTATTTATAAATACAATAGAATCAACCATGCAACAATAGAACAACAAAAAATCTACCCAAAATAATAGACACTAAATTAAATATAAAAGATAAAAACCATATCACAAAAAGAAAGGACCTTCATCTAGGAAGGTGCTATCTATTATGAAAATCCTCAACAATTCCTAACTCTTCTAGATAAAAGTTCACATGCAAGTTTTTGAATCCCTTTTATCCGTATTCTAGTTCTTATTGGTACTACTTCTCATACATGTATGAGGGCTAGAAAAATTAATATTTTTTTTAATTTAAGCTTAAATGTGTCCAAAATATTGAGAGGGCTTCTTGAGTTTTCTTCAAAATAGTAATTCTTGATGCACTATTACATCAAGTTACTTAACCATATTGAATTACATACTATATATACTAAACAAGCATGCTTATATAAAAAATTATCCAGTTTACTATCATGTCACCACAAATATTCCATGGGATGTATAATGAAAATATTCTTTGCTTTTTACTTTAATACTCACCGCACTAAATGCATACTTTCCCATAATGATGATAGGTTGACCATTCACAACTCTACCATTTTTTATTTGGTTTGTAAATCTTGACAACCAGCTTGTTCTCTCTTTCCATCCAGTGCACAACTCATTGCAAAGATGTAAAATTTGAATGATGATTAGAGAGTTATCATCATATGTTGAGTCACATATCATGTGGTGTTGACTCTAACAAGTTCATTGCATATAATTTTTTTAAGTTTCACAACCATTCCTACTAAATAATTAGATATATTTAAGTACTTCTATTGGAGTGAACTCTTATTATATAAACCATTCTACATCATTACCATTAAAATTAGGTTATCTAAGGATAATATTGTGGACAATTGGGAGAGAATATTAGGAACTGGCAATCCATGGCATATTGACCACATACCTATAGATATTATAATTAGTTCTAATGATGAATTTTCCCCTAATCAACTAGATGGATTGAATCTAAATGACCAAGGAACTTACAATCCATGGCATATTGACTACATACCGTTAGGTTTTTTAATTAGTTCTAGTGATGAAATTCCTCCTCATAGATTGGATGGATTGAATCTAGATGACCTAAAAGAGTGGAAACTCCTATCTTGCCTCTACTTAGTTTTTGCAATTAACAGATAAAATTCACATGCTTGGCCCTCATGATTTTGACACTAATTGTACAATTGGAGCACCACTTCCATCCCCATCCTTCTAAGTGTAAAAATTTGATCTAGAATTTAAATGAAGTTGGCATTTGGGTCATTGGGTTCTTGTTATTCTAGTTCATAATTTCTATCAAGATGTATTAGTTATTGTGCAATAAGGCCTTAGTTTGCAATAAGATCTTAGTTGTTGTATAACATGTTATTTGTTGCATGAGTAAGCTTTTTTTTGTAAGTTTTTATTTTTTCCATAATAGTTTTGAAGGGGTTGATTTGTCTCTTTTTGTAGTAGTTGATAAAATTTTCCTTAGTCTTTTTCATCTCCATTGGGGTGTTAGTTAGGTTAATATCAATTTTCCTTTCTTAGTGGACATTTTTTATTTTACTAGTGAATAATGTTTCATTTCCCTTATTTGGAAAACCATTATAGTATTTTTTTTTGTTTATTTAATATGAAAGGAAGATAGATAAAACTACAATACAACTTTTTGATTAAACTTGAGAGGAGAGAATACAAAAGGGACTCAAATTTAATAGTTCTAGCAAGAATATTTAGGATGCAAGCATCTTGCACTCACATGCAACCTCATGCAAGTCACATAAAATAATATATAAGAAGAATTAAATGAAATAAAACACATAAATAAATATTACATAATAGTTACCAAGTAAAAGTACAAATTTGTGTTAGACTTTTGGCCAACTTATCAACATAGGTGAACTTTAGTATTTCTAACTAAAAATCAATTTTGGTCAAACATATGGTCTAGTAAGGTTCATTCTAAATAAGTTACATATGTCCATAACTTTTATAACTAAAATTGTTGTCTAAATTTATATGTAGCATCATTTTGAGGCAAATTTACCAAAAAAATAAAATTATTAGAAAATTTTGATGTTTTAACAACTATTTACACATGTAAATAACATTTGTTTGTAAATGTAAATATACCATTTTGTAGATCTATAAGTGTAGTTTTCATAAATATGTATATTTTAATAGTTTAATTATTATTCATATTTTCTTTTTTTTTTACTTGAAACATCAAAAAAAGGGGGAGATTGTTTCCATCCTTGAAGAGATAGGGATCCTCCTTTTTCACCATCTTGTTTCACTCAAGGAAACCCAAGAGATCTCAATCCAAGGATGGAATGAAGGAAAGAGATTTGCTAAAGGTTGTCCTAGGGTCTGATTAATGACTAAAGAGGGCTTCACCACCAACCTAGGGATTGGAAAGACAGATTACATACAAGATCTAATGATAAGACCTAATGATATGCAAAGCTTCACTAAATGACCTAGAAATGAATGCAAAACAGAATGTAAAACTGAGAGATCAAAGGTGTGCACCTAGAAACTTATAGGAGCTTGAATGGAGATTTAAAATGCTAAAAATATGGAAACTAATATCTATTGGGACTCATACATCAGTCTGGGTGATTTAGTCCCAGATTAGGGTTTTTGGGCAAGAACAAAAATCTAGCAGACATATGTCTTAAACACTTGAAATGTGTAAACTTTACTATACTAGGACTCATATTCCAAAAGTGGCGTATCATTCCAATTTTTCCTTTTCAAAGAATCAGGATCTAAATATTCTCTTCAACCTCTGCTTAATCTTCTCAACTTGATCTCTGAGTCTAGAATACTGAATTTTTCCCTGTAGGTGTCCTTCAATGATGATGTAGATCATGTGATCACTTTGAAAACTTTGAACACCTTGACAAGTTTTTCCAAACTTACTCTTCAATATATCTTCACCCTATATCTACAAATCACACACTAAACAGAGGTAAAAATGTTGTTTTGTTAGTGGAAAGGGGTTTGCCTTGGTCAAACCCCATTTTAGTAATCAAAACTTGTAATGAAATGAAATGAAGGAATGATGAATGAACAAAATGATATGTTGTAACTCACCAAACCCTAGCAATAAAAGGTTGCAAACATGTATGAAATGACTCTAATGGATGTGGATCTTGACTCTTGCTTGAATGTGATAGATCTTGAATTGAATGCTTGCTTGAATCATGAAACCTTGCATCACAAATGTTAGCTCAAAAATAAACATGATGCATGATGACTTTGACATGATGCTTGATACTTGAATAATGCTCCAAAACACTTGATAATCAGCTCTTGAAGACTCTTTAATGCTCTTGTAAACACTTGAATTCTCTTGTAATCTCCAATTTCTATAAGGATTCTTATTCAACTTGCTAGGTGAAAAATGAGTGAAATAACCTTGTGTTTATACTTGTTTATGCTAAATTTCTCAAAATTACAACACTACAAGTTGACATCAAATCTAGGAGGATAGAATCCCACCAAGAATTTGAATTTAATTTAATTTTGGGCCACATGGGACTCATACGCCAAAAGTGGTGTATGAGTCCAATTAGGCTTAACTATGGGACACATTTTTCAAAAATGCTTAGATTCATGTGAAATCCAGATCGGGGCCCTAAAACCTAGGTGGGACTCATACGCCCAAGGTGGCATATGAGTTCTAGATCACTAAATTTGGGCCACACAACCTAAAAGGATATGAATTATGAATGGATGTTGGTTTATGTCAGGATTATCCTCAGAAAGATGCATTAATTAAGGCTTGTGGATACAAAATAAGGCCAATTAAAGCATATAAAGAAGCTTAATTAATAATGAAAACCATAGATTAGTGTGAAAATATGGTATAACACTTTACAACATCTTAAATAAGGTTTAATTAAGTCCATTTAGCTCACAATGGCCCCAAGACCTAATGTGAATGTGTTAAACACATTAAACGACACTAAATCAAGGAAACATTAAGCTTAATTTAACAAGGAGGGCCCGAGCAAGCACAAAAATATAAAGGGATACACTTTTCATTGCCACATTCATCCCCCACTTTAGTGAGAGGAGGAAATTGCTTCAAACTCACGCTAAAGTAGACGAACTCGCATCAAGAGCGGTCCAAGTGCACCAATGCAGGTAAGATAGGATGACAATGATCAAGAGGGATGATCAAGCCCCCAAGATCAAGATCATAAGGTAAACCAATATAGGCACAAAAGAACACACATGAAAGTGATATAAAGAGAAATAAAAAGGCACAAGCATACACTGCCAAAGAAAAAGAGAAAAGAAAAACAAAACAAAACAAAAGGGGGTGGATCAAGCTTCGACCATTTGTCCTGCATTTTGTGGATCAAATCTAGGTTGTTTTTCCAAAAATGCACGCTCACTCTAAGGCAACAGAACTCTAGGTTGTCTATTGGGTGAGTATCCAAAAGGTGAGACACATATGCACATGGCTGGTATGTGCCCACACAAACAAGCAAGTGGCTATGGGAAATTCATGCCTTGGTTTGGCTTCCCATACAACTAGACCAAATTTATACCTCCTGATAAATTTTATAAGGTGCCACACAACAATAAAATTTAAGCTTCATGATGCAAGAAAAGCTTCGTATGCTTGATACTCATGAACAAACAAGATGGGTCCATGGGCATGCAAAGTGTATTATGCAAGGTGGTCATATAACTGAAATTACAAACGTAATATAGGGAACATTCAAAGGATTTTTGCTTAATTCATGTAAGGTCTTTAACTTAGGGAACATTGTGTCTAATGTCTCCAAGAGAGAACCAATCAAAGAATATAAGATTCACAACTTAGGGGATGCAATGTGTCACATCAATCCACTAAGAGGAATATAATATGATAAGAGAGATCACGCTCTAGAAGGACATCACACTCGATGTATCCAAAAACCAAAAGACGCATTGCATGAAGTAAGAAGACTACACCATGAAACATGAGAAATACAAAAGAATAATGCCAATGTATGCCCCCACTTTAAAGAAATTGCTAAGCACCATGTTGTGAGAAATTACTTTAAAGTAGCATATGATAAATACTAACAGTAAAAAGGACATGAGAGATTAATTTGAAGTCCCTATGCCAAGTCATATGTTTCCAAATAAAGCTACATCATGAAAAGGAAAAGAGGGGTTTCCCCCAAAATGAAACTCCAAACAAACGAGGGATCCATGGATTTGGGGTCAATATGTTCTTGCTACAATATTTTTATAGAGACCTCAGAACTATCACCATTCCCCAAATACTCATAAAACTAGAAGAATGACACAAAGAGAGCAAAAACAAAGAAAATTATTTCGGGTCAACATGTAAGAGACATGAATGTCTTGACACCTTGCGTCATCCCCAAAAGGAAAACACAAGACAAAGAAAAGATAAAGGAAAAGAGTTTGGGTCAACATGGAAGAGACATGAATGTCTCGACACCTTATGTCATCCCCAAAAGGAAAACACAAGCCAAAGAAAAGATAAAGGAAAAGCTTTTGGGTCAACATGGAAGAGACATGAATGTCTCGACACCTTGTTTCATCCCCAAAAGGAAAACATAAGACAAAGAAAAGATAAAGGAAAAAAATTTGGGTCAACATGGAAGAGACATGTGAAGGTCTCAACGCCTTGCATCATTCCTAAAAGGAAAACACAAGACAAAATGAAAAGGTAAAAGGAAATGATAAAAAAAATTATGAAATAGAGAAGAATGTAGGTACAAATAGAGGAATGTCACAAAGAGAGAGATACATCAAATAGAACATCACGGGGAAAAACATTACGCACATGCAATCACATAAAAAAAATGAAAAAAAAAAAAGAAATAATGCAAAAGACTAGTAAGGAACATGTGAGTCAACCTATGAGCAGGTCATTCACATCCCAATCATGTTCATCATATAGAGAAGGCGGACAACTATCCAAAGGGACAATAGCAAGTTCCGAACTAGAACCATCACCAAGTTCAACACTCTTCCTAGGATAATTATCGTTTAAGCTCATGGAAGAGGAAAACAATGTGTTCAATTCGTTATGCACCTCTTCATCAATTTTGGCGATCTGCTCATCGTCATCTAAATTAATCATGATAGGAGGTATAATGATAATATCTAAAGAAGGTTTTAACTCCTATTGTGGTTGTGATATAGCATCTTTTTGTTTCAATGAAGAGGGAGACTCATCGTGCATTGCTTCAGTCAAGTTTGGATCTTAATTTTCTTTTTTTTTCCTTTGTCAATCTTTTGAGCAAGAGCAGAACACCTACGCCTACACTCACAAGCATGTCTATTTCTTTTAGTATGGTTATCAAGTTGTGTTTTTGTATGAGTAGGTTTATCAACCATAGGTTTATTTTTTTCCCTAAGGGGAGGAATGAAAGGAACCATGGAAAGTTGTTCAACCACTTTCTCTTTAGCTTTGTAAATTTATTTTATTTTACGAGGTGTGACGGGATTTTTTTTGTTATCTCTTGCTCTTTTGTAAGAGGTAGGAAAATAATTTGTCTTAGGTTGTTCTTGGTTGTTTGGAATGTTTTTAGGTTCAATCATAGTTTCTTCAATGATGGTAGGCTCAATCATAGGTTGAGGCATGTTTTTAAGGGATATTTTTGCTATACATTTTGCTTTGAACTTTTGATAGGATTTGAAAGAGAAGTCTTCTCGAGGTTTAATAGGTTCCATAGGCTTTGGCCAAAATAAATATAATGAAAATTTTCCACAGGAAGACAAAGGGTTAAAGCCACTACGATGCATGGTGAAAATTTCATTGTCAAAAGGGAACTTTATTCATTTATGTACGATTGATGAGACGGCTTCCATGGAGCATAGCCATGGGTGACCAAGCTTCACATGGAATTGATCCGTCATCGATATGATGTAGAATGAGACATCTAATTTTTTCGGTCCTATTTGTAAAGGAAGGGTGATTGATCCCATCATAGGGCAAGCGAAATCGTTATGCATCTTTATCCATGCTTTCGGTTTATCATATGTTTCTTGATAGATCTCATGCACAAGTGGGAATTCATCGATGATCATGTTCTCTCCATAGACAAGATCAATTAATATCCCATTAGTGGGATTATCATTGATTTGGTCAGCTATGTAAAGAGGACCATCTAGTGCGTTTCGAATAATATCCTTAGATGAGAAAGCAATGTCAAGAGGATTTTTAGTTTAACCCTTATTAGGTTGAGTTTTGATCAATGCAATCAAAAAAAAATCAATAGTATTCATAGGACCTTTTTCAGTGGTATCCATAGGAGTTTGTTCAACTATATCCATGTTCTCATCATCCGTGTCAACATTCATCACATCATTCTTTGTAGTTTCACTAGGTTTGACAAATTAAATATTATGGTTTGGCATAGGATTGGTAAAGATTGGTAAGTTTTGGTTGGGAGGGGAAACAGGCTTATTTCCTTTATCATTAACACCTGCAACTAAAAGATGACTAAAATCAATGAGGTATGCACAAGATGTTTAAGATGCTTACAGTGTTTCATGGACCATGTCCATTTTATCAATGATAATGGCAATAGGAATCAGACCTAAAGTTAAGGGGTAAGGTTTTATTAGGATTGGAAGTTTTAAAGAGAGGTAAATTGATCATTTTTTGTTCTAGAAGTTGTGACATTGTGCTATGAAGGGTATCAGGTAAGGGAGTGAATTTCCTAGCCAGATCTCCAAATGCGAAAGGAGTTGTCTTCCTTATAGCAGCCACTTGGGTATGGGTGATCCCACAAAGTTGGTTTACAATTTCTGAAAGATTTTGATTTTTGTTGAAATCACATATTTTTAGAAAATATAATGATTTAAGCCTTAAAAAGTTCCATTTAAACCATTCCAATTGAAGAGGGTTTTATCAAACTACCTTAGATCAAACCCCCTTGGATATAACCCCACTAGTTTTAAACCATACCTATTTAACAAAGTCTCCTTTACACTATCAAAATGCTGATAAAAAACCACTTTTGATTTACCTTTTGGGGGATCAAATGAATTCATTTTAAAAAATATATATTGTAAGTATGTATTCCTTATTATAAGCTTCCCAAAAAGTGTAATTTTAAATAAATTTAATTTTATTATTATATTTATTTTTTATTTCTTGTGAATGTAGGTTTTTCATTGAAAATCAAGCTCTTTATTCTACACGTGGAAAAATATAATATTATCAAAAAAAATTGAAAAATATGAGTGCACCAGATATTGAATTCCTAGATCTAACAAAAAAAAAGAATTTCGATACATACAAAAAAAGTTATGTTATACAGTCTGCCTATTTCTGAATGTAATTGGTTTGACTTCAAAACTTCATTAAGGAAAAAAATATTCAATAAAACACTATGAAACCAATTGGAAGGACTAGATATCGTAGTTACAAATATAAATTCAAAAAAAATAGAATTTTATCCTTCATGGAAAAAAATTTGTGTTATACAGTGAGCATCACTCCTTAAAAATGGTGTTTACTGAAGAAAAACTATTTTTCGAAGGAGATGGAAAAAGAAGTGCAATCTGATTCCAAAAAATTTAGGAAAAATATATTTAGAATCTACAGAAGAAAAAAAATGTCACAAATCACTAGTTTGCATCATCTTCAAATTCCTCACGGTTTAGCCGCTATAGGTGCCTGAAAGTGAAGATTTAGTTAGAAAAAATTATTTTAGTGTCCAATTTGGCCAAAAATTGTAAACAAATATTGTGGGATCACCTGTATCAACATGTTGAGTTACTTGTTGAGGGGGATTAAGTTGAAGGAATCCTTTATTCTATTTTCTAAAAGGTTGATAATTGTTTTGGTTTGCAGATTTGGACTTCTCAGGATGGCTAGAGGTGGATTTTGTTTCACCACTACTATCCAAGTTTTGATGATCACGAAGGGCAGTATACAAGTGTATGAAGGATGGGAACTTCATCATGGTAAGATTATCTTGTATCTTACTTTTCAAGTTCTCAATGAACATCCTTTGAAGGCGAGGGTCAAGAATCTTTACATCGATTTGGGAGTAAACCGATTGATAGCATGAAATAAAGTCGGTAATCTTTTCCTCTTCTTTTTTCTTACATCTCATCAAATCAGCTAAGGTCATATTAGAAGTCATATGCACTTAGAAATGGTTTATAAATGTATCAAAAAGTTCATTAAATGAACGAATTGAGTTGATTAGGAACAAAGAAAACCATTCTATAGGTAGTATCCTTCAAGGATCTAGGGAAAAGCTTAGCCAAGAGCTTATCCTCAAGAATAAAGTCACTACATAGGGCAGTGTAATCAGAAACATGGTTAGAAGGATCTCCTTTCCCCCCATATTTCTTGAATCTAGGCACCTCTATACCTTATGGCATCAGCATTCTCAATATCTCCAAGGACAAGGGATTGCTTTTGACATAATACGTAGCTTGGCCATTTTGATTTTGTTTGATAGTGGAAACCTTTTTTTGAAGGGATGAAGCAGTTTGTAAAAGTTGGTTTATGAGAGGATCATTGTTTGAATTTTGAGATGGAGGCGAATATGGTGGGGGTGTATATGTCTTCGAGGGGCAAGTGAATGGAATTCTTATAGGTGGTAAAGTGGTAGGAGAATGAATTGTGATGCCAAAAAGGTACTAGGGATGCTAGCAAAAATAGGAAGGAATCACATTACTAGTTAGTTGCATTGTTGTTGTAACTCTAGGGTTAGTATAGGTAGGAATAGAGGCCATTTTTGTGGGAGGAGGATTTTTAATTCCTCCTTGGCTTGTGACATTATTCAATGGTAAAGCACAACTAGTAGTTGAGGTAAGGTGTTTTCCAATAATCTAAACTATGTTACGCACAAGGTCAACTTCGTCTTCAATTTCAAGCATGCAATGAATGTTATCTATGGTAGGGATAGCAGTGGTTGAAATATTACTAGAGTACTTATTTGATTTTGTAGGATTTCTAGATCTTCATGGATTTGGATTATGTTTTCTTACAAAATACTAGCAACCATTGTTTCAACATGCATCACACTACTTGAAGGAAAAGAGTTGTTAAGGGTATGGTCCATACCTAGTGAACTAGTGTCAACATTAGTAGTGAAAGAGCTAGACAACCCAAGATCCATGATGATTGTGCTATCGTGGGATGGCATGAGTCTCGAACTTCGTCTCACTATAGTATTAGCAATAGGACACCAAGTAGAAAATCTCATACAAGGGACAATCAATGAAATGTAAGATGCGATGAACACAAGATAAATGCTATGCTCTAATGTTGATTCAAATGAAATTAAGCTAGGTGCAATGAAATGAAGAAAACAAAAACTCTGCAAACTGAAACAGAAAACTAATAGTAGCAAATAGAAACAAAGAAACAGATAATTTAATGTTGTAAAATGTAGTTTAAAATATGAAACGAGACTAAATCGCCTAGAGTGGCGTATGAGTCCCAATCAAGGTTTTTCATGGGTTTGAACAGTGAACAACAATCGGCACAAAATACCCAAAAATTAGGAAAAATCACCTATACTAGGACTAAATCTCCCAAAGGGGCGTATGAGTCCCAATTTAGGGTTTTTGCAAAGATTTCAAAAAATTCGGAGTGAAAATTATGCTTTATAGTTTTTATGATGTCTAAACTAAGTGCAAATGCAGATTTCAAATGAATTTCAATGAAACAAGATGCAAAAATGCAACCTATATGCACTTTCACTAATGCAAGAATTAGAAACCCTAGAATTCCAATTAACTAATGCAAACCCTAATGCAATGTTATTGCAAGATAGATCTAGGATGATGATGCACTCCAAATCAGAATTAAGATGTTCTAAAAGAAATTTCACCAAAAGTAAACATTAGAAAAAGGGGGAGATTGTTTCCATCCTTGAAGAGATAGGGCTCCTCCTTTTTCACCGTCTTGTTTCACTCAAGGAAACCTTAGATATCTCAATCCAAGGATGGAATGAAGGAAAGAGATCTGTTAAAGGTTTTCCTAGGGTTTAATTAATGACTAAAGATGGGTTCACCACCAAACTAGGGCTTGGAAAGACAAATGACATGCAAGATCTAATGACAAGACCTAATGATATGCAAAGCTTCACTAAATGACCTAGAAATGAATGTAAAATTGAGAGATGATAGGTGTGCACCTAGAAACCTATAGAAGCTTGAATGAAGATATGAAATGCTGAAAATACTGAAATTAATGTTTGTTGGGACTTATATGCTAGTCTAGCCAATTTAGTTCCAGATTAGGGTTTTTGGGTAGGAACAAAAATCTGGTAGAGATATGTCTAAAACACTTGAAATCTATAAAATTCACTATACCAGGACTGATACACCAGAAGTGGCGTATCAGTCCATTTTGGACTTTTCAGAGAATCGGGATTTGAATCTTCTCTTCAACCTCTGCTTAATCTTCTCAACTTGATCTCTGGGTCTGGAATACTAAATTTTTCACTGTAGGTTTCCTTCAATGATGATGTAGATGATATGATCACTTTGAAAAATTTGAACACCTTAACAACTTTCTCCAAACTCACTCTTCAATATGTCTTCACCTTAGATCTACAAATCAGACACTAAAGAGAGGGAAAAATGTTGTTTGTTAGTGGAAAGGGGTTTGCCTTAGTCAAGCCCTATTTGGGTAATCAAACCTTGTAATGAAATGAAATAAAATGAAGGAATGATGAATGATGAATGAACAAAATGATATGTTGCAACTCACCAAACCCTAGCAATGAAAGGCTACAAACATGTATGAAATGGCTCCAATAGATGTAGATCTTGACTCTTGCTTGAATGTGATAGATCTTGAATTGAATGCTTGCTTGAATCATGAAACCCTACATCACAAATGTTAGCTCAAAAATAAACATGATGTATGATGACTTTGACATGATGCTTGATTCTTGAATAATGCTCTAGAACACTTAATAATCAGCTCTTGAAGACTCTTGAATGCTCTTGTAATCTCCAATTTTCTATAAGGATGCTTATTCAACTTGATAGGTGAAAAATGAGTGAAATAACCTTGTATTTATACTTATCTATATGCCAAATTTCCCAAAATTACAACACTACAAGCCGACATCAGATCTAGGAGGATAAAATCCCACCAAGAATTTGAATTAAATTTAATTTTGGGCCACACAGGACTCATACGCAAGAAGAGGCATATGAGTCCCATTAGGCTTAACTATGGGACACATTTTTCAAAAATTCTTAGATTCATGTGAAATCTAGATTGGGGCCCTAAAACCTAGGTGGGACTCATATGCCCAAGGTGGTGTATGAGTCCCAGACCACTAACTCTGGGCCACACAACCTAAAAAGACATGAATTATGATTGGATGTTGGTTTATGTCAAGATTATCCTTAGAACAATGCATTAATTACTTGGCTTGTGGATGCAAAATAAGGCCAATTAACTCATAAAGAAGCCCAATTAATAATGAAAACCCTAGATTAGTGTGAAAATGTGGTATAACACTTTACAACACCTTAAATAAGGTTTAATTAAGTCCATTTAGCTCACAAGGGCCCCAAGACCTAATATGAATGTGTTAAACACATTACGACACTAAATCAAGGCAACATTAAGCTTAATTTAACAAGGAGGGCCCGAACAAGCATGAAAATGTAAAGGTATACATTTTCCATTGCCACATTACTAAAAGTAGGTTATCAACACAAAAATATTGGGTTGATTACCATATCAAAAAAAATACTTAAACTTATTGAAAATTTTGAAAAAAATATGATGCACTAAATAAAAGAATCTATATCAAGATGGTATAATATATATAATTTTAGATAAATATTTAATATAAAATTTGATGTTGAATGGAAACGACTATGTTTTAATAAACATATTCTAATATTTATTTAAATATATATATATATATATCAAAATTGGAAAAGAATATATCCATGCACTAAAGTTCCAAGTTATAAATACACACAAAAAGTTTGAAGAGAAAAAATAAAATTTACTACATAAAGCTTGATGTTTCATATAACTTCAGTTTTTAGCATTTTATCAACAACTAAATTATAGTGTCAATTTATTTAAAAACTATATTTAAATAATTTTTTAATTTTTTCAAAAAAATACAAACATAAAATATACTAAAAAATACATATTTAATTAGTTTATATCATTTCAAAATTAAAAGCATATATGCCACTTTTTAGTGATTCAAGTTTAAAACTTGGATCAGTGTTGGTTGTTTCCTTTATAACAGTGTCACACAACTTTGTACTTTTATCCTACCCTCAAAAAACCTTATAAAGAAAAAAACCAACTTTCAAATCTTGAACCAATGAAATCATTGTAATAAAAGTTACAATACAATTAGGATATCACACCAACATAAAATTCTAGAGAAATTATAGCAACATGGTATGCAAGATTTCAAATACAACATATTAAATCTCCTTCCCAAGCATCTTATTTATGCAACAACTTTGAACAAGATACGAAGCATGGTTTCCAAAACCATATGCTTAAAACCATGGGCAAGTTAGACTTATCTTTTTTCTAGAATGATGTTTTTCATGCCATGAGTTGGGAAAAATTCTTCCAAAACTTCTAATTCACAATTTGATCGAGCTCTTTGTTTACTTTTAATAAATAGTTGCATGTGACATAAGTTGTCACATTAAGTGGGACCTCCCTTTTACATTCAATCAAATTAAATAATACACAAGTTTTATGTGTCATTTAATTATAAATAAGAGCACCCACCACCTATTCAAACATTATCTTAGTGGTAGTACTTCTAATGGCCATCACTAGATTGTCTCATGAGTTTGGAAAAGAACGTAACAAAGTGATACCTTGATCTTTATCATCCATCACAATAATAATATACTTCTATTATGTAACAACATTATTGAAAATATTTAGGTGTTAAGATGTATAGTCACTATCAGCCATCTTCAACGAATACAACTTTCATAGAAAATATTTAATTACCATAAACTTGACTTGATATAGTCTTTCTATCTCTATCCACAATGTATTCACTATGGCTTCTCCTATAATATTCAAAATCACTAAATATATGAAATAAATCTTGATGAGGATTCTCACTTTTTTGTTCAACATATTTTAATCTTATTCCCTCACTATCATACTTTCTTCCTAGATGTTATCTCCTAGATATCCTAGTCTATTAGAAAGTACTCCATTTTGAGCCTCCAAAGCTCAAAACTTATACCATTGAATCTATTCTATATCCAACAATTATGTGTTCATCACTTTATTGCAATAAGATTAAACTTCTTTGCACAAATCCTACTTAAACCAAGATTAATAGCAAAAAATATGTTTTCCTATCTATAGATCTTATAGCTAGCTAGACTTTGATATCAAATAAAAGGAAAATTTTGAAACAACTTCCTACTTAAACTTGAGAGTTGAGAGTGTAAAATAGACCTATATCTAACAATTCTAGCAATAATATTCAACATACAAGCTTATCATACTCACATGTAACCTCATGCAAGTCACATGAAATATTTTATAAGAAAAATGTAATAAAATGCAACACAATAACAAATTTGGCATGGTAGTAACTATAGTAAAACCATTTCAATAAAAAAACCAACTTCCAAATCTCAAACCATGTATTCACAGTAACAATAGTTATAATAAAATTGGGCCCTTCATAGAAGATCACACCAACATACAAGTTTGGAGAAATGTTGACATTATAATATTCCTACAAATATAATATATAAAACCTCCATGCTAAGAATCTTATTTATGGATGAATCCCAAATAAAAAACCATGTACATAGTTTCAAAACCATGTGATTAAAACTATGGACAAGTTGGGCTTATCTTTTGTTTTAGAAAGATACTTTTGCATGTCATATATTGGAAAAAATCTTCCAAGATTTTCGTGTTCATGATTCAACCCTTCTTTGCATGATCTTAATAAATACTTGTATTTTATTTTGTAAATATGTTTTTGCATGTCATGCATTCGAAATAAATCTTCCAATATTTTTTAGTTCAAAATCTAATCCTCTTTCCATGCTCTTAATAAATATGCACAAGTGAAATAAATTTCCACACTAAGTGGGACCTCCCTTTTACATGTGACCATATTAAATAATACAAATTAATTAATAAAATAAAATATTATGATTTGTAAGGTGTATAGCACCTAATCCTAACATGGAAATCATATGGATTATCTAGAAAAGCTAGTAGGTGATAGTTTCTTAATGGTTGCATGGGTGGTCATTGTCATTTGTTTCAAATGTCCACCTTCTAGTTAGATGATAGTTGTAATAATACCATAGCTATTTAAAAAGTTGTTGATTTTTACTTTTACATAGGTAAACATAAAAGGATATGAGACAATGATGAAGTGAATAGCAAAGGGGGTTGGTTGGATCAATAGAATGCTCCCATCCTTTTGATTCCTTAAGTCCATTTTAGTACTATTGCAAGGATGGGGTAGATTTCCCTCATGTTGGAGGAATGCTAGGCGATTCTTCATTGGAGTTGGTGGGTTGTGGTGCTAAATAATTTATGGATAATATGGGAATTATTGGGAAATCCTCTTTTTGATCCAAATAGATTAGTGATTGTAGTACATATCCTCATATTTTTGTTGGTGTAAATAGGTAATTTTCCTAACTAGTTATTAGTGGGGTCATATTTACATGTTAAATCCACTTAAGTCCTAGGCATATTTATAGAAGCTTAAGTTTTTTAGCTAATATTTTATCTTTTTATATTTTATTTAATATTAGATTCCTAGATCATTTAATGATGGCTCATGTCATTTAATAATGACAAAAGTCATTTAATGATTTGCATTTAGTACTTCATCACACCTTTTCTATATACAATAGGTCATTGTACACTTTTGTAATATACCTCATCATCATGTTTGATAGATCTTAATATCAACTATTTGAATTTCTTGCATACTTTCTTGTAGAAGTTTTCCATTATTTATGCAGGTGGCCTTGGGCATAGAGCTAATTTTCAGCTCCTACATGGTATTAGAGTCATGACCTTGCAAATTCCTTCTCGAATTTGAGGGTAGATCTATTTTCACTAAGAGATCTTGGTGAATTTTAGTAAGGTTGAGTATACTCTTCCCTTGCATCATATGGTGATTTTGGGAATACAAAAAACTTGAAAAAACATCAGTTTTGGGGGTTTTCTCTTTGTGGATTTCTTTTGTAGGTTAATTTTGGTACGTGTTGGAGGTAATCTAAGCTCACTATCGAGTCCAAGGCATTAGATAAAGTCTTTATATTGGATTTTGTTTCATTAAAATCAAACATATTTTGCTAGATCTACGAGGGATTCAATTTGGGAGGTGGTTACTAGATCCAGGAGGTAGCTGATTTTTTGGAACACTTTAGACAAAAATCATTCCCCTCACCCCTATAGAGTTACACTACTTCTACAACCTACAACACACCTTTCCATACTTCTCACAAATCATGGCTACCTTGTACTTCATGTCTTTGATGCTCTTGTATCTCATTCCATAACTCAACTCCCCTATGACCTTTGCAATACTCTACAACTCAACCCTAGTTGACCTTAGCATCTTTGCACCACTCCAAACAGTTGTGCCTACTCCCTAGCGCTACTCGGTTGCACCTAGCACTCCATTTCTGAGTACCTCATGCAAACTTGGTTGGACTTACTACATTATGTATTGAGTAACTCTATAGGTCACCCATCTCATCAACATGGGTAGCTTTCTCTAACATGTCCCAAAAGACTTGCCTAGTTTTCCACACCCAACAACTCACCCAGCTTACTTTGATGAGCATCATTCCTCACACTTGAGTACTTGATCAAGGGAATCAAGATTGGCTCTAACTCATACAATTGGTCTTGCACTTCTTAAGCACACCATACCCCTATAATCTCCCCTTTTCAAAATAAGAAATTCCCTTGACGCTAGTCCATTCATCTTGAATTTTGTCCATGCTTCCTAATGAAGAGCTATCATAGGATATCTGATTACCATGTCTTTGCATAGGGTAAACCCTTTTCACCAATGTTCCCAACATTGATCTTCCTTTGCAAGAACTTAACCTTGACTTGAATATTGACAACAAGAGTCCTCTTCTTTGTTGTTTCCAATGTGAGAACATTTCCTCAACTTATCCTTCTGATTTGTCTTATTTCCAAAACTTGGAGTATTCAATATCTACAAACTTGACACATTTTCTTGTGCGGGTCTCAATGCCTCAAGGGTTCCTCATCAAGCGCCACCACATACTCCACTAGCACCACTGCATGAATGCCTCCCTCCTCCACTCAACTCCTAGCACTTTCAATCCCCTAATCTCAAAATTTGAGACTTCTTTCCATGCCTACTTTAGTTGTTATTCCACTATCCTTGATAACTACCACCACTATCCACTTTTGGCATAACCTTCTATAGCACTTCCAGCTTTAGTTAAACCCATAGTTAACTAGCCTGTGAGAGTTCAACCCTCAACTTCCTAATAACATCTTCAAACCTGATGATCAACCCTTCATCACTCCAGTACTTCTTCCTCATTGACTTTTTCTCATATCACCCATTCCTGTAGGGTACTTCAACACTCCTAATCCATGAAATTCTATTGAATGCACTTCACACTAATCTTTGACTATGGGGACCAATGATGCAAGTGGGACTCCCAAATGCATGTTGTAACCCACAACTCATGAACAATTGTTCAATACATCATATGCAGAGACTCTCTGCTCACAAAAAAAATCACAATCCACCACATAAACAACAAACAAACTCATGCTCTTTTATTGAATTTCAAAGCCAATAAACAACAACAATTTTAATTCATATTACAACAAAAAAAGATAAAGATGTCACATTCTTCATACCACTTCTATTTCATTAGAATGAATTTTATTGAATGGTTTAGATGGGTTTTATGATTCTCCTTCCCATCTTTCCATAACATTTTGAATTTCTTGATTTTGTTTAGAAATGAGAAAGTTATGCCTATTTTACTAAGACTGTTTCTCACAGTTACGACTTCAGACAATCTCCTCTCCCAGTCAAACCTTCTGAATTCCCATGACTCCTTTCTTTGCATTGGTTTTTTCTCTTCTACAAATATGCATTCAATGAAAATTTAAAAATTGTCTTCCCTCCTTACAATCTACACACACCACTTCCTCAACACCTTGAATTCCCATTTTTTTTACAAAAATGCAAATTCAAATTTTAAAAGGAGTTATTATTCCCACTAAATACCCATTCATAGGCTTGGGCATGGGATTTTCCTTTTTGGAAAATTAACACTTTGTAACAATTTTAAAAACAGTAAAACAATGTATCAAATTAACAATTTATTTTTCCCACAACCATCACCAAATTCTATTATGATGGAGGAGTTGAGAACTTCATTAATTTGTGTCTACAATCAAAAAAAACAAAACAAAACTCAAGCAATAAAAGAAAATATTTTTGGTCGTAAAGGATTTTTCATGCATCTGTATGCTCCTACATCAAACACCTGAGGTAATAGTAAATGCTCCATGAGTTGGAGCTCACAAACATTTAAAGATTTGGTGCTTGCTCTTCAGCCATCTTTCCTCCTCATCTACCTGTTTCTTTTTCTTCACTCTGCTCTGAAACTTCCTATCTCCTCCTTCATCCTTCCTCTCTTTCTTCCCCTCATGAAATTCATTTGGTTGCACCATGTTTCATATTTCCATTCCACTTTCTCATTCTCAACACTTGCATACAAATCGACATTAACAAATTCATAGAAATCAATGAATTCCATTTGCATTTCTTTCTCCCCTTTTCTTCCTTCATCCTCCTCTTCTTCTAGGTTAATAAAATCCATCATAGCTTGTTATTTTTCAACTTGAAACATTTTTTTGCTCCTAACCATCTCTTTCATTTCTCTTTGTTTCACCATTTCATCAAAATACAAATCATCCTTAACTTCAACTTCAATGAATTTTGAGAAATCATCATATACTCTTATTTTCTCTTCCTTTTCTACTATTCTATCATCATTTTCCACATCCCCAAATTCACTTAATTATTTTGAAAATAATGTAACATCAAACTCATTTTCACAAATAACACAAAAGTGACCTTTTACATGTATGTTCTCTTGCTTCTCTATTGGTGCCCCAAATTTTTCTTCTTCATTGTTTGTTGCATTCTTGTTCTTTTCTTCTTCCATCTCCTCCCTTGCACTCAAATAATTCATTTTCTTCAATATATTTATGTTCTTCCAAGAACCAATTGCTTCCCAAGCTTCAAAATCATCTTCTCCAACACTTTCCTTTACCTCTTCTACATACAAATCAACATTAATAATTTATTTTTAAAACTCAAAAGAAGGATATAATACCTTTGTTTTTGCTGCTACAACTTCTTTTCCTATGCATGCAACTTCATTTTTCTTCTCTTTTATGTATTCAACAAGATGCATATCAGTTGCTACCTCTTTCTTTCTCCATTTTTTCTCTGCATTTCTCCATGTTCTTTCCACCATAGGGCTGCAAAACTACACTTCAACATTCTTATTTCCGCTATCATCTTTGCCAAACCTCTATTTTTCCTCTTTCTTATCTTCATTGTCCTCTATTACAACTTATTTTCTTTCTTCATTTCCTACACACAAATCATTACTTGCAAACTCGTTATGAAATAAACAATGTAATTTAACTTCATCTATTTTTTGATCTTCCTCAACTATAGCTTTCTTCTTCATTCTCAAGCTTTCCTCAAGGGAATCTAATCTTACTTCTATCTTCTTCAACTCTACAATGAGCTTCTTTACTCTCACTTTTTCCCAATATGAGTTCCCAAAATAAAATTCTCACAGGTCTTTCATGACCCATCTTGTCTTCTTTTTCATAGTCATTTTTAGAGAATCACAAGTCCCTCTACAATTATAAGTACTCCTTACAAAAATATCTCACTCACACAACTATCCTCTACCCAACAAAGAATTTGGAAGATGCTTCCTCTACTCACCCTCTCTCAGTGGAGGAACTCTACACCTTCTACCCAGCTTTATCTCTACTAGATGATAGAAGTCACATGCCCTCTTTCATACCTACAACAAACAAGTTCTCTCACAAATTCTTTCATGGCTTCACTACTTCACTCTTCACCCGTAGGTCCTGGTGCATACTCTTCACTCTCAAGATCTTTTGGCATTGATACCATCTGATGCAAGTGCGACTCCCAAATGCATGTCGTAACCCACAACTCAAACAATTTCTCAAGCTATCATATGCATAAACTCTTTGAATACAAAAAACTCACAATCCACCACATAAACAACAAACAAACTCATGCTAGGGGTGGGGGGAATAGCTCGATTGGCTAAAGCATCATGTAGCAAGCAAGAGGTCATGAGGTCTAGTCTCCCCCCAAACCTATGGTACCAGAGGGTGTGTCACACCAGCGCCACCAGTCATGTGAAAAAATTTTACTAGGTGCACTGCAGTTTATAGGGGGACAGATACCCGACTGATTCCTACAATCTAAAAAAAACAAACAAACAAACAAACAAACCCATGCTCTTTTATTGAATTTCAAATCCAATAGAAAACAATAATTTTAATTCATATTGCAAGAAAAAAAGATAAACCTGTCACATTCTCCATGCCACTACTATTTCATTAGAATGAATTTGCTTGAATGGTTTTTGGGTTTTATGATCCTCCTTCCCATCTTTCCAGAATATTTTTAATTTCTTAATTTCATTTAGAAATGAGAAATTTATTCCTATTTTATTGAGACTGGTTCTCACAGTTATGACTTCATACAATCTCCTCTCCCAATCAAACCTTCTGAATTCCTATGACTCCTTCCTTTGCATGGTTTTTTTCTCTTCTTGGCATATGCATTCATTGACAATTTAAAAATTGTCTTCCCACCTTACAATCCACTCACACCAATTCCCCAACACCTTGCATTCCCATTTTTTTAATAAAATGCAAATTCAAATTTTTAAGAGTTACAATTCCCATTAAATACCCACTCATAGGCTTCATCATGGGTTTACCTTTTTGACAAATTAACACTTTGTAACAATAAAACAATGTATCAAATTAATAATTGATTTTTTTGAGAACCGTCACCAAATTCTATTATGTTGAAGGAGTTGAGAATTTCATTAATTTGTGTCTACAACCAAAAAAATCAAAACAAAACTCAAGCAATAAAAGAAAATATTTTTGGTCTTGTAGGATTGTTTATGCACCCGGATGCTCTTGCATCAACCAACCTCCTTCAAAGTTTTAGTTTTGCAAACTTTCTTCACTGCATGTCAAATAGACTAACATGACTAATACATCTATTAATTAGGCTGCCTCTTAGAAAAATCCAATCAACTCTTCCTCCAAATTTCTCTCTAAAATACCCATTTGTGACTCTATATCGAGTATAAGTTTTTTTGTACTTAGTTTCCCTGATGTTTCTTCACATCATCAACCTAGTGTACCTCTTCCTAACTTCCCTAGTCTTCACCTTCCACCTTCGACTTCCCAACTTCTTCTTATTGAACTACTCTAGTCTCTTATTTTCTAACTTCATGGCATGACTTGTATCCACTCCAATCTACAACAACTTAATTAGGAATGCACTTCCTTTAATGTTTGTTGTTCCACCTCTCATGTCCAAGGGTGAAGCCACAATAGTGGTTTACAATTTTATGGAGGAAGGAAAACTAAGAAAAAATGACCCCATGGCAAAAAAATTGGTTTTAGGGGTTCGAATGAACCTACAAGTTCAACCGAACCAAAAAGGGGTTCGACCGAACTAGTGTTCGAGTGAACCCGTTAATTACTGGGCCCACATTTCCTGCCCAAAAAACAAAATAAAAATGCATATTGAAGGGGGTTCGCTAGAACCCCCCTGGTTCTAGTGAACCCCCTTTTCCTTGATTTTTGAAATTGTTCACAAAAAAACTTAATTTTTTACGCTTTGAAGCTCGGTTGAGGATGAAAATGGAGGATTCTTCAAAAACCCAACTGGAATCAGGTAGTCCTCAGAACAAGCTATCCAACGAATATAATTTTAATATGTTTTAATTTTATTATGTATTTTTTTTTAGTTTTATTAAACATAGGTTTTTCATCAAAAATTAAGGTCTTTGTTCTGCACATGTGGAAAAATAGTAGATTATCAAAAAAAATTGAAAAATATGAGTGCACCAGATATTGAAGTCCTTGATCCAACACAAAAAAAAATGAATTTCGATATATAAAAAAAAAGTTACGCGTTATACGGTTGCACTATGTCTGAATTGTAATTGGTTTGACTTCGAAACTTGATTAAAGAAAAAAATATTCAATAAAAAGCTATCTAACCAAGTGGAAGCACTAGATATTGGAGTTACAAATCTAAATTCGAAAGAATTAGAATTTTATCCTTTATTAAAAAAAAATTATGCGTTATACGGTGTGCGTCACTTTTTAAAAATGTTGTTTTCTAAAAAAAACTAATTTTCGTGGGAGATAGAAAAAGAACTGCAATCTGATTCCAAAAAATTTTAAAAATATATTTTTAGAATCTACAGATAAAATGTGATGAGACTCTAGTTTGCATTATCTTCAAATTCCTCACAGTTTAGCCGCTATAGGTGCTCGAATGTGAAGATTTAGTTAAAAATAATAATTTAAGTGTCCAGTTTAGCCAAAAATTGTAAACCACTATTGTGGGATCACCCCCAATGTAACTCCTAGATACTCTACCACTATTTTCACCTTCAAGGTGATAATTTTTTAAACCATTCTATGTCTTCCCCGCCACCTCTATTCCAAGACACCACTTCTACATTACTCCATCAAACATGTCCACTACCCAGAATATGTTGTGTTACTTCTTCCTATATAATGCATGATGAGCCCAAAATGTGCTCATAGTTTGGATATTATGATGAACTTTTAATACCATTACTTTTGTTATTCGTGGTTGTTTAAACTCTTTTGAAACCTTTTTATGGGGATATCCTGTAGCAAAATATTTTCATATTCCTGCAGCCTATTGTGTTGACTTGACTACATTTATTACCCCGTTGACTCCTTAAATGACTGATATATCGCATATAGTTTTTGAATGATGAAATAGATTTAAATATGTGATTAATGAACGGATATTGTGTATGTTCCATGCACCCTTTTCTTTTGCATCTGTTACCTTGTGTTTCGAAGGTTGTTGAAGAAAGTATGATCGAGTCAAGCGCAGCCGATCTCGGCCTTGCAGTAAAGCCTATTTCCTGCACGACTTTGAAGAAGCTTTGGTGAAGACTCTTTGACCAAAACCGTTGGGAAATATTTTTAATGACATTCAATCTGGAAAGAGTGGAGCGCTAGATTCTCTCTAGATCGGGTTGAACAGATAAATTCATTTATGAAGTTTGTTCCTTGATTTTGGGATACACTTTACTTCCATGTCTTTCTTTGATAGGGTTAGTTAGTTAGTTGTTCTCCTGATTTTAAATAAGGTTCTCCTCCTGCGCGAGAGGGAAGGAGATGATAGTTAGAAGTAAGATAGAAGCATAGTGCTAGAGAGATAGCAGATATCATGTAAGAGTCAGTATGATAATCAGAATCTGTATGACAAGAGACAGAATTTGTTGTTAGTTTCCATATCAACAAAGCAATGTATACCATTCTATTTTCATGAATAAAGTTTGATGAAGTTCTAAGTTCAGCACTTGTATAATCAGTAGATGCTTGCTAAGGGGGCCCACTTAGTAAGTATCTGTAGCTAGTTAGTTAACTGTTCTTTTCTGTTGATCATCAGTTAGCTTTCATCTTTGAAGTTTCCATACAAAATCAGTCTTGTATTGCTCCTGCAGCATCGGGAATCCATCCATGTGCCTGTTCCTGTAGCATAAGGCTAGTTCATAGTTTGTGTTTCAGTCGTAGCTGTTATGGTTTCTGTTTTAGTTAAATCATGGTTGAGTTAAAAGAACTTTGCATTACCTTTCTGTAGCGTAGATAGAATTCCTTCCAAGTATTTATTTCTATTAAGTTGTGACCAAAACTAGTTCTTAGTGCATATATTGTGCTGCGCCATTCAAAGTATACGTTCCTTGGTTTGACAAGTAAATGAACATCCATAAAGAGATATTAGTCACCTGCTGGAATGTCCAATTCCCAGGAAAGGTTTGACTGTGATTTTCATATCCTTTTGTGGGCGCGACCATTTTTGGCGCCATTGTCGAGGATGGTGTCAATCTAAGAACTTGTTATAGTCATTGTTAGCAGTAGTTTAGTTAGTTGTTTAAGTATTTTCAAGTTCTCTTTAAATACCATCTATTCTATTGCATGCATAGAAGAAGAAGAGATGCATTGGGAAGGTTCCTCCCTGAAAACCTGTTTGTTGAACTACCATTTAACCCAACTGACAAAGAACCTGAGGAAAATCCATTTGCCCTGATATTCTAGCAAGCAAATATGGCAAATAATCCACCTCCTGCTTTTGAGTTTCCTATTGTTCCCTAGCGAGATACTGACAATCTTAAAAATATTCCTTCTTCATTGCTTCCCAAGTTTTATGGCCTAGTTACGGAGGACCCAGAAACTTTTTTGTTTGAGTTTGATGTCCTCTGTCGTAGTTATGACTACAATTCAGATGCTCACAAACTGAAGTTGTTTCCTTCCACCTTGAAGGAGGGAGCTCTCAGATGGTTCATGAGTTTGGGAAGAGGTGTTGTTGATAGTTGGGCAGCCATGCAAACAAAATTCCTTGAGAAATATAAAGAATATTGTAAGAGTGCTAGTAAAGGTGATGACATATTCAGAATTCAGCAGAAGGAGGATGAAATTCTGGAAGATTATATCTCAAGATTCTTGTTTTCCCTGAAAAGGAACTCAAACCATACTCTCAATGAAGACTCTCAGAAACTACTCTTTCTAAGGGGAATCGGTGATGCATGTATAGACACCCTGGACCTGATGGGAGGAGGTGATATAACTCAACTGCCTTGGGATGATATAAAGAAAATATGTCTTAACTACTCTCGAGCAATAGTTAAAAAAGGTCACGGTCATCATGCTACAGTGGGGAAGACTTCTTCTGGTGAAGTTTTTTGGATGGAGATAACAAATTTGTTGTCTAATTTCAAGCAGGATATCATTAATAATATGGCTACACAACTGGACACTATGCAAGCTCGGAAGAAATATGAGGAAGTCGAGGCAGTTTTGGCTGAGTTCTGTCTATACTATAGATAGAAGAAACGTGACTGTAGATGCAAGATGGTGGCTAATCTGGAAGCTAAGCAATTACCTACTGACTTTAAGCCAGTAGAAGGCGATAATGATCAAGTGTTCTTTGTTGCACAAAGGAGACCATGGGCTCAAAGACAAGGTATGCCTCAAGATCCTTTGACTTTTGGTAATCCTTATTCTGGCTATAATAACCAATGGCAACCTACATATGTACCACCACCACCTTGGAATACATCTCAACCAAGTTGGCCTAATTATCAGACCCCGCAATGGCAATCTCCTCAAGGAGGTTGGCAGCAGCCACAAGGACAATGGACCCCACTCCCAGGTAATTGGCAGTAGAATCCTCAATGGAGAGGTCCTTAGCAATGGCAAAACCAGTCCCCTGGGTTTCTGCAGCTTCCACAGCCACAACCACAAGTCCTCATGCCACCTCCTGCAACAACTGCCACAAATACTGGCCCTCCAAAACAAATGCCTATGCCTGCCCAGTCGTTGCCAAATCCCAATAATAAGCAATAACAGCAGCCACAGCAGCCTATGTACATTGTTGAAGCCAACCAATATCAAGCTTATGCCTTAAACGTTAATGATATCCATTTCAGGTCTGGAACCACTCTACCTACTCCACAACCGCCTCTAATTACTGAAATACCAGATTCTCCCATTGAAGAATCTACTGCTCCTGTTGTTCCTACTAAGCATATGCCTATAACTGATACAGTTTCTAAGGAACCTATTTTGCAAAGTCAAGACAAACCACCTTTTCCTCAGAGGTTGCAAAGTACTGCATTTAAATCCATGGAAGAACCCACTTTTGACATTTTGGATCAGCTCAAGAATGTACAAATTCAAATCCCTTTATTTCAGGCTATTAAATATGTTCCCATTTTTGGAAAAGCTATTAAAGAGGCATGTTTGAAGAAGCCTGGACGCAAGAAAAAGGATCTCCAAACAATTCATGTCTTAGGGAAATCGGCTGATATAATGTTGGGAAATGTAGTCATTCCAAAGTATATTGACCCTGAAAGTCCTGTAGTGTAAATACAAATGAATGGCCAAATTGTGAAAAATGTTTTGATTGACTTAGGTGCTGCCATTAATGTCATGACAAAGCATACTATGGACTCCTTGAACATTCTAAACATTAGGTCTACAGCTACAGTTTTGTAGCTTGTAGATAGCTCCACAGTTAAACCTGATGGAATGGTGGAAGATGTAATTGTCACTCTTGAATCTTGGGAGTATCCAGCTGATTTCACAATATTATCAGTTAAGGAAACTTTAGGAGGGTATCCAGTTATCCTTGGTAGGCCATGGTTAGCCACTGTTGATGCTTTTATAGGATGCAGTTTTGGAGATATGACTATTTTTGATGGACAGTCCACAAAAAAATTGGCCTTGTATCCACCTACTAGACCTCAACCAAATTTGTCCCAACCTGTTTGGCCAGATGTGGGGGAAGAAACTAAAGAATCCAATTCGTTGGTTCAATTAATGATGCTTCAAAATGATCCATTCTCACAACTTCAGAATGAGGATGTCTTGCTTTTTCAAATTTTGTAGTTTAACTCTGGTATGGGTAGTTCATCTGATCCAAATAGTAGCCATCTACAATGTTTCTTGTAGCAACTAAATTCTGAGAGTTCGCTGCCTAAACTTCCTGCAATTTTTCATAACTTGCTTCCACAAGAGGTACAAACATCACCTATAGATTCTATGAGTAATCTCACTAAACAAATAGAATTGTCTCCAGGTCATTGTTTGAATATCAATAACAAGCTGTCACAATCCCAACAGACTGTCTTATTAAAAATGCTACAAGATCAGCATAAAGCTTTTGCATGGGAATATGGGAACATGCAAGGAATAGACCCTCGAATTTGTACTCATAGGATTTATATCAAAAAAGATTGTTTACCAGTTAGGCAGCCTCAAAGAAGAGTAAATCCAGCACTTAGAGAAATAGTTAAAAATGAGCTTCAAAAGTTGCTTGATGCTGGTTTTATTTACCCAATCTTTGATAGTCAGTGAGTTTCTCCATTAGTTATTATCCCTAAGAAAAGTGGAAAATGGAGAGTGTGTATAGATTACATAGAGTTGAACACTACCACTAAAAAAGATCACTTTCCACTACCATTTGTAGACCAAGTACTAGACTCACTGTCTGGCAAAAGATATTTTTCCTTTTTAGATGGTTACAGTGGATACAATCAGATAAAAAATTCTCCTGAAGATCAAGAAAAGACCATTTTTACCTGTCCATGGGGAACATTTGCTTACACGATCTTGCCTTTTGGTCTATGCAATGCACCAGCAATATTTCAGAGAGCAGTAATTAGTATATTTGCTGATATATCTCATGACTGTATGGAGATTATATGGATGATTTCACTACCTATGGAGTCACATTTGAAGAGGCACTAGTGAATTTAGAAAAATTCTTGAAAAGGTGCAGAGAGCAAAATTTGTCTCTAAATAGTGAAAAGTGTTTTCTAATGACGAAAGAAGGTATTGTTCTAGGCCATCATATTTCCAAGAATAGAATTCAGGTTGACCCTGCTAAAATTGAAGTTATTCTAAATTTACAAACTCTTGCAAAACAAAAGGATGTCAAAAGCTTCCTTGGCCATGCAAAGTATTATAGAAGGTTTATAAAAGATTTCAGTAAAATTGTCAGTCCACTTTATGCCTTATTAACTAAGGATTCTCAATTTGAGTGGACAGAGGCCTGTGAAAAATCCTTACTGCAACTAAAGGACTTGCTTACTAAAGCCCCTATTCTTCAAGGTCCAAAATAGAATTTTCCTTTTCACATACATGCTGATGCCTCTGATTTTGGTATAGAGGTAGTTTAAGTCAAAAAGAAAATTCAATTGAGCGTGCTATCTATTTTATCAGCAAGAACCTTCAAGGTCCTAAGCTAAACTATACTATTACAGAAAAGGAATTGCTCACAGTAGTGTATGCTTTGAATAAGTTTAGGCATTATGTCACAAGTTATCAGATATTCGTCCACACTGACCATGCAACAATCAGGTATCTGATGAACAAACCTGCCGTCTCTGGTAGATTGGCAAGATGGCTCCTGTTGTTACAAGAATTTGACATTACAATCATTGATAAACTAGGAAGAGCTAATGTTGTGGCTGACTTTTTATCAAGACTTCAAATAGATGCACCTGCTGAACATGAGGTCATTAATAATAGGTTCCCAGATGAACACTTATTTTTCATTGCTTCATATACTCCATGGTATGCAGACATTGCCAATTATCTAGCAGCCAGCAGAATACCAGCTCACTTTTCTCCAAAAGAAAAGAAATTGTTAATAGAGAAGAGTTTTAACTTTTCATGGATTGCAAATTTTCTATTTTATACTAGACCTAATCAAGTGATGCAAAGATGTGTAAGAGAAGATGAGACTTATGATATCTTGCAATCTTACCATGATGAACCATGTGGGGGACATTTTGCAGCAAAGAGAACATCAATGAAGGTTCTTACAACAGGGTACTACTGGCCAACGTTACACAAGGATGTTGTGGCCTATACAAGGAAATGTGACAAATGCCAATGTATGGAAAGACCAACCAAGTCAGATGAAATGCCACTATATCCACAGGTAATAGTCACCCCTTTTGATAAGTGGGGAATAGATTTTGTGGGACCAATTGATCCACCATCAAATGGCAAGTCATACATTCTAGTTTGCACGGATTATGTAACAAAATGGGTTGAGGTAAAAGCTATGACTCATGCTCGAGATAACAAGGTTGCTGAATTTCTGTATGAACAAATTTTCACTAAATTTGGAGTTCCCAGAGAGCTTGTAACTGATCAGGGAGCTCAGTTCACATTCAATTTGATCACTGCACTAATGAACGACTATAAAATCAAACATAGGAAGTCCAGCCCCTATCACCCTCAAGCCAATGGTCAGGTTGAGGTTACAAACAGGGAAATTGAGGCGATCCTCACAAAGACAGTGCAACTCCATAGAAAATATTGGAGCAATAGACTTCTTGAAGCACTCTGGGCCTACAGAACTACATGGAAGACAACAACTGAGTTTACACCTTTTGAGCTACTTTATGGGAAAACAGCCATGTTTCCTATAGAATTTGAGCACAAAACTTTGAGGACAGCTCTTGAACTCAATATGGAAATATCTGAAGCACAGAAGGAATGTCTCCTGTAGCTAAATGCTTTGGATGAAATGAGAAAAGCTGCCCTGCAACATACCGAAGCGGCCCAACAGCAAAGGAAGAAATGGCATGATCAACACATTAAAACCAAGCAATTTTCTACTAGTGATTGGGCTCTGTTATATGATTCCAGATATCAAGAAAACCAAGGTAAGCTCACAACACGTTGGCTTGGTCCCTATGAAATTGAGAATGTGTTTGACAACGGAGCTGTACAGCTGGCGACAATTGATCTAGTCTATTTCAAATTGCTAGTTAATGGCCACCGACTCTGGTTGTACCATAAACCAGTCTCCAAAGAAGAATTTATGCAGCAGTTCATTCAAGATCCTCCCACTACTCTTCCTACAGCCGAAGGCTTTGGCCTTTCTCTTGTAGCTTTACCGTAATTTTGAAAAGCATGCTCATAATAAAGGTTTTCTTTTTAAGGAAACCCCTTTTTCTCCATTCTCACTTGTCACCACATCTCACTTCTTTATCTTCCACCCATCCATCCCATCCATCCATTCCATCCATTCATCTCATCTGCCCACGTCACCCATCCACTTCATCCATCTGCATCACCCTTCATTATGATATTGTTCCCAACTATCAATTCATGAAGACGTCGTCATCTTTCTTCATACGTACACGCAATTATCAAATGTACGCCATATCTTTTGTTATCACATATTTGATTTATTTTATTCTATTTATTTACTGCTATACTGGTACCAGTCATTATTACCCAATCTCCGCCTATTCTTTAGTATATGTGAGGACACATGTCATACTCTGAGTAGAGGGCGGGGTAATCCACTTTTTAAAACCTATCTTTTCGCCACTGCCACAACTGCACTGATAACCTTTCTTTATTATTTTTCTGGTACTTTCCAAATATGTTCACATGTCCTTTTCATTGCATGTTTTTCTTTTAAATTACAATCAAAACTGCTTGTTTAAAAGTTCATTTTTGGAAAAGAGAGAAATGTGACGGCACGACAAAAGAAAAAAACCAGAACAGAAAGGGAAACAGAGAGGAAAAATTTTGAATTTTCAGCAGGAAGTTGAGTTCAGCTAGGGGAAAACTGTGAACATGGGTGGTCAGTTGGTGTGACATGAGCCTGTAGCTCACGAATTATTAGTGCAAAATCCTCAAACAGTCCAGGCATTCAGCCTCTTTGTATGGTTAAACTACTTCTTGAGTTTAAATATTTTTGATGAGGAGGCTGTTGGGGAATTTTTGAGAACCCTTTCTGAAGGGGAGGCTACTATATGGGGTCTAACGGTTGTTGCAACTGAAGACAGAATTGTTGAAGTAACCAGGCTTCCAGCCGTTGGAGAAAATTTTTCTTCAGATGTTGTCGCTGCAAGGGCTGAATTTTCAATACCCACTGATGGACCTTTGGAAGTCTCCAAGCAGGGATGCAAGTGGGTATCGTTGCCTCCTTCTTATTCAGAATATGTTGCTTACATAATTAGGTATTTAACCTATGAAGTTCGTTTCTCCTACCTGCATTCTTATCATTTCAAATTATTAAGTCATATGAGGCATGGGTTAGTTGTAAATGTTCTGAATTTTCTGTTAAAATTTCTAGAACAAAGTGCCCATGGAACCCAACAAAGGAAAGATAATTCTATTGCTCACCATGGCCTTATCAAATTATTGATTGAATGCTCTTTGAGAGATGTCTCACCTCTTTCCTGGCAACAATTCGTTGCCCAAAAGAGCTTGCAAATTCCACAACTCCCTAGGGTATGTACCCCACAGCCTCAAAAAAAGAAAGAAGAAATTGTGTCTACCAGTAGAGTAGGGCAAGAGTCACCTGCTCCTGTAGCACCTGGTCCTACAACTCCCCCACTAAAATCCTCTGCTTAGGTACAAACTAGGTATGCCACTAGGAGAGAGAAGGGAAAAATAAAGGCAGGAGAGTCATCTGGGGTGGAACAAACCCCAGAGTCTAACCCTCATTCTTGGAAAAGGCAATGCTCTTCTCCTGCAGCACCTTCCCTTGTAGCCATCTCTCCTATAGCAACACCTGTTGCTATCATCAGTTCACCATCATCCTCTGGCAGGGCAGAACCCTCTAGATAGACCAGAAAGAGGAAAGCTACCAGAACACCTCTTGTAGCCGCACCAGTGCCAAGAAGAGTTTCCACAAGGAAACAATGTATGACCTCCCCTGCTTCACCTCAACCAGAGGTCATTGTAATTTTAGAAGGGTCCGTAGAGTCTGAATTTGATGTTTCTCATAATGTGTCCGAGAATGCTGCACAGAGTTCATTCGTTCCTGAAGAGGAACAAGTTGAAACAAAGGAAATGGGGCATAATGAAAAAGGGTTACCAAGTCTTGATGACTTGGCTACCGCTGCTATGCAGTTTTCGAAGGAAGCGCAGTCTTCTCCACTGCAGCAATAAGAATTCATCCTGCAGCAAGAGCAGGAACAGACTAAACAATTGGATGTGCCTAATGAAGCTACATTTCCCCCTGCAACTTGTAAATCCATTGTTCTTTATAAGAAGACATTTTTAATTGAGTTTTTGGAATATGTCAAAGGTAACTGGGAACTAGTTACATTGCAAACCTTGACTTTCTGGCACAGCCCAGACTGACATGCAACAAATTCTATGGGAGGTAGAAAGGAAGAAACTGAAAAAGGAAATTGAAAGTCAGAAACATGAAATTTCTTAGTTAAAAGCAAAAATGGATGAAATGTTAAAAGTAACTGGTCAGATTATGGAATGCAGACCACCACCCAGAGTTTATGCTCTGTGCCTTAAGGAACAATTCTTATGGTTCCAACTAATGAGAATTTCCATAAATCAAGATCCTATACTTCACACTGCTAAAGAATTTTACGACGCATACCAGGCAGCCCCTCATTGGTTAAGAAATTTTCTATGTGAATTTTATTTACATGGCTTTTTAATTCCATTTGAAACAAAATGGAATCCTCTTTTGTATATTAGTGATATCCATTTAAGATCATTTATGTCTTAGGCAGCAAATGAAGCAAATTATGGCAGACAATGGGAAACATATGAGGAAGCCGAAAGGAATGAGCCTGTTCCATTGCGCCCTCAAAGCTCAAACCCCCATGCAATGTTGAAAACCTGGTTTACTTTGACATATGGCATTCATAATAATCCATCCAGAATGAAAATATTTGATCTCAAGAAATACGTATATGATGAATTTCAGGAACAGTCATATTCGTTTTGGAGATTGTCATACACCAGAAGTGAGAAAAGGTGGGAAAGATTAACTGTTGGGCTAAGAAGGTCTGAACCTCATAGTCCCCTAAATTTCATAGCAGCTCTTAAACGATCAAGCAGATATATACAGTTGGGACTTCAAAATAGATTTGAACTATGGTTTCCATTGATATTCAGACCTCCTGTGCTAATGTGGCCCCTTTATCCTTACTAGGCTACAAATCTTAATGATGATTTAGAAGCCCGTAGGTATGAAAGGTGCCAGAATTTTAGAGGATTTTATTATAGGTTTGGAACTCCATTTCAGAGTCATGACGCAACCACAGATTTCAGAGAAACTACCAAGAAAAGTTAATGCTGGAGGACCAGCATTGGGCTAAGTAGGGGGCAGATGATGAGCCCAAAATGTGCTCATAGTTTGGATATTATGATGAACTTTTAATACCATTACTTTTGTTATTCGTGGTTGTTTAAACTCTTTTGAAACCTTTTATGGGGATATCCTGTAGCAAAATATTTTCATATTCCTGCAGCCTATTGTGTTGACTTGACTACATTTATTACCCTGTTGACTCCTTAAATGACTGATATATCGCATATAGTTTTTGAATGATGAAATAGATTTAAATATGTGATTAATGAAAGGATATTGTGTATGTGCCATGCGCCCTTTTCTTTTGCATCTGTTACCTTGTGTTTCGCAGGTTGTTGAAGAAAGTATGATTGAGTCAATTGCAGCCGATCTCGGCCTTGCAGTAAAGCCTATTTCCTGCACAACTTCAAGGAAGCTTTGGCGAAGACTCTTTGACCGAAACCGTTGGGAAAGATTTTTAATGATAGTCAATCTGGAAAGAGTGGAGCGCTAGATTCTCTCTAGATCGAGTTGAATAGATAAATTCATTTATGAAGTTTGTTCCTTGATTCTGGGATACACTTTACTTCCACGTATTTCTTTGATAGGGTTAGTTAGTTAGTTGTTTTGCTGATTTTAAATAAGGTTATCCTCCTACGCGAGAGAGGAAGGAGATGATAGTTAGAAGTAAGATAGAAGCATAGTGATAGAGAGATAGCATATATCATGTAAGAGTCAGTATGATAATCAGAATCTGTATGACAAGAGACAGAATTTGTTGTTAGTTTCCATATCAACAAAGCAATGTATACCATTCTATTTTCATGAATAAAGTTTGATGAAGTTCTAAGTTTAGCACTTGTATAATCAATAGATGCTTGCTAAGGGGGCCCACTTAGTAAGTATCTGTAGCTAGTTTGTTAACTGTTCTTTTTTTTTTATCATCAGTTAGCTTTCATCTTTGAAGTTTCCATACAAAATTAGTCTTGTATTGCTCCTGCAGCATCGGGAATCCATCCCTGTGCCTGTTCCTGTAGCATAAGGCCAGTTCATATTTTGTGTTTCAGTCATAGCTATTATGGTTTCTGTTTTAGTTAAATCATGGTTGAGTTAAAAGAAATTTGCATTACCTTTCTATAGCATAGATAGAATTCCTTCCAAGTATTTATTTCTATTAAGTTGTGACTGAAACTAGTTCTTAGTGCATATATTGTGCAGTGCTATTCAAAGTATACATTCCTTGGTTTGACAAGTAAATGAACATCCATAAAGAGATATCAGTCACCTGCTAGAATGTCCAATTCCCAATAAAGGTTTTACTGTGATTTTCATATCCTTTTGTGGGCGTGGCCAATGCACCGCCTCATTGAACACATCATGCCCATTCCTTCTTTCAACATGCACCACAAGCCCAATCCAACATCTTTTGTGCCTACTACTCATCTATGAAGCCTCTACAATCCATTTCACCAACATATATACACATTGACTTGACTCTTCTCAAACACTAAGTTCATATTTGTCTCTAGAGATATCCCAATTTCATCCCCTTGTCACATCTAATTGAAAAGTTTCCACACCCATGTGACTCAGCCATATCTTGGTTTTATTCTCCTTAGACCTAAATTTCCACTCGATTTCACCTCAAATCCATGATTTTTTAACATGATCCTACTCTCTAAATGTTGTGTCCCATCTTGTGAGCACACAAGTCCTCTATTTCTTCCAAACTACACCCTCTTGGACACAACCTTCTCCTTTCTATGGCATCCACACCTTATCACAATATCTATCAACTTCTTATGAATCCCCATTTTTAGGTTGGTGCATGGAAGGAATTGAAGGGGTTCCAGTTGGTACACACATCAGAAAGAAAAAGGGACTTCCATGGAGCGATAAGGTTGACAAGTCACATGGGGTCTAGAATCAATGCAAGGCACTGGGGGTGTGCCATGGTACTTGGGTGAAAAAAGTGGTGCAAGGTGGACAAGGAGTCTAGTTTTGGGACCTAGCCATCTCAATTTCTAGATCAGAGATGAATGGTGTTTAAGGGTGTCAAGTAGGTCTAGTTGGGGACTCGAGGGTCAAGGAGTAGTTATAGGCATGCCAAGGGCATGCAAGATGAAAAGGGGGTCATGGAGTCTTGTCAACCCAATTAAGGGAGCAACTCGTTGAGGAGTAGGTCAAAGTATTAGAGCTAGGATCTTACAGGGACTTGGGGGAAGTCTACCAATACAGGTATGTTGGAAGCTTGGAGAAAGGGTGCTAGGAGAGTATGTCGAGTGGAAGAGTGGAAGGACCTAGGGTTGATTGTTGAGTTGGGATTTGACTTGAAGTTCTATTGGAGCAAGAGATGGTCTGGTGGATAGTCCCAGTCTTATGGGGGACATAAGGGAATTATTTTGAAGTACCATGGAAGACTATACAAGGGTGGAACAACAATCCAAGTAAGTGGAATATCAAGATTTTTAGGGGAATGGTGTTGAGCAGTGTCAAGGGCATGGAGTTGAGGATTTTCGGGGGCATGGAGTTAGGAGCACTAGGGGCATGGAGTTGAGTTGAGAGATTTACTATGTTTTAATGGTGTAATACATAATATATAGGGTGAAATGAAACTTTATTGATTCGACTCAGTAATTAGATGATTTTACAATTGGATATATGTCACTTATTATTACATTGATCTCCTAGAACTCTATATTGAATACCAACCCTTGGTTCATAGTGACTCTATGAGTTTTGACCAATGAACTCAACCTCTGTCTTCAATATAACTCTTCATGTACCTTCTTAACCTAGAACAACTTAATTAGTATTTTCTTGAAAAGTGGTTCACCCCAATCCCACAATTGGGCTTCAATGGAATCTTACCCTTCCTTGATCTAGGTTTTCTCCTGTGACACCAAGTCACGATAATTCCTCTGTTTGTTGCACTTGCTTGACCTCTACTTTTATGTGCTTGATCATGAGAATGCTAATTGGAACTCTTTTAGCTAGTCTCAATATTTCCCTTCGCCTAGTGGGAAGTAAATTAATCATCAAACTTCAACTCTCGTGTTGGTGATAGGGTACCCTTCTACCCCCTATATAAGTTATTTTTCTAATTCCTAAGATGTTGTAGGTTGGGATGAGCACTGGGTTTAGAATCCCAATGTTTAACTTACCAACTACAACATAACTCATCCTAGAAATAATCATAACTCTAGAGTATCCTTGGAGTTTTCACTGAGTTCCATCCCCAAATCTAGTTTTCTATTCCCACATAACACTCCTTGAGTTCTAGTTTTGAGCCTGCTCCTAGCGTAGATCAACCCTCAACCTCAATATCTGAGTTTCCCTTCAACTCGATTTCCTACTCATGACTATTGGAATTCATAATAGTATCACTTGGCCACTCCATGGAACAAGCTCCTCACTCCACCTCTACTTCATCCTAGATAGTGGACTCGTTCCTTTGCATATTGGAGTGGCCATCTACCCCTAGCTTGACTTCTATAACCCTTTACATATTTGGAATTATGGTCTATACTTCTAAGTCCAACTTATAATTTGAGGTGCTCTAAGTTCCTACTCAACTCCAACCTATGTGCTTTACTTGGATTCCTCTATTTTGAGCACGACTATCCTAACAACCCAATACCACTTCTCAATTTTGGGCATTGACCACACATCTTAATTTCTCTACTATTATCACTATTTGAGCACCAACTATGATTACTTGTATCCCACCTACCTTAGTCAACTTGTTCAACCTCACTTTCAAAGCCATTCAACCCCTATACTGAACTCAACCTTATCCTTAGGCCATTAAGTTCTCTACTCAACCACGAACTTGCCTTGGTGTTCCTTGCAACTCATACTTGGAATTTATAGAACACATACATTTATATAATCTCCCCCATTCAAACTAGGTATTTCCCTCGATGTTGGCATTGAAATCTTAGACCTCAACATGGAGCTCCAAATTTTTTGAAGTTAGAGGGCATGGAGTGTATTTTACAAGAATTCAATAATTTTTCTTCAAATTTCCACAAAATCTCATCCTTCTCCCAAGTCACATCACTCCTTGACTGACCCTACTAATGTACTAAGAACTCCTTATATTTTTGGTTTCCAAACCCATGCTCCTTCACTGCCAAGATCTCCTCAACATCCAACCCTGGTCTATCTAGTACATTGTTTCATCCTCTTGTTAGGATGTTCCTCACCATGTCCTTGTCTTTTACAACTAGATGGAGCATTCTCACATGGAATACATTGTGTACTTGCATGTGGGCAAGAAACTTCAATTTGTAATCCATATTTCCAACCTTGTCAACAAATTTGTAAGGTTCATCAATCTTTCGAGTTAGTGAGGTACTTAACCCTTTCAAGGGCTTGAACTAAATAGTATCTAACTTCAGAAAGGCCATATTTCCCACCTTAAATTCAATGGCCCACATTCTCAAGTCTACATACTTTTTTATCCTCTCTATAACCTTCATCAAAAGATGTCGAGCTATATCCACTTTGTCTTACCACTCCATTATTCTATCAACTACATTGGGGAACTCTCCCATGTACCCACTTAGAATAGTGTGAGGAGTTAGGGGTGGCTTCCAAATCACCAACTAAAAAGATGAGTGTTGACTCAATGATGACTTCTAGGGATTGTAACTAAACTAGGTTGAGTCCAAAAGATTCATCTAATTTGTCTGATTGAATAATACAAAGTACCTCAAGTATTCCTCCAAAATCCCATTGATTCACTCAGCATGATCACCGATCTTTGGATGATGGATAGTCAACATGATTAGCTTGGTACTCATTACCTTGAACAATTCCATCTAGAATTTTTTGGTGAAGTAGGTGTCCCTATCATTAATTATACTCAAGGGCACACCCCAACACTTGACTATATTACTATAGAAGTAGATCTACAACTTCCTTTGCTTTGCATGGTGCCTTGCATGGAAAAAATATTGCATACTTTGAGAACCTATCCATGAATACCATGATGATTGAGTACCCATTCACTTCCACCAAGCTAGTGATGAAGTTCATGCTTACACTAGCCCAAAGCCTCATAGGAACAAGTAAATTTTTCAATAGCCTTCTTGATGGATTGTTCACTATCGTGGTGTAGATTGATTTGACCTTCTTGAGGACCAAATGAGGATCAAACTCCTTGAGTGACATATATTATTAAATGAGGTTAGCTTCCTTGGGGTGATAATTATGCAAGGAAAAATGGGTGCAAGACACAAGGCTTATCCCCTGAGTCCTACAATAGACAATAGGATGACAAGGTATTGGATAAATATTTCTATTTCATGGGATAGTACCTTGATACATTGTCAGGATACACATCTGAAAGCAAGGTGTGGATTTTTACAATGTTATTGTTAGGGAGTGTGAAGATTTGATGGAAAGAAAAGGAGGACTTGAAGGTTGGGCTTATGGTGGTGAAACTTGATAATTGGGATGAGATGTAGGAAGTTCTCCAAGAGAAGTTCAAATTGGAGAAATCAGCTTGGATTGCTAGGTCAAAGTTATTGAATATGAAGTAGAAATGAAGTATTTATGAGTACATCAATACCTTCACAACCTTGATGTTAGAAATCAAGGACTTTTAAGAGGCCGACAAACTATTCCAGTCCATGCAAGGATTTTCTCCTTGGGCTCGATGGCAGCTCCATAGGAAAAATGTGAGGACGCTCTCCATGAAAGTGGCTGCTACCAATAGGTTATTGGAATTTAAGTATGACAGCCCCAAGGATCATGCAAGGGGGAAAGTTCACATCAAGATAAGAATATGGAGCTATCATCGAAGGATGATGGTAAATTCAAAGGAAAGCTTGGGAATTCAACCAATACCAAGGGTAGTGTAAACCAAAAGGCTCCAATTTAAGGATTTACAAGAGGATGATTCAAGGGAGGTGAGTATAAGATCACCCATAAGAAGATTAATGTGTGTTTTTTGTGTGGGAGTAGATTTCATTGGGCTCGAGACTATCCTTAGCACCAAAGGTTAAACTCAATGTCATAGTTTTTAGCGCAACAAGATCAGTTCACATCTTCCATGGGTGTGATCCAAGCACTCGGTGTTGTGAATGCACATATACCTCTTAGGAGTGTATCAGCTACACCATCAAATAGTCATAGGCTTATTTTTATGGAAGTGTAGCTCAACAATAATATGACACTTGGGTTAGTCAACCCCAAGGCAAAGCACAACTATGTCGCAAAAAAGAGGGCTATAGATTTTGGTATGAATCTCCAAGTCGAGATGATGATCTCATTCAAGGTAGTGAACTCTACACTGAAGAAGGTGATGGGAGGGGTCAAGGATGCTCCCAAAATTATTGGCATGTGGCAAGGACTCATGGACTATATGATGATAAAAATTGATGATTTTGAGCTCATTCTTAGTTAGAAGTTCTTAAAACTTGGAAAAGTAATAATCATCCCACACTTTAAATTGTTGATTTTCATGTAACCAATGCAAATGGGTATGGTGAAGACAAAAAACAAGTGACAAAGTGGGAAGGCTCAAGTGGTTTCAACAGTCAATATGAAGAGGATAATTAAGAAGCATGAGAAGGAGACCATGTTCTTGGCCACACTTCTTGGCAGATGGGATGAAGTCAAGGATTCTTGGGGCCCCCATCCCTCATGAAGTGGATGAGATCATCCTTGAGTTTGAAGATCGTATTATAGAGAAGCTCCTAGAAACGCTATCGCCTTGTCAAGTTTTAGACCATTGAATTAAGATGATACCTAGAGCCAAGTGTTCAACATAAGCACCTTATATGTTATCATGGTTGAAGATGGTAAAGTTAAAAAGGAAAATCAAGTAGCTACTAGAATCGAGGTATATCAAGTCATCATGTTCTCCCTATGGCCCTCTTGTGTTGTTATAGAAGAAGAGGGATGGATCTCTAAGGTTGTGTGTCAATTTTCAAGCCTTGAACAAGCTTACCATAAAAATAAGTATCCTCTACCCTTTATTGTAGATTGTTTTGACCACTTGTTAAGGGCAAGGGTGTTCAATAAGATAGACTTGAAGAAAGAGTAATACTAGGTTAGGATTGTGTCTGGAGATGTGGAGAAGGTTGCATGTGTGACCTAATATGGGTCTTAAGATTTCACAATCATGTCGTTTGGGATTTGCAACACCCCAACAACATTTTACACTCTAAAAAATGATGTATTTCGACCTTTGATGGAAAAGTCAGTGGTAGTGTGCTTGGATGACATCTTGTCTACAACAAGAACACGTAAGAACACAAGCTAAACTTGGTAGAAGTATTCGTGCTAATTCAGGAGCACAAGTTGTTCATCAAGATGGAGAAATTCTTCTTTTCTCAAGAGGCAGTCCATTTTCTTGGACACATTGTGAAAAAAAGTTTATTTCACCTCAATCCAAAAAAAATGAGGGTCATAGCAGACTAAAAGCCACTTAGGGATGTAAATGTGGTGAGGTAGTTTTTGGGCTTGGTAAACTACTATAGGTTCGCAGAGTGTTACTCAAGGTTGGAAAATCCCATGATGGACTTACAAAGAATGGATCAACAATGGAACTAGTCGATTAGCTGTCAAGAAGCATTTGAGTCACTCAAGGAGAAGCTCACCAAAGTGCCAAATTGGACCTACTCAATTTCACTAGGTCGTTTGAAGTCCAAAGTGATGCATTAGACCTTTCTAATTGAAGAGTGCTCATGAAAGATGGGTATCTATTGGAATTCAAGTTAATTAATTTAAAGGATCACGATAAGAACTACATTGTGCACAAGAATGAAATGACTAGGATCACCCATTTCCTTCAAAAAAGAACACACTACTTGTTGGATATTTTGATTGTAGTAAAGACTGACAATATCTCTTCAACATAAGTTTCAAGAGCTAGGCCAAGATAACTCCAAAGCAGGTGAGATGTCAAGATTTTATATAAAATTTCAACATTGATATCCTTTACAACCTAGGTAAGAAAAATGTTGTAGCAAATACATTGAGCAGGAAGGGGACATTTTTTAGCAATGGATGGAGAGTTACAAGTGAGCAAGCCAAGGGTGAGCAAGATTGAGTTGACTCTAGAGGTTGTGGACACCATAAAACATGTATTAGAGACGGATCCCCATGCTAATTGATGATGAAAAAAGTTAAGGACAGGTGCACAAGGAAGTTTAAGGTCCGAGATAATATGTTGAAGTTTACCCTAGATTGTATGTTCCTAAGTCGGGGAACTTTTCATGTGAACTTTCACATGAGTACCATGACAACATATGGGCTCGACACCTTGGCCAAAATAGAACCCTCATGCTTCTAAAAATAGTATTTTACCAGCCAATAATGAGGAGGGATGCAAAAAGGTTTGTGAGAACTTAACTTATTTATCGGCAAGATAAGGCAGTGAACCAACCATCAGGTAATCTATTGCAACCTCTAACTATTATTGCGAGGCTATGGGCTAGTGTAAGCATGGAATTCATCACTAGCTTGTTGGAAGTGGATTGGTACTCAAGTATTATGGTAGTTGTGGACATGTTCTCAAAGTATGCAAAATTTGTGTCATGTAAGAAACCATGTAGAGTAGAGGATGTTGTAGAATACTTCTACAGGAATGTAGTCAAGTGTTAGGGTATGTCCTTGAGTATAATCAATGACGAGGGTGCTCGCTTCACCAACAACTTTTGGAAAAAATTATTCAAGGAAATGGGCACCAAGCTACTCATATTGACCAGCCACCATTCGAAGAACGATAATCAAACCAATTGGATTTATGGGATTTTGGAGGACCACCTAGGGAACTTTTTGTTGGCTGATCAAATAAATTGGTAAAATACTTTGGACTCAACCCAATTTAATTACAATCTCCAAAATTCATCATTGATTCAACACTTTCCTTTTTATTTGGTGACTGGGAAACAACTCTTGACTCCTCAAATCATTTTAAGTGGGTACATGGGATAGTGCCCCATTTTAGTTGATAGACTAAATGAGTGACAAGACTGAGTGGATATAGCTCAGAACCATTTGACAAAGGTTACATGGATTAAATGAAAAGGTATAAGGACTGGAATAAGAGGGTCATGGAATTTAAGATTGGAGACAGTGCATTTCTCAAGTTAGATCCTATTAATTTTAGGCCCTTGAAATGGTTAAGCACCTCACTGAATAGAAGGTTTGATGCAACTTATGAAGTTGTCGACAAGGTCGAAAAGGTGAAGTACAAATTGAATTTTCCTTCCCACATGTAAGTACATAATTTATTCCATGTGTGCATGCTCCTTCTAGTTGTAAAAGACAAGGATGACATAGTCAGTAACATACCAACAAGAGGATCACCAATGTACTAGGAAGACTAGGGTTGAATGTTGAGGAGATCTTGGCAGTGAAGGAGTTCATTTTTGGAAATCGAAAATGGAAGGATTTCTTGGTACAATAACAAGGTTATTCAAGGAGTGACATGAGTTAGGAGAAGGCTAAGAGCTTTTTTAAATTTAGAGACAAAGGTTCTCGAATTCTTAGAAAAGAACTCGACACCCCATGCACTTTAAGTTCAACAAAGTCAGAGCTTCGTTTTGAGGTTTGGGATCTCTATGTAGACATTCAAGGCATTGCCTAGTTTGACAGGGGAGATTATAGGGGTGTATGTGTTCTCAAATGGCTGAGTTCGAGTTCTAAGGAAAATTGAGGTGAGCCTGCAATTGAATGGAGAAATCATCAGCCTAAGGGTAAGGTCAGTTTGGTACATGGGTTAAATGGCTTTGAAAGTGAGGTTAACTAGGTTGACCAAAGTAGTCGAGATACTAGTAATTTTGGTCAATTCACAAACAATGATATAGGTAGAGACACCATGATGTGTGGTTGATGCCAAAAATATGGAAGTGGCACTAGGCTGTTGGGATAACCATGTTCAAAATAGAAAATGAGGTGAGCATGGATTCAAGTAAGGAAACTTCAAAATTGCTGGTTGGAGCTTAGTAGGAACTGTTGAGCACCTAGATCCAAATGATTATCTTGATTAATCCATTTTTCCAAAGTTGTAGAATGTAGAGATGATTATTTAGAAAGAACTTGGGGTATATCTTATTCAAACACTCTAGCTCCAATATGCAAAGGAATGTATAGTCAACCTTGTACTAAATGGTGAGCAGGAAATATTCCTTCAAGTAGAAGTGAAGACTAAAGGAGCATTTGAAACTGAAGCTACAACTTCTCCTTCACTTCGGTGATAATTCTTATTCCTCAAAGATGGCGCCCACAATTAAAGCTACTTAACTGAGTGTATCCATGCATTGGAGTAATTCCAATAAAGTACTTCAAGTGCTTTATTGTTAGAAACATTTACTCAATAATCATGATTTGAAACCTAAGTTATAAGCAACAACTTGAATGCACTTAAGGTCAAGGGTTGAGTTGTGCTAAGAGCAGGCTCAGAATAGTGGAAGTTTCACCTTACCATGTGAGTGTCCCATGTGTCCCTATTATTTAGGAACTCACCCTCACATGCTTCTTAGGGATTAGTGTTGTTGAACACATTCCAAGAAACAAGGAGATACATGAAATAATTAATGTTTAGGATTTGGGCAACCTATTTCGATGATAGAGCCCCAAGGGTAGCCCACCTAGATCCATTCATGACCAATTTCTGAAATGGATGATATCTTATGTGGTAGGAGTGAGGAGCTTATTACATGGAGTTAGTACCATTATGAGTTCTAATAATCATGATTTGAAACCTAAGTTATAAGCCAACTTGAATATTAAGGTCAAGGGTTGAGTTGTGCTAAGAGCAGGCTCAGAATTGGAACTCAAGGAGCACTACGAGGGAAGATCAAACAATCTCGATGAAGACCCCAAGGGTACCCCAAATTCATGACAATTTCTAGGATGACTTATGTGGTAGTTGTTAAGTCAAACACGAACCTAGCTCTTCCCAACCTATCTTAAGAATCAAACAAATAGCTTATATAGGGAGAAGAGTACCCTACCACCAACTCAAGATTTGATGTTTGAAGAGTAATCGAATTCCCACTAGGCAAAGGGACATATCAAAACCAACTTAGAGAGTTACAATTAGCATTCTAGTGATCAAGCATAGCAAATAAAAGGCCAAGCAAGTGCATGGTAAGGGAATAATCATAACTTGGTGTCTGAGGAGTGGACATGGGTCAGAGAAGGGTAAAATACCACTAAATCCCAATTATTGGATTGGGGTGCACCACTTTTCAAGTGAGTACCAAAGGAGCAAGGTGTTATAGGTTTAGAATATAAGTGAAGAGTTACATTGAGGAAAAGGGCCAACTTCACTAGTCATAACTCAAAGATCCATTGTGAACCAAGGGTGGGTATTCAATATAGAGTTTTGGGATTTTAGTGTAATAAGGAGTGATATAGATCCAATTATAAAGCATGACAAGTGTTGAGTTGATTCAATAAAGCTACATTTCACCCTATATATTGTGTACTACACCACTAAAACACAATAAAGATCTCAACTCATCTCCATTCCCTTGGCACTCCTCACTCTATGCCCCAAATACTCCTCAACTCCATGCCCCCAATACTCCTCAACAACATACCCTTGAAACTCCTCTTGGTCCACTTACTTGGGCTATTTTTGCATCCCTATACACTTACACTCCAATATTTTTCTCTTGTGGTTCCCATAAGACTTGGACTACTCACCTAGCCATCTCTTGGTCCAATGGAACTCCAAGTCTAATCCTAACTCAACACTCCATCATGGTTACTTCTGTTGAAGTTGTGAAATCCAACCTCATAGACCCTGAAGATCACCTGCATGCAAATAACCTATCACAGAAAGAAGACATTCGAGACAAAAGGCAAAGGTGCTCTAAAAGCTAAAAATGTATTAATTAGAGAGAGAGATAAAATACAATGATCAATCCTTATAAAATGAGATTGTGCAACCCTAAATAAACCCTAAAGGTAGACATTTAATAATTAATATAATTATTAAATGTCACAATATGCAAACTAAAGTGAAATCTTAAGAGAGGAATAAAGGTAACTTAATTAACATAATTAAGTTAAAACCTTTACTCTAACACCCCCCTTAAGATGAGCAAGAGTGCACCTACAAACATGTGAAAGAAAGAAAAGGTAACTACAATGCATGAAATCAAACAAGGGTCCCGACAACTAGGCTTGATTAGGTACCCGAATACAACCAAATCTCTGTAAAGTGGAGAAAGGGAGTTGAAAACCTCATGGGAACAAAACTCCCCCCCAAAAGAGAAAAGAAAAGAATTAAATGCACTAATGAAAGAAGGATAGGAGTTGGATTACATGATACCCCCCATAGATAGCTTCTATCATATAAGTACATATGCAATGGTCTCCATAGGAGAGATATAAAGAGACAAGAAGGCCCCCCCACAATGAAGAAACTCATGTCGCAATGGTAGATGCCTGATGTATAATCCAAAAGGAGATCCTTAAGTGGTAGATAATATTCCTCCCCTTGGGAAGAAACAGAACCAAAGGATGATGTTGAAGAAACCCTATGAAGAGTGATGAACCAATCTGTCTCAAGATGTGTTCCATGACAGGATGTTGAAGAATCTCTCTGTCTAAACTGAAACAAATGATGCCAAATCCAAAATGATGTGGAGAATCCTGAAATTCAACCTCTAAATGCATGGATAATGGTGGGTGTATAGTGATAACCTAATTTTCAAGGTAGAGGAGATGAATTTCCTCAAAATAATCCTCAAGATCTGCAGTGTGAGACTCAACAAACAAGAATGTGTATGCAAGATAAGAATCCCATGATGTAGCAGATAATGAATGACCAAGATGGTCATGATGTTGAACTGAATCCATAGGGGCCAATGTGGTGATACTGATGTCATCAGGAACAATGGATGATACATGTATAATCTCAATCTGAAGAGTAGGAACTATGAGACAAGCCTTTGATCCATCGGAACATGCAAGGCTGTCTAAATACTCAAGCTCCTCTAAAGTATCATGATCAAAGGGTGTATTATCTCTCCAAGAAATGGGTAAGAGACAATCTACAGTAGGACCCTATAGGAATGGAGAGAGGTTGGGGTCTCCATAGATCTCCCAAGACATGTCCAAAGTGGGTGGGGACAATCAATGACCGATATAGCCCACACAATGTCATCATCAACACTAGACAATATAAGTCCTACTATATGATCTCTAATGATATCCCAAGCTAGCTTTCCCTCTAAAGTGGCTTCTTCAAGTATGAAATCATATAAATAAGGAAAAATATTAAGCCACCTACAATGTGTAAATATGCCCTTTTCTCATGACTCATAATTACCCTATTCCAGAATTACAACTAAAGGGTGAGTAGAAAAACCCATGATAACTCTTCAAATTAAAAAATTTAATAAAATTGGCCTTACATCATGTATATCAAATGAAATAGAGACTAATGACGCAAACAGGAGGTTCCCAAGTGCCAAAACATCCAAGTAATTAAGAGAACTGTGAAAACACAAAACCCTGAATAAAATATACCTAGTGAAGAATCTGAGAAAATAATTTTGACCATTGTGTAGAGCACTAAACCAGATTTCTGACACTTATTCATTTGCGCAAAATGGAGTCTGGACGCCAAAGTTACGCCCCTAGGAGTGCAAAAAGTATGATCTGACTTTGACTGTAGAAAAAGGTATCAAAACTAAAAAACCAGAAATCACACCTACACCACTAGATAGTTCTCAGAACCAGCTTTCCAATGATATCTCGTTTCCAAAAATCTAACACCGTATGCTCAAGATATGACCATTTTACTAAATATGCTCATTTAGGCTTTAAAGCAAACATTTTATTAATTTAAAGATTAAAAAATTAATAAAATATTCAGCGGTACCTTCACGGCACGAAAATCGAGGTAGCATAGAAATCAAAAGGGCATAGAAATTGATGCAAATGGCACAAAAATTGAGGCAGCTCAAAATTGATGCAAACACCCCCAAAAAATGGCACAGAAATTGATGCGTCTATATGGATCCATACAATCGTATAGATTTTTCTAGGAATGTTTTTGAGATTCCCCAAAAACACTAAAAAAACATTTTTTAGCAAACCCTATCATATTTTACATGAAAATAGGGGTTTTTGGGCCTTTTGAGTGCACCCATGAGGTCGGTTTTGCACTAGCATGCACTGTTTGAGAGATCAAGGTCAAAATTTCTCAAAAATGATGGAAAACCCCTCTGATCTGGGAAAAAAATACCTAGAATTAAACCCTTGCATAGAAAGATCACTATAAGGAAAATATCTTCAAATCTTGAATAGGAAGCCACAGATCTAGAGCTCTAATACCATGTTGAAGTTGTGAAAGCCAACCTCACAGACCCCAAAGATCACCTGCATGCAAATAACCTGTCACAGAAAGAAGACATTCGAGACAAAAGGAAAAGGTGCTCTGAAAGCTGAAAATGTATTAATTAGAGAGAGAGAGAGATAAAATACAATGATCAATCCTTATAAAAGGAGATTGTGCAACCCTCAAGAAACCCTAAAGGTTGACATTTAATAATTAATATAATTATTAAATGTCACAATATGCAAACTAAAGTGAAATCTTAAGAAAAGAATAAAGGTAACTTAATTAACATAATTAAGTTAAAACATTTACTCTAACAACTTCCACTCTTCCACTCAATATACTATCATAACCCTCTTGTTCCAAGTTTCTAGCATACCCACATTGGTAGACTTCCCTTAAGTCCCTCTAAACTCCTATCTACAATACTCAAACTTGGTCATCAATGAGCTACTCCCATACTTGGGTTGACAAGAATCATCGAGACCCCTTTCATCTTACACACTCCTAGCATGCCTAATGCCACTCCTTGACCCTAGCATCCCAAACTTGACCTACTTTGAACCCCTAAGCACCATTCAATGTTTTCTCCACAAACTAGGACAACTAGCTCCTAGAACTAGACTCCTTATCCACCTTGGACCACTTGTTACACCCAAGTCCCATTGCACACCCCTAGTACCCTGCACGGACTCTACACCCTATGTGACTTGCCAACTTTATCATTTTTGTGGAACTACCTTGCTCCTACTCCTGTGTATACCAACTTGAACCCCTTAAGTTTCTTCCATGCACCAACCCAAAAATTGAGAGTCATAAGAAGTCACACAAATCCTATGATAAGATGTTGATGTCATAGAAAGGATAAGGTTGTGTTTAGGAGATTACAACTTGGAAGAAATGGGGGACTTGTGTGCTCACAAGGTGGGAAACAATATTTAGAGAGAAGGACCATATGGGAAAATCATGGATTTGAGGTGAAATCCATGATATGGTCAAGTCACATGGGTTTGGAAACTTGTTAGTTAGATGTGATGAGGAGCAAGCATAGGGAGGTTTCTAGAGATAAAGTTGAACTTGGTGTTTGAGTGGATTCGAGGCAATATGTAAAAATTTCAGTGAAATGGATTATAGAGGCTTCAGAGATGAGTAGTAGGAACAAAGGATGTTGGATTAGGCTTGTGGTGTAGTATTGTAGATAGGAATGGGTGTGATACATGCCATGAGGCGATCTAATGGGAAGGAAAAAGTAACACAAAATATAGGTAGTATACTTGGGGTTGATAGAGTAATGTTGAAGTGGTGTCTTAGAATAGAGGCACCGAGGAAGACTCTAAAGGGTTTGCAAAAGTATCACCTTGAAGGTGAGGAAAAGTACCTAGGAACTACACTAGACATGAGAGGTCGAACAAAAATCATAAAAGGAAGTGTATTGTAAATTAAGTTGTTTTACATTGGAGTGATGAAAGGTGTACCATGAATTTGGACACGAAGAGACTGGAGTAACTTGATAAGAATAAGTTGGGAAGCAGAAGGTGGAAGGTGGAGACTCAAGAAATTAGGAAGAGGTATACTAGGTCAATGATGCGAACAAACATCAGGGAAATTAGGTACCAAAACACTTGTACTCAAGATGGATTCACTGGAGGGTCTTTTAGTGAGAAATTTGGAGGATGAGCTGATTGGAGTTTTCTAAGAGGTAGCCCAATTGATAGGTGTGTTGGTTGTGTTAGTCTAGTTGATGTGTAGCAAAGATCGGTTTTCAAAACCAAATCTTTAAGGAGGTTGGTACCCATAGTCAAAGGTTAATGTGAAGTGCAGTCAATAGACTTTCATGGACTAGAAGTGCCAAAGTAACCTATTGGAATGGGCGATCTGGTTAAAATTTAAGGAGGAAAAATTACTACAGTGATGGACGGTTGATCATGGGATCCAAATATGTCATTGGGAAGTCAGGGGTTGGACTCTCATAGGTTAGTTCATTATGGGTTTTAGCTCGAGCTATAAGTGCTACAAAATTTTGTGCTGGAAGTAGATAGTGGTGGCAACTATTTAGGATAGTGGAACAACCACTAAAGTAGGCATGGAAGACAGTCTCATATTTGGAGATCATGGGATTGGTGGTGGTTGGAGCTAAGTGAAGGAGGGAGGTGTTCATGTAGTGGTTCTAGTGGAGTCTGTGGTGGTGGTTGAGGAGGAATCCTTGAGGCATTGAGACCAAAATAAGATGTGTCAAGTTTGTAGGAATTTAATACTCTAGGTTCCAAAAATGGGATAGCATAGAAGGAGAAGTTGGGGTAGGGTTCTCGCATTGGTAGTAGTAGACAAGAGGACTCTTGTTGTTAGCAGCGAAGTCAATATTAAGTTCTTGTAGAGGAAGATCAATGTTGGGAACATTGGTTTGAATGTTATACCCTATGCAAAGGCATCATAATTGGAGATCACATGATAAATCCTCATTAGGAAGCATGAATGGAACTCAAGCCAAATGGAATGGTGTTGAGGGTATTGTCTATTTTGATCAGGGGAGATTATAGGATGTATGGTGTGCGCAAGGAATATGATACCAAGTCTATGTGTTAGATCCAATTTTGGTTCCCTAGGTCAAGTACTTGAGCGTAAGGAATGGTTCTCATCAAGGAAAGTTGGGTGAATCATGGAGTATGGAAAGTTGGGTAAGTTGTTTGGGATGATATGCCAGAATGAACTACCCATGTTGATGAGCTAGGAATATTTTTAGAGTTACCCATTGCATAGACTAGTAAGCCAAGTTGACTCCACATGAGGTACTCAAAATGGAGTATTATGTGCACTCGAGTAGCATTGGGGAGAAGGTGTGACTATGTCGATTGGTGTGGAGATATTGAGGTGAATTGGGGCTAAGTTGTAGAGTATTGGAGAGGTCATTGGGGAGTAGAGTTGTGGAATGCAACACTGGAGCATCAAAGACATGATGTATGGGGTAGCATCAAGTCGCAAGGAATGCAACAAGGTGTTCTATAGGTTGCAAAAGTAGTGAGACTCTATAGGAGTGAGGGGAGCTTGTTGAACCCAAAGATTGGGGTGTTGGGCACACAAGTCTGATTTGGAGTCTGTGAGATTTGGAAGTGGGCTACCACTTTAATATTCAAGTTGTTTGTTATAGAGGAGTTTGAGACTCATACCAAGTTGTGTAGTCATGGGCCAAGGTGACAAGGTCACATGTCGAGATGTGGATTGATTATCATACCATTTATTGTGGTAACTGACCATATTATAATTTGTGGTAGTTGGCCACGTAGTAGGCTCATACTACCTCTATTATAGAATTATACAAATAGCTTATATGTAGGGGTATGTTCACTTGGAGGATCAATGATATAGAAAGTGTTGGTGCACACTAAGAGTCCAAGAGCACAGGGAACCATAGAAATGAAACTTAGAGGTGAACAAGAGTAAAATCAACACCATGAATCATTAAGGAGATCAAGTTCTTCATGGATTCTACGATCACAGAAGAGTAGCTCCATCATAGCCATTAGGAGTGGAGTCTATTGGTAAAATAAATTTGTTAAACCTTATGAACCAAGTAACAGATCCAGTGTAGATAGGTGCCATGGGAACAACTATGGTAACCACGTGTTAGAAATCGTTGAATGTGGCATGGTGAGTCTAGGAAAATCAATGCAAGTGTTGAATATGCTCAGTTGTCATGTAAAGTTGGGATTCAAGCAAGGTGAGGTACCAATAATGTAAGGAAGTCTAAGAGATGCAATGGGTACTCTCCCAAGATTGGAGCATTATGCAATGTGGCACAGGGCATATACATGTATCACTAAGGAATCAACTAGAGGTGAGGTAACCTAACTCACCATCTCAAGTGAGGGACCACCATCAAGTGAGATATGTTATCTAAACCAAGGCTCTAAAGAGGATTGGAGCTCGATGTCGAGCTCATCGAGGTGAATGAAACAACAAAACAAAGGAGAAGGAAAAATGAGTTATTGTTATGACCAAAAAAGGGATGTGGTAATGAAAGAGATTGAGGTGACATTGGAGAAACTTGGAAAGGTCGAGTTGGCATGCATGGGGATTGAAGTGAAAAACTTGGAGTGATAAGGTGTCAGAGTTCAAGGAATGGATCCCATGATAATGAAGCGAGGTGAGGAGTAGGTAATTTATGATCTTAGGAACAATGAAAATCAAGGTCTTAGGGAGCCCCATAGTGAAGGGTGAACTTGGAGTTCATGGTGGATGGGATGAGTTTTCGATGGCTTATGGTGGACACAAGGATGATGAGCTTGGGATAACCATAGTCTATAAAAAGGTGCAACATATTTCAATAGAGTAAACCTAGAGGAGTGACAGGGTAACACAAGTGAAAGGGGGTATGTGTTTTCAAAAGTTCAAGGACCATAGTTGCAGGGAACACCAAGGCAAGTTCATCGTCGAGTAGAGAACTCAGTGTCCTAAGGGTAAGTTAGATTTCAGTATAGGGGTCGAATGGCTTTGAAAGTAAGGTTGACTAGTTCAACCAAAGTAGTTGAGATACCAGTAATTGTGGTTGATGCCCAAATAGTATTAAAGGTAGAGATAAAAGGATGTGTGATTGATGCCCAAAATCTAGAAGTGGCTCTAGGCTGTTGGGATAGCAGAGTGCAGAGCCAAGTAGGAACTCAAAGTGCATAGGTTGAAGTTGAGTAGGAACTCAAAGTGCATAGGTTTAATTTGAGTAGGAACTCAGAGTGCCTAGAATCCCAATTCAGACTTGGTATTTTGCACCATAATGTCAAAGTCGCAAAGGGTCACATAAGTCGAGCTATGGGCAACTTGTCACTTTGATATGCAAAAGAGTGATTCCACTATAGAGGATGAAGTAAAGATGGAATGAGGAGATCATCCCATGGAGTGATCAAGTAGTACCATTATGATTTCTAACAGTCACAAGTAGGAAATTGAGTTGGAGGCCAACTTAGATATTTAGGTTGAGCATTGAACCATGCTAAGGGTGAGCCCGAAACTAGAACTCAAGGGGAACTATATGGGAAGAGAAAACCAGATCTAGGGGTGGAACTCAATGAACACCCCAAGGGTACCCCAAAGTTACAAAAAGCTCTAGGATGACTTGTGTGGTAGTTGGTAAGGTGAACATTCAGGCCATGAACCTAGTGCTCTCCCCAAACTATGGCATCCTAGGAATCAAACAAATAACCTATATAGGGGGGAGAAGAGTATTGTCACAAACACCAGAGTTGTTGTTTGATGATTAATCAACTTATAACTAGGTGAAGGTATATACCAATACCATCTCAAATTGTTCCAATAGACATTCCAATGATCAAGTAGAGTAGAGAAAAGGTAGCAAGTGCAACATAGAGGAATCATCATGAATTGGTGTCGAGGAGAAAACTTGGGTTAGCTGATGGTAAGACACCACTGAATCCTAATTGTGGGATTGGGGAACACTAATTATCAAGAAAGTACCAAAGGAGCAAGGTGTTCCAATTTTATAATATGCATGAAGAGTTACATCAAAGATAGAGGTCGGATTCATTGGCCCCAAATCAGAGAGTCACTATGAACTAGGAGTGGCTATTTGGTATAGATTTTAGGGAGATCCATGTAATGAGGAGCAACATATCTCCAATTGTAAAATAGGCCAAGGGTTTAATTGATTCAATAAAGTTGCATTTCACCCTATATCTTGTGTAGTGTCTCATTGTGTGTTTTGGTTAAATAAGTTATGTTGTGTTCTTATAATGTAGTGGGGTTCAAGCTCGAGGGTGCTAGGTATAGTCTATAGGGCTTTACAAAGGCTTAGACCCCTCGAGAAAGTTGATTAAAAAATTTAGGTGGTGCCACGTAGGCCAACCCCGTAATAATTGGTATCAAATCTCGACTCTATGCCTCTATTTCTTTAGCACCATGTTACATTTAGAATTCAGTGTCTAATGCAACATCTCATGAACACCAATGTGATATCTGATCAAAGTCTTCAACCCTTGGCTTTTGAAGGTGAAGCAAAAGGGTATCAATGAAGGAGGAGGATTCTAGTGAGTAATCACTCCATATCAACTCAAGTAAGTCAAGTTACTTAATGTAAAATTACTTTGAGGACATGAGATAGGGTGAATGAATCTGAGAATAGAATGGAGTCTTTGGAAGACCACCAAGTTTTAGATAGATTAGACCTACTCAAGGACTGGATGATTGAAATCATCAAGAAAAAAATATTGGTAAATGAGGTTAGCAACCTCAAGAAGGTCATTAAGGTTTCCAATGGGTGCTAGGTATTAATGCTCATCCCCTGAGTCTTATGAAAAAAAATGGGATGAAGGTATTGGAGAACTATTTCTATGAAATCGGACAATACCTTGATACATTATCATGCTACACATATGAAAGCATTGTACAGACCACTGCAACATTCTTTTAAGGGAGTGTGAAGCTTTGGTTATGATCCAATATAAAGGACTTGAAGGAGGGATCATAGTGGTGATAGTTGATAATTGGGATGAGATGTAGGAGGTGCTCCAAGAGTAGTTCAAACTAGATAACTTGGCTTGGATTGATAGATCATAGTTATTGAATCAAATGTAGATGACAAGGTTTTGTGAGTACATCAAGACCTCCATGACCTTGATGTTAGAAATCAAGGAAATGTCAGAGGCCAAAATATTTCCCCAATTCATGTGAGACTTGCTCCTTGGGCTCAATAAGAGCTTCAAAGGCGGAATATGAGGATGCTCTCCATGGATATAACCATGACGGACCCAAGGAGAATTCAAGGGGGTCAATTTTACATTGAGATCAAAAGAAGGGGTCACCATAAAAGGATGATGGTAAGAGAAAATGAAATCCTAGGAATTAAACTAATACCAAGGATAGTGGAAACCAAAAGGCCTCAAGTAAAGGATAGACAAGAGGATGATCAAAGGGAGGTGAGTCTAAGACCTCCAAAAAGAAGAGTAATATGTGTTTGGTGTGTGGGAGCAGATCACATTAGGCTCAGGACTATCTTGAGAACCAAAGGATAAAATCAAGGACATAGGTTGTAGCACAACAAGATGGTTCTAAATTTTCCATGGGTATGATCCAAGCACTCAGTGTTGTGAATGCATAGATACCTCCTAGGGCCACAGTGACCATACCATCAAATAGTCACAAGATGAATTTTTTGGAAGTGAACTTAACGGTAAGATAAAACTTAGCTTAATCGATTATGAGGCAACACATAACTATGTCATAGCAAAGAGATCTATTGATTTAGGTATGAAGGTCCCAACTAGGATGATCTCATTCCAGGAAATGTACGCTTCACCAAAGAAGGTGACAGGAGTGGACAAGGATGCTCCCACAATGATAGGCATGTGGCAGGGCCGAATGGACTATATGGTGATTGAAATGGATGAGTTTGAGCTCATCTTGGTCAATATTTCTTAAGACTTGGAAAATTAGCGGTCATACCACAATTGGAATTGCTTCAATATTCATGGACCCTATACAAAAAAGTATGATGAAGACAACAAAAAAATGGTAAAGTGGGAAGGATTAAGTGGTTTCAACACTTAATATGAAGAAGGAAATTAAGAAGCATGAGAAGGATTCCATGTTCTTGGTCGCACTTCTCAAAGGATGGGATGAATTCAAGGATGTGTCTAGGGTTCCCATCCTTCACAAATTGGATGATATCATCCTTGATTTTGAACATCAAATGTCAGAGAAGCTCCTAGCAAGGATACCACCTCGTCGAACTATAGGCCACCAAATTGAGATGATTCTTAGAACCAAGCCTCCAACACAAGCATCTTATAGGATATCGACGCTAGAGATGGTAGGTTTAAAAAGAAAACTCAAGGAGATACTAGAAGCAAGGTATATCAAGTTTTCTTGTTCTCCCTATGACACCCCATGTTGTTCTATAAGAATAAGAATAGATCTCTAAGGTTGTGTATAAAATTTTGAGCCTTGGAAAAGCTTACATAAAAATAAGTATCCTCTACCCCTTATTGCATATTGTTTTGATCATTTGTTCAAGGAAATGGTGTTCAACAAGTTAGACTTTCAAAGTACGTGTGCTACCATGTCAAGATCATGCTTGGATATGATGAGAAGGTTGCATGTGTGACTCACTATGGGTCTTATGATTTCATGGTCATAAATTGTTTGGTATTTGAAACAACCCAACAATATTTTGCACTCTAATGAATGATGTATTTTGACCTTTGTTGGACAAGTTAGTGATAGTGTACTTGTACGACAACTTGGTCTACAACAAGAACATGGAAGAACACAAGTAGCACTTGGTGGAAGTATTTGAGTTGCTCTAGGAGCACAAGTTATTCATCAAGAAGGAGAAATGATCCTTTTCTCAAGAGGAAGTCCATTTTCTTAGACACGTGGTGGGAAAATTTATGATTTTCCTTGATCCATAAAAGTTGAGAATCACAACAGACTAGAAGTCACTAAAGGATGTACATGTGATGAGGTAGTTTCTAGGCCTGGAAAATTACTCAAGGTTACTCAAGGTTGGTAGCTCCCATGATGGAATTTATGAGAAAGGATTGATAATGGAACTAGACAACTAGGTTTCAGGAGGTGTTTGAGTCACTCAAGGAGTGGCTCACCACAGCACCAGCCTTGGCCTACTTAATTTCACTAGGTCATTTGAAGTACAAATTGATGCATCAGACTTCACTATTAGAGGAGTGCTCATGTAATATGGGCATTCGGTGATATTTGAGTCAAGAAAGTTGAAGGACTATGAGAAGAACTACACTTTGCATTAGAAGGAAATGACAAGGATCATCCATTGCCTCAATACATGGAGGCACTAGTTACTAGGTGTTTCGAACATTGACAACATATCCTCAATATACTTCAGGATCTAGGCCAAGATAACTCCAAAGCAGGCAAGATGGCAAGATTTTATGGCAGATTTCAACATTGAGATCCTCTACAACCACTAGGTAAGAAGAATTTTTTAGTGGATAGGTTGAGGAGGAAGGGGCAATTTTTAGTAATGAACAGATATTTATAAGTGATCGATCTAAGGTTGAGCAAGATTGATTTGACTCTAGATGTTGTGGACATCATCAAACAAGGATTAGAGATGGATCCCCAAGCTATCCAGCTAATGAAAAATTTAAGGAGGGTTGTAAAAGGAAGTTTAAGGTCCAGGACGATATGTTGATGTTCTCCCAAGATATTTTGTATGTTCCTAAGTGAGGGAAATTGATATGTGACTTTGTGTAGGAGTGTCATGATAGCATACGGGTTGGGCACCCTCATCAAAAGAGAACCCTCACTCTCCTAGAAAGAGGGTTTTAATAGTTGAGAATAAGGAGGAATGTAGATGAGTTTGTGATGATTTGTCTTATCTGTCAACAATACAAGGTAGTGAACTAGCTATCAGGTGGGCCGTTGTAACCTCTACCTATTATTGTGAGGCCATTGACTAGCGTAAGCATGGACTTCATCACTGTCTTATTGAAAGTGGGTAGGTACTCAAGCATCATGGTATTCATGGACATGTTCTCAAAGAATGCAAAATTTATGTCATGTAAGGAACCATGCAGAGCAAAGGATATTTTGGAACACTTCTATAGGAATGTAGTGAAGTGTTAGGGTGTTCCCTTGAGTATAATTAGTGATAGCCTTGATGACCCCTTCACGAACAGCTTCTAAATGGAATCATTCAAGGTAATGGGCACCAAGATACTCATGTCAACCAACCACCATCCAAATATTGACAATCAGGCCAAGAAGATCAATAATTGTTTTTGGAGGACTACTTGAAGCACTTTGTGTTGGTTTATTAGAAAAAATGGCTGAAGATTTTTGACTCGTCCCAGTTTAGCTACAATCTCTAGAAGTCATCATTGAGTCAAAACTCACCTTTTGAGTTGGTGAATAGGTAGCAGACCCTGACTCCTCAAACTATTCTAATTAGGTACATGGGAGAGTGCCCCTGAACAATTGAAAAATTAAGGGAGTGGCAAGACCAAGTAGATATAGCTCAACACCATTTGATAAAGGTTATAGAGTAGATGAAAATTTATGCACACTCGAGCATGACAGTCATGGAATTAAAGATGGGAAACAAGGTTTTGATCAAATTAGATCCTATTCAATTCATACCATTGAAAGGGTTAATTACCTCAATTACTAGATTGTTTAATAGGCATTACAAAGTTGTTAGCAGGGTCATCAAGGTGGCATACAGATTGAATTTTCTTACCCATATGCAAGTGCACAATGTATTCCATATGATCATGCTCCATCCAATTATAGAAGACAAGGAGGATTTTTTTCAGGAACATCTTGAAAAAGGACCAGCCAATGTACTAGATAGACCAAGGTTGGATGTTGAGAAGATTTTGATAGTGAATGAGCACAGTTTTGGAAATTAAAAAATGTAGTGAGTTATTTGTACATTGGAAGGGTCAGTCAAGAAGTGATTCTCAAAAATATAAAAGTGTAAGGTTGCTCAGATACTTGTTCCAAAAATAATGGAATCCAAGTAGAGTGTCAAGCAAAGTAGGAACTCAAAGCACGTAAGTTGGAGTCGAGTAGGAACTCAAAGTACCTAGAATCCTAATTTGGACTCAATAACCTGCACATAACTTTGAAGTTGTAGAGGGTTATGGAAGTCAACTTGGGGCAACTCATCGCTTCAATATGCAAAGGAGAAATTCCACTACAAAGGATGAATTAAAGATGGATCAAGAAACTTCTTCCATGCAGTGGCCAAGTAGTACCATTATGATTTCCAACAATCACAAGTAGGAACCCAAGTTGGAGTCCAACTTGGATATTGAGGTCGAGGGTCGAGTTGTGCTAGGAGCAAGCTCAAAACTGGAACTTAAGGAGCACTATATGGGAAGAGAATACCATATTTGGGGGTAGGACTCAGTGAATACCCCAAGGGTGCCCTAGAGTTATGACAAGTTCTAGAATGATTTGTGCGGTAGTTGGTAAGCTGAACATTGGGGTCACAAACCCATTTCTTGTCCCAACCAATGATGTCATGGGAATTGGAAAAGTGACTTATATAGGGGAAGAAGAGTACCATGCCACCAACATGAGAGTTTGTGTTCAAAGAGTAATCGACTTCCCACCAGGAGAAGTGACATACCGAGACCATCTCGAAGAGTTCGAACAAGCATTCTAGTGATCTAGAAAAGAAGAGAAGAGGCTGGAAGCAAATGAAACATAGAGGAATCATTGAACGAATTGGTGTCCTAGGAATAGTCTTGGGTTAGGGAAGGGTAAGATGCCATTGAATCTCAATTGTGGGATTGGGGCACACCACTTGTCAAGCAAGTATCAAAGGAGCAATGTGTTCCAAGATCAAAAGGTACATGAAGATTTATGCCAAAGACGAAGGCCAAATTCATTGGCCACAACTCAAAGAGTCACTATGAACTAGGGGTGCGTATTTGATATAGAGTTATAGGAGATTGATTTAATTAGGAGTGACATAGCTCCAATTGTAAAAAAATCCAAGGGCCAAGTTGAATCAATAAAGTTGAATTTCACCCTATAACTTGTGTAGTGTCTCATTATGTATTTTGGTGGATTAATATTGACTTGACTACTAACAACAAGAGTCTTATTCTTTGTTTTTTCTAATGTGAGAACCTTGCCCCGACTTCTCCTTATGAGTTGTCCCATTTTTGGAACCTGGAGTATTACATTCCTACAAACCTAGCACATCTGATTGTCTTGGTGTCAATGCCTCAAGGGTTCCTCCTCAAGTACCACCACAAAATCCACTAGCACCATTACATGAATGCCTCCCTCCTTCACTCAGCTCTAAGCACCATTAATCCCCTGATCTCCAAATATGAGACTACCTGCCATGCCTAATTTAGTGGTTGTTCCACTATCCCAAATAGTTTCCACCACTATCTACTTCTAACACAACCTTCTATAGCATTGCCAACTCGAGTTAAAACCCACATGGAACTAACCTACAAGAGTCCAACCCCTGAATTCCCAATGATATCTTCAGACTCAATGATCAATCCCCCATCACTCTGGTACTTAATCCTCCTCATTTTTTTCCAAGTTCACGCATTCTAGTAAGGTACTTCATCACTCCTAGTCCATGAAAGTATGTTGAATGCACTTCACACTAACCTTTCACTACAGGGACCAATCTCCCTCAAAGTTTTGATTTTGTAGATCAAGCTTCATTGCATGTCAGCCAGACTAACACGACCAAGAAACCTATCAATCAGGCTACCTCTTAGAAAAATCCAATCAACTCTTCCTCCAAATTTTTCATTGAATATGACATGTGTTGTTGGTTACAATGAAGTTGTAGACTCTAACTGCATCACCTAGCTTCTTTACATCATGGTTTCTAAGAGTTGATTTATTTTTATGACACAATAGTTAGCTATCTTCACAAGTACAAAAAGGTATGTGAAGTTGGGGAATAGGTGGTCAATTATCATTACAATAGTAAGGTTTAGTGTATGAAATTTTAGTTGTGGGCCCTACTTTCACATTTGTGATGCATGATATATGCATAAAGGCGACAAGTTAAATTTTTGTTAACTTAGTTCTTGGAATACATTTATTTCATTGGACCACACAGTTGTCACCTTACAAAATGTACATGTCCTTGATTATACCAATATATCATGACTTGAATGTAAATTTTATGCCTATCAACTCTCCCTATACCAAAATAGTGATGTACAATAGCCATTAATCTATCCCACCTAAGGGAATTGAAGGCTAGAATTCAAATCTTTTAATTAAAGATTCGACAATTACGCCATTCACTACATTAAGTCACACATGAATTTAATATAACATGTGGTGAGGCAAGTAAATTTATTTCATTTCCATTGATTAGGGCCATTGGAAGATAATTGTAAATAGAAAAATGAAAACCTCCAAGATTACACCAAAAAAATTATTGTTAGCATTCTTAGCATTCAAAGTTGAATAGGAAATCACCTGCAAGCTCTTAACCTCAATTGAGGATGGGTAAGTTCTTCAAAAAATATTTTAAAGTTCCTTCAAGTTTATAATTTATGGTTTGTATTTTTGTATCTATTAAAGTTTACTAACACCTAGTATATTTGAAAAGCTATAATTCACCATCAATTTCTAGTAGACTAGGATTTTTAGGACTCTAGCATTTTCCCAAATTCAGTCATCCTTCCTCCTAGGATGGTGGGATTAAGAGAGTACTATACTATTAATTAATTAATCAGTTTTTTGTCTCTAAAAAATCCAAGAATGCCCAAGGTCTCAATATACTTTCAAATAGATTGCAAGATAGGGTTGAGTCGGTTAGAGATGTTATCATCCTAATTACTGGTTGGGAATCATTTGAATATTTTTGATATCATGCAAAAATACCTACACTTATATCCAACATGTGGTGGTTAGACCTAGGAAAATTGGTAGTTCTAAATGTTTTTGTTAGCACTAAACTATTATATGCCATGAGTAGCTAGTACAATCCAAAATATAGACAATTAAAGGTCAAGAATGGAGATATACTCTTCACTTTGAATAAGGAATTGATTAGGAAGGTTTTTAACCTTAATCTCCAAGCCAAATCAAATAAAATTGTATGATTTATGCAAAGATTACAGACAAGATGGGAGTAGCTACATATTTAATTGGTTACCTAACCACGTATTGAAGAGCACATAAGGGATAAAGTCAATTCTTCTAGAGGAAATTAAGCTTTTCAATGTTGATACCTTTCCGGCATATTTTAAGATGATGTACATAACTTTGTGTTGCGTTATGTGTAGATATATATTCATGAACTATGACGGAATTCAACATAGTTTTGTCAACATGTATTTTTATTTCTCATCTTTATGGTGGAGGGAATTTACAAAGAGCTAGAATCCCTTCAGGTTGATAGGAGAATCCCATCATTTAGATGGAACTCTATATTATTTCATGTTTTTATATATCTTGGGAGATACACTTGGGAACCTACTCTCAAAGTTACATTCATGTCATTCGAGAACATTGTAATGCTAATTGAATGAAGAAATTATGTATTGGTATGAATTGCTAAAATTTATATTATTATGTTTTTAGTACTTTTTTGTACACAAAATGTTGAATATGTTGGGACATGAGACAAATAAATTGTCTCATACATTTTTTAGATTCCTAAGACCAAAATAGTTTGATCCCAATGCAAATATGAGCACAATTGGGGTGATTCATTCTATCACAAAGATAGGACAATCATCAAGATATATGGAGCTAACTTGTGAATCCATGTGTTCTTCCTTTTTGGACACCAAATAGGATTAATTTTTGTAAAATTATGTGATAGCTCAATGAGTTAATAAAAGTAATTTTAGACAACATAGGAAGGGATCCTTTTTCTTGGAAACAAAATTGATGAAATACAAAGTGTAGTCTAATAGAGCAAGAAGATATGACCCAAACATTTTATTGATAAACCCATAAAGGAAGTGGGATGGTCAAGATATGAGCATTTGTTTAATGAATCCAAATATTTGATTAGGATTTTCCTAACTACAAAGGAAGTTTTTCAACCAAATTAGGAAATTGGATGCATATCCTCCAAAGTGAAAAAAGGAGAAAGTCTCTTGACATAAATTATAAAGGATCATTTGATGATTTCAAGGACCTAGTGGTCATAATGTACAGAATGTTGGAAAATTTTAATACTTTGGGAGTGATAACCCTAATAGCCACAACAAGAGCATGATGAACAAGAGATTGCACAACCAATTCACCTCACCCATACATTATGTATTGTATGAGTTGTTCATAGTGAGCACTCAACAAATATTACATAAATACAAAGGATCCAGTCTCTAATTGACTACGATATTATTGAGGCTAGTGGTAAGATTTTTTTGATGACTAATATATTAAGAAAAAATTTACTTCACCAAAGAGGCTTGATATCACCAGCCTTTTGAAACAAAATTGTTGAATTTAGAAGAAGGGGAGAAAATAGTGCAATTAGTTAGAGCCTTAGCTTGTGAAAAGTTCCTTTTAGATGATGAATTTATTAAGTTTGGTGTGTTTAGGATTATGTTAGTGAAGTTAAAAATAAGTGTAGATATGGATAAAATAAATAAAAAGCAATAAAAAAGAAAAAATATTGATGATGATACTACTTAAAGTCTCCAAAAACAAATTGAGTTTTATTTGGCTAACATGACCTGAAAAGAGGGGAGGAGACTTGTCAAAGAAAGTGGATGTCTATATTATTACCTAGATGTGATATATTCTCAACTATTTCTCTAGATACTATTAGAAGGAAATATGTTGATGAAGATATCTTGGGGAGTGAGAAGTAGGAAAAATATTTATATTTTGGATCTAGATTCGGCATAAGGCATGAGGCATTAATCATATGGGTTATAGTTCCATAATACAATAAGCCTTGGGTAGCTCAAGATATAAATGAATTAAGGGTAAATTTGATTGTTATAATATTAGGAGATATCCTTACACCCTAGGCTACATCCCTGTAGTAAGCATTGATCTATTTCATGAAGTCATGTAGCAAGAGAATTATAGGTAGATTTTGATAAGCTACCATATAAGCATAAAAAAATATTGCATGAGTACAATAAAATAAAATCTATGGTGGCATAACCAAAGCTTAAAATCTAAAAATACCCTTTTGTAGATTTATAATAAAATTATAAAAAACGTATTTTTATTTTTTTACTAAAACTAGCTTTATCAACACCAAAAAAAAAGTTGATTGTCTTCTCAATAAAAATATTAAAGTTAATTAAATAAAATTTAAAATTATGATAAAATAGAGGGATTCCATGTTGAATGATATATTTTTTTTATTAGACAAATAATTTTTTTAAATGTATTATTAAAATAATTATATTTTTAGTACACACAAATTCCAATATTTAGTAATAAATTTATTTATCAAAATAAAATATATTATCAATGCAGTCATATTTCAAATTATAAATACCAAGGGAAAAAAATACTATATTTAAAAATTAACATATTGTCAATTTTATAGAAAAAACTACATTCAATCATTTTTAATTTCAAATAGTGGAAATTTTCTTCACTTAGACTTTGTTTTCTCACCTATGCATGTTATTTCTCAACAAAATGAAAACAAAGATCAAAATGACACCCTAATGGGTTGGGAGCTCATTCTAGATGGTCAAGACCTCCTAATGTTTGGGATTGTTCGCTAGATCATAATCCCTCTCCTCCCAACAGTTTGACCACTCTATTTTTTCCCTTTGGATCTTTGCATAAACTTATTGTGGTTTGATTTCATTCAACTCGATTTTATGTCAGTAATATATTTAATATACATTTTAAAATTTTAATGTCTTTATATTTTAAAAAATAACAATAGCTTTTGTTCTAGATAAAATTAAATTATTGTATAATATGTTTATTTTTCATTGTTGATAAAAAAAAAAAATTGTTTTGTTTTATATTTACATATATGATTGTTATGTTTTAGTATTTACGTACACAATTAGACATGAAACTTCTTGTGAAAAATCTCAATACATAAATATATAATAATATGTATATTCTAAACTACCACATATTTTTAAAATATCCACATCTATCATAAATAATAATTTCAATATAAATATATATCTCTCACCATCTTTCAAGTACATAGATTTAAGATACCTATTACTAATTAAATATATAGATTGATGGCAAATTTTACAAATAATTTATATTTAAATTTTAACTTTTCTTTTTAAACTACACGAATAGATATAAATATACCCTAAAAACCCTAAAATAGAGACAAAATTTAAATTTTAACTTTTCTTTTTAAACTACACGAATAGCTATATATATACCCTAAAAACCCTAAAATACAGACAAAATTTACAGCTATGTAAAGTTGGCGAGAAAATAAGGTTTTGTATTGGTGTTCTCCTGGCACTGTAATTCGCATCGGTCTAGAAGATTCTTCTTAAAAATGGCGCCATATTTGGAGATTCCAAGAGAAGCAACTCCCAGACAAAAAATGTCATCGGCATCGGGAGTAGAAGCGTTAAAAATCAGACATTTAACCAAAGAGCACATTCAGCCGACTATACTTACACCAAGACACTCATGCTTTCGGCAGGATTAAGATCATTATAATATATATACTGATCTTATAATCTTCTGATATTACTAGACTGAAGGTCTGATAAATCCCCCAGATTAGCCATGGCCACACCTATTCAGTACAGAAGATTCTTGAGCCTAAGGGAACGATCGCCATGGATGATATGGCTTATAATTTTATGGACGATCGTTGTAATCGCCGTTCCTCTTTTGCTCAAATTTGTAGTCCATGCCCGATTTTACTCTTACATAATATATGCAGTCGTTATGTTGCTGGTGGCTCCCGCGATCTTCGGGAAGAAGAAGGTGGCGGAGGCGGCGGCCCCGGCGGCGGTAGCGCCTCCCACCTCAGCTACGAGGCCGAGGCGGAGCGTTGACGTGGAGATGGAGGTTTTCGATTACAGTATCTCAAAAGATGAGCTGGAAGATGGTAGCGGACAGGTGTGCGTTATTTGTTTCTGTAATTATGAAGAAGACGGGCTGCCAGCGTTGTCGTTGCCAGCGTGTCGGCATAATTTCCACGTGGCGTGTATTCAGAGGTGGCTGCAGTGCCACGGTAGATGCCCCATCTGCAGTTCGACTCCGATTTCGACGCAGCCTTTATCACGAAGGAGCACAGATGTAGTGCGTGTTTCCGTTGTAGTGGATGCTCCGGAGAGCCCTGGAGAGGAAAGGGTGGATGTGTAAACTTTATTCATTCTAGTTTAGATGTGTCTATAAGGAGATATAGTTTAGATGTGTCTATAAGGAGGCATGTCTTATGGGTATTATTTTTGGACTCTCGAATAATAAAGAATGTGTTAGAATGCTTAGCTTTTGGATATATTTTGGATTCAATTCTATGTTTTTTTTTGTAGACGTTTCGGATCACACTTTGTGATGGGAAAAATACACACAGTTGAATCACTGAGTGTGATCCGAAACGTCGACACAAGCTAAGCATTCTAATTTCATGGACTATGGAAAACTCATACCAACTAATGTATGTGTTTTCTATTTTCAATAATTAGAGTTAGATTGTAACATTGATCGTAAAGATCATTTTTAAATCTAAAAGGAAGATTTTTGTATGCAGATTTTTCTTTGCCTTCTAAATCTAAGTATTAATATTTGACGCCAAATAACACGTGTCTATATATGTTGTCCAACATACTCATGTGGCACTCCTCTTCATATATGTTTTTGTCCAGTTCTTTGTTATCCAAATTTGTTGTAGGAATTTGAGATTTTGTTTGGGTTGGAGCTTTTTCCAAGCATTTTGTTCTAGGTGTTGGAGCTAAGGACATACCATTTGTCATTTTAGTGGTTTATTGGAATATAATCTATAGTTTATTGTTAGTTACATTGGGAGTTGAGATACACAAGTAAGGAAAAGACAAATCTTCATTGCTACGATATGGCAGTGAACACATTTGATGGTTTGTTGGAATATAATCTATAGTTTATTGTTAGTTACATTGGGAGTTGAGATACACAAGTAAGGAAAAGACAAATCTTCATTGGTATGATAACATTTGATGGTTTGTTGGAATATAATCTATAGTTTATTGTTAGTTGCATTGGGAGTTGAGATACACAAGCAAGGAAAAGACAAATCTTCATTGCTAGGATTTGGCAAGAACTCATTTGATAGTTGGGAAGTCTAAGCATTGCAATCTTTCTAATGGTCCTTTCTTTATTATATATGTTTTTTGCACTTTGGGGATGGATATTAAGTGCGTTCAATTATTTGATATCAAATATATGGTGTATGTATATGTATAATGCATATTCTATTGTGATTTCAATGTGTTGTTTCTCTTGGTATACTATAACTCTATAATCCAATGGATTAGGCAATGATCTTGGAAGTTATATTTGACCATGCACTCAAAATAAATACATATTTCACAAATAGATTAGGAGTAGGACAACATTTTTTATGCACCTCATGATTCAAAGAAGCATCTATAGCAAGTCATAAGGGTATAAGTTTAAAACTATGTCACGCTTTTATAAAGGAACAACAATGACAACTATAATTTTTTAACTTGGGCCACCTAAAATAGATATTTATGTTTTGAGTTTAAAAAAATGGTGTAAACTAATTAAATCTAAAAAATTAGTGTGGTTTATGTTTATAATTTTTTAAAATTCAATAATTAGTTAGATGTAGTTTTTTATAAATTTAAGAGAATTTTTAATTGTTTTTTTTTTTGAAAAAAGTGAGGTCAATAGAAGTTACAAAAAAAAAAGAGCCAAAAAATCCACATAAATAACTTGAAAATCTAATGCATGAAACAAAATTTTTTTTATGAATATTTCTTTTTAAAAATTTTAAAGTAAAACTATGACACCCCTTCGATTTGTTATGTTTTCTTGACAGCTCAAATACTTTGTTAGACTTTATTTTATGTTATTGTTATTCTATCGCTGACAATGGAGCGATGATAAACTATATTGATGTGATGACACATTATGTGCATGGTGATTATGTTTAATATGCTTTATGTTTGCATAGATGCTTAGTTGTGATGACATTGCTATATATGCTTATTGTAGTTTAATTGATATATTATCTCGTCAGTTGATGTGACATTGTATTGGTGAAGTGAGAATCATGAAAATCATAGGGCACTCGCTTGCGAGTGCCCTATGATTTTCGTGATTTTCTCTTCACAGTGTGTATGAATTACTATCTGTATACATGTATGACTCTTGCTTGTGTTGTAGGTTTGCAGGTACAGGACAACGGCTTCACCTGGTTTCATAGGTCTGAGCGCGTTCACTACTCAACAGTAATATTGGGAGATAGTAACAGGCTACCTAGTCATACCTTTACCCTAGTATAGTGTGTCGTTAGTTTGAGTTTTGGTCTTAGCCTTATCATTGTTGTTCTGGGTATTTTATTATTGTGCAAGTTTAATTTGGTAGATTAAATGTGTATTTGATTTAAATATTTAATTAATTGAATTATTGTTGTGAAGGATTTAGAATAAATTAATTAATTTAATTTAGTTATGTTATTAAAAAACTTTTAATTATTAAATTATATGGGAATTAAATAAATAAGATTATTTAAATTTGTTGGAAATATATTAATTTTTTTATTTTATTTTAAATGCATGAGGTTGGAAAATATCTAGGGTTGTTGAGGGAAAAGATATTTTGTTGGGATAACTGTGAGTTAGAAATTTGTTATCTTGTGGTTGTAAATTGATTCTCAGAGGAGATATTTGGGAAAAGGGAAGAAAGTTGTTTCATAGGAAGAGTTTTTGTTTTGTGGAAAAATTTGCTAAGGAAATTATGGATCTCTCAGAGATTTTTATTTTAGAATCTTGCTGTGGGATTATTGGCTGTGGTATTGTTGTGTTTTCTGGAAAGAGGCAATTGCACTGGAGGAAGCTTTGGCTACATTGGAAAATTGAAGCTACAGAGAAGCTCGGCAACAATTCTTGGGGCAACAGTTCTTCTGGAACAGGTTCCTTTATTGTTTTTGTGAATTTTGAATTGAAAAGTTGTTTATATTACTATAATGCAATTTGGAAATGTTTAGGAAAATATTTTCAATACTGTAGAAGTTCTTGTTTCTTTCATTTTTAAAAGATTGTCGTGAAAGTTGAACCTCTATAGAAAATAATTAAAAATCCTCTATGTAATTTGTTCATTCGAAATAGATTGATACAAAAGGAATTATAGATCTTTGTAGAAAATTATTATTTTGTTTGGTTTCCTATTTCTTTTAATTATTTGGGAAAATGAAATCTATAAGCTTTCTTGTAAAAAAATTCTTTTGTGAAATTTATTTGCTCAACTTGAACCAGTGAATGGATTAAATTTTACGCTGAAGGCGTGTCCCTATATGAAATTTCCAAGTTCATTTTTTCCTTCAATGGTTGAAACAGAACAAGAGGCCCTGGTTGACAGTGAAACAAATCTCAGCCATCCATCATTTTTCGCCATTTTTTGGCTATTTTTTGCCGTTTTCCGATTGTGTTTTCCTGCTGCTACCGTTTCCCCGTCCGAATCTCAGCCATTCATCATTTTTCAGTTGTTTTCCACTGATTTCCCTACTTTCCCCGCTGCTCCTCCAACTCTAATTTGGCGAGTTGCAGCCTAAAAATAAGAGGGTTATAGAGTATGTTTATTAAAATGAAAATTAAGGCTTAGATCCTAATAATGAAATTATATTTTAACATTACGGCATCCTTTACCCTACGTATAATTTTTCTATTTTTTTTCTTTTTTTCTTTTTTTTTTGTTTTGGGGCGTTTAAATGAAAATGGGAGCAGCGGAAGCATTTAAATGAAACAGGGATTTAAAAATATTTTTCCAGCAAATTTCGCTCATTTTGTCAATGTAATTGCACACATTTTTTAATTATAAATATTTAAATTTTAGCTATTTTTATGTATTAGAAATTATTAGCAATAAATATAATCCAATTAATATATAATATATTTTTATATAATATTTGATATTTTATAATATATTTTATAATAAATTAAAAAATATTTCACATATTAATTATATATTATGTTTATATTTAATTATTACTTTTTATAAATAAATATATACTATATAGAATATTTATATTTAACATTAAATTATTATATAAATAAATATAATTTATTTTTTTAATAAATTTAATATACTTTTAAATAATAGATTTAACAAATATTAAACATATAATATATTAAATATTTTAATTAGTATTATATGTAAAAAAATATAGCATATAGTATATCTTAAATTATATTTAGATCTAATAATATTTATTATATATAACATAATCTATAATAATAAATATAGTTCATAATGCTATATTACTTTTATATAATAAATAATCTGGTTTATAATATATAATCTTATATTATATAACAATATAATAGTTAATACATAAATAATAAATATAATAGATTAATATAATAATGACATAAATAATACATATTTATATAATAATATAATAGTTAATACATAAAATTTAAAAAATAAATATAATAATATTATTCTATAATTATAAAAATTAATAATAATATTAAAATCATTTTTAAATGACTACCAATTGATCTCATTTACTAAATATATATTATATTTTTAACAAAATTATTAAATATATATAAATAAATAAATTATTATTATATTTTAAAATTATATATATATAATTACAATTATGCCAAAATAGACCAAAATTTATCCTAATTGACCTTCCACACTTCTTCGGCGTACCAATTGCACACTAAGGTGCAATAGCTAGTATATAAATATATATTGTAATATATATACACATATATATTGTAATATATATACATATATATATATTATATAAATTATTGTATTTAACTTAGTATTGAAAATTCCTTGAGGAAATTTTATTTTCAAGCGAAATTATGCAAAATTGTCGTACGGCGACTTAAATTCATTGTTGAATTTATATATAAAATCATAGATATGGAGGGGGCGTTGGGAATGAATTCCCATCGCCACCTTTGTTTTGAAGGTGGGGACGACCTGCTGTGGCAGCGCCTCCACACGTACGTGGGGAAGGTGCTGACATAGGGAGCGTTTCCCACAATCCTGCTGGTGGTATGTACACTGCAAAATTCATGTTCTTTTATATATATATATATATATGTATATATATATATATATATATATGTATATATATGTATATATATATATATATATATATATATATATATATGTATATATATATATATATATATATATATGTATATATATATATATATATATATATATATATATTATATATTTATGTATATATATATATATATATATATTATATATTTATGTATATATATATATTATACATATAATATATAATATACATATTATTTACAATATGTATTTTATGTTTTATGTGCAAATATATATATATTTATTTATTTATTTATTTTGGAAATTGCATTGTATTTATTTTAAATGGAATTTAGGAAAATTATAATTAATTTAATAATTAAATAATATATTAATATGTATATATTTTATTTTATATATATATATATTAAATATATTTATTTAATGTGTAAGTTATGCAATAATTATTTTAGAAGCATGATTAATTAAATTAAAATGATTTATTTGTTTTATTGACATGCTATTGACCTGGACATGGGAAATGGTGATACTGCGCATTATGTTCGAATTAAACTTCTTGCTATCAGAAGATTGCCAAAAACAATCAAGATCAAATGTTCGGCTGGGGTATGGGAATAGGAAATTGAATTGGAGGAAAGAAAATTCTTCTACTTCTGTTGCCAAAGTAGGAAACACTCTGAGGCCCATTGCCCTCACCCCGCTCCAAGGATTTGGGTACGGAAAGAGAAGAGCGCGGCTCTCCATCCCGAACAGATTGAAAGCCAGAATCTTCCACCCGCGAAGGATGAACTCAAGGACTCGACCACACTGGCAAACGCTAAATCGGCGGTTACTCCTAAGTCATCTCATGGAAAATCAAAGGCATGGCAGATCATTCCCTACTACACCCCCGTGGTGTCTGAACCTCAGAACAATTGCAATAAGGGTGACTAGCGGCCGGTGCCTATGGATCATCCGTCGGGGATGGTAGTCTCCAAGACCGCAGACACAAGGTAAGATTCCATCTTGAAGGCCTATCCAGAGACAAAGCAAGAAGAATCAGATTCAATACAAATCATCCCTTCCAATGCCATTGCTGAAACCGCATTACCTGAAACTTGCCCTGCAATGGACTATCAGTGGCTCAAGCCTATGGAAGAAGCTTGGTCCGAAGAGGAAGGTGGTGACAGAGATGCTTTGGGGATAGTGGATATCAGGAGTATTAACCAGACAACTGCCAAAACTACTGGTAGTTTTGTCAGTACCAAGAAGGGTAAGGGCAGGAAGACTCTTCAACAGAAGAGGGAAGAGGCCGCGGAAGAACAGGGGCTGCCGAAGATAAAGGAGTACCTTTTGAGATCTAGGGGAGGCATTACCTCTCCTGGCAAGCCATGAGGATCGCATCTTGGAACGTTAGGGGCCTAAATTCCCCTAACAAAAGGCACTTGATTAAACGCCAATTGGACAAACTGGGAGTGGACATTGTGATTCTCCAAGAGACCAAGCTGAACGCAGATGAAGCCGACCTCTTTGTGAAACATTGTAGAATCTGGAATGGTTGGTCTGTTGATGCTCATGGTAGTGCTGGAGTTCTTGGATTCTTATGGAAACCTGGGGCTGTGGTCATGGAGTTTGGGTGCGGCACCAAAACTTGGGCGCATTGCAAATTCAGATCTCTTAACTCCGACATTACATTTCACCTTCTCAATGTCTATGGGCTTGTAAAGTCTGAAGATAAATGAAAAATCTTGGACAACCTGTCATATTTCTTGAGAGATTTAGAAGATGAACTCATTGTACTTGGGGGGGACTTTAATTCCATTCTGGCTCTTGACGAAAAGAGTGGTGGTCTATGCAATGAGAACGCAGTGATTAAGGATTTCAGATTCTTTGTGGACAGCAACTTTTTGTGGGACGTCCCCCCCAAAAATGGCAGGTTTACCTAGACAAATCGAAGACAAGGCTTCACTAACATAGCAGAACATCTGGACAGGTTCTTACTGTCGGCTAATTGGCTTGAGCTTTCATCTGGCATCGAATCCTCGATCCTCCCCATTTCAACTTCGGATCACTTCCCTGTCCTATTGGAAATCACCAATTCTGGGAAACCAAGGAACTCATATTTTAAAATTCAAGCGGATGTGGCTGGGCCACTAGGATTTGATTAGATTAATGGTGGCCTGGTGAGAAGAAATTCCAAAAGAAGGCGGTACAAAAAGTTATATTTTCTACAAAAAACTTTCTCATTTGAAAAGCAAACTCAAAGAGTGGAATAAGACAAGCTTTAAAGACATCTTTTTGGAAGAAAAGGAAATTGAAGGGGAGTTGGCGGCCTTGAATGAGAAGGTAATAGAAAAAGGAATGAATAATGAAGACTTCACGAAAGAAAAAGATCTCAAGGACAGACTGAGCGAGGTGACTGCCAGAATCGAAGAATTTTGGAAGGCCAAGGCTAGAGAATCATGGCTCAAAGTAGGAGACGGCAACACAAAAAAAATTCACAATTCTGTCAAAGCAAAAAGAGTCTTCAACAGAATTAACAAAATTAAAGGCTATGATGGGGCTGTGCTCGAGAATTCAGAGGACATTGAGCAGGAAGCGATACATTTTTTCACTGAACTCCTTGCTCCTGAGGGTGGCACAGACGTGCTATCCACTGAAGTCTTCAACCACATAAAGTAGGTGGTATCAAGTGAGGAGAATGATAGGCTTTTGGACCCTTTCTCTTTGGAAGAGGTCAAGAAGGCAGCTTTTGATCTTCACCCCGACAAGTCTCTGGGCACCGACAGATTCTCTGCTTTATTTTACCAACATTGCTGGCATTTTCTGGGGCATGACGTCTGGGAGATTGTTGAAGAGTTTAGGCAAAAGAAAAAATTTATTAAAGATCTCAACAACATGGCAATTGCACTCATACCCAAGAAAATAGAGGCTCAATCCTTTGCGTACTTTAGACCGATAGCTCTATGCAGTACTTTATACAAAATCATTTCTAAATCAATGGCTAACAGGATAAAACCCATGCTAAACTCGTTGATCTCTCCAGAACAAAATGGTTTCATTCCAGATAGGGACATTGCGGACAATATCATCCTGGCAAATGAAATAGTGCACTCAATCAAACAGGAAAATCTCAAAGGTATGATCGTCAAGCTAGATATCAAGAAGGTGTACGACATGGTAAGTTGGAGATTCCTTTGCTTGGTATTGATTAAGATGGGCTTCAACAGAGCCTGGGTGGAAAGAATTTTCTTCTGCATATACTCTGTCCGCTACTCCATCATTGTGAACGGTTCCCTTTGCGGCTTCTTCCAATCCACCAGAGGTCTGCGTCAAGGTGACCCATTGTCACCATTCTTGTTTGTTCTCATGGCTGATGCCCTTGGTGCCTTGATAAACAATCGTGTCCAGGTGGGAACTTGGAAGGGGATTCATGTAAGTAGTAACCTAGAGGTGTACACTCACATCCAGTTCACTGATGATACTCTCCTACTGGGAGATGCCACTGCTTATGAGGTTGAATCCATTAAGGCGTCCCTGGAACTTTATGGGAGGTGCTCAGGGAAAATTATTAACAAGGAGAAAAAAAAATCTTCTTCTTCAACACGAAAAAAACCATTCAAAGAAGAATTTCTTCCATACTTGGATTTAATGTTGATCATCTCCCCTCGAGTTACCTAGGAGCTCCGTTTTTTCAAGGCGCCATCCGTTCTTCTCTATGGGTCAATTGCATAGACAAATGTAGGTCTAAGGCCACCTCTTGGAAGGGGAAGTGGCTCTCCCTTGTTGGCTGAATCACCATGTTGAAATTTGTCCTCAGTGCTATGCCGATCTACGGTATGACCTACTTCAAACTCACAAGCAAAGCAAAATCTACATTGGAAAGCATCTTTAAGAAATTTCTCTCGAAGGGCTCAAACGAAGTCCATCACATCCCTCTTATCAATTGGGATTCAGTCTGCCAAGACACGCAGTCGGGGGGGCTGGAATCAGAGGCTTACATCAACAAAATTTAGCTCTGGGTGCAAAGCTTTCCTAGAAGTTGGTTCGTTCTCCCAACAAACCCTGGTGCAGATTGATGCAAAGTAAATATCTTGACTCGATGGATCCCAGACGGATCATTACTATCGCCAATCCTCCTAAAGGGTTGGTTGTATGGAATTACATATGTGAATGCAGACACATCATTACAGACCACGTTTCGTGGAGCATCAACTCCAGCTCTAATGCTGACTTCTGGGTGGATTCGTGGGAAGGATATCCCCCACTTGGAGACAATATGGTATTTAGAGATATTAGAAGACTCTTAGCAGAACTCATTGGCTCCAGTGTAAGGGACTACTTCTTTCGGGATACCACTTCAGAGCAGCCACGATGGAGGATTGTGGAGGATTTGGAGGTGGAAGAAAGCAGCAAGCAAGAATTTATCAAAGCCATCGAGGAACGCAGTGTAACATTAAAGGAAAAAGTGGATGAAATTGTCTGGTGTGGTGCTCAATCTGGCAACTACACGGTTAAAATTGGATATCAAATTCAAAGCGCTACCAGAGAGGTGGCAGATTAGCGTAAGGATCTCTACTGGGGTAAGCATGTTCTCCCCAAATCCGGGGCATTCCTATGGACTGCTCTCCATCATAAGTTCCTCACCGGTGATAGATTGCAGAAGGTCAGGGTGAGTGGTCCCACTAGATGCACCCTATGCAAACAAGCTGAGGAATCTTGCGAGCACCTTTTATACCAATGTCCATATGCAAGTGAATGTTGGAGTTGGCTCCAAGGGAAACTCAACTGGTCTGGGATGAGAAATGAAAGGCTATCTAACTTCCTTCAAAGTTGTCCAAGACGTTCTTCCTTCGGCCTTTGGGGTGGTATTTGGGAGTGTGCTCCTTCCATTTGGGTTTGGCACCTCTGAAAGGAGCGTAATCAGAGAGTTTTCAAAGACATTGAGGCTTGTCCAGATGATTTGAAGATAAAAATTAAGAAAGCATTGGTTGAGATTGTCAATAATAAATGCAATGGGAGATGTTTCTTTGTTTTCACTGCCTAGGACGAAAATATGTGTAGATGTTGGAAGGGTCTCATGATTCTTGTTTGCACTGGGCAAGGGACGAACTCAAAAGGGAAGCATATCAAAAAGACCATCAAATGGACTTCACCCCCCAGGGGTAGATTTAAATTAAATTTTGATGGCTGCACCAAGGGTAATCCTGGCAAAGCTGGCATTGGCTGCATTTTGAGAAATGATTCGGGCTCGATGTTGTGGGCGCTGGCTGAGCCATGTGGAGAGATGACCAATAATGTAGCAGAAATGTCTGCTCTAATCAAAGGTCTGGAAGAGTGTTTAAAGAGAAATCAAACAGATATAGAGATTGAGGGTGACTCCATGTTTTGCATCAACAGCATTAAGAAAAAATCTTGTAATAGTTGGAGAATAAACAAATTAATATCCCGTGCCTAGCAATGCTTAGAGAATATGAATTTCACATTATCTCACAATTACAGAGAGGTGAATGGTGCGGCCGATTGGCTAGCCAACCATGGCCCAGATCAAATGCGGAAGGGTGTTTCAGAAATTACTCCCTCATATCACTTGGCTTTGATTGAAATTATTGACAAAGAAAAAGGACATTAGATTTTGTTCATAGAATATGTCTATGGGGTCTATACCTAATTAGTTGTGGCTAGGCGGTTTTTTTAAGGACATCTATGTAATCTGTTTCATTAAATAAATAAAGGGAGTCACCCCCATTGGTGACACTTACCTTTAAAAAAAAAAATTATAATTAATTTAATAATTAAATAATATATTAATATGTATATATATAATTATATTTAATTATATATATATTAAATATATTTATTTAATGTGTAAGTTATGCAATAATTATTTTAGAAGCATGATTAATTAAATTTAAATGATTTATTTGTTTTATTGAAAATTTGAGTTGATTTAATGAATACTTGTGAAAACTAGAAGATGAGCAATTAGTTTTATTCGATGTTGAAATTGTAAGTTGGAATTATATTTATTGGTGCATTTTAAATATGCGAAATTGATTGTATTGGATTTAGGAAATCCGAATTATAGCATTTGTTAATTGCTTGAAGTTGTATTTATAAAAGCAAGTGTTTTGTAACTGTGTACTGCGGGGAAAGTATTTGTTAATGTGAAAATCTAAGTCTTCCAGAGTGGTAATTGTGCACTTAGGGTTGTTGTAACTTTAGTTCACCCTTTGAGTTTTCTTGGGTAGTGCACGTATTGGGATTCAGAATTGGACATCCATAGAGATGTGTTATCTTTTGAGGTGTATTGGTTATTATTGTCAGTTGTAGTGCACTGTCTACCCTTGGCATGTAGTTTGAGTTATGTGTTGTCGATAGGGGAGTGACTTTCAGCAAGGGTCGGGACATAAAGTGGTCCCAGGACAACTCGTGTGGGAGTCAATTTAACCAGTGGAAATTAAATAACCTATTTTTAGGGGAATGGGTAGCTTAATACATTAACAGTGTAATTTAGCCTCGCTCATTGGCTCAAGGGCTTGTGTTAGACTTGAGATGAGACGGGAAGGCCTGGAATGGCATGATCATTATCTTGTCTTCTCGAAAGATAATCGATTCTGCACTGGTGTGCATGTGGGGCTGGAGTTCGTAAGAGGTAACCAGGATAACCCTAGAGGGGGGTCAGAACCTAGGAAGATCTCCTTTGGATAACCAATGCAACCTTTGTGATGACACTCCTCCTATGACAATAGTCGGTTTATTTTTATTATGTTAGTACTTGATTTTGTGACTCTGGAAGCAACGTGACCATTGTTCTTGTTTACTTGTACTGTGAGTATTTCATTTATGGCCTGTGTCTAGAGGTAGTAATATTTTCTTGGTTACCTTTTACTATCTCCTAGCATGGGGGCTATGCCTACGGGTACCATATGGTTGGGTGGCATGCTTCTTCACTGTTGAATTCTCTTCCTGATTGTGATGGCGAGATCTTCTTGTTCGAGGAGCTCGTGTGGTTCTTTGGAGTTGTTCTTCTCTTTCTTCATTGTTACTGTGGATCTTTATGTATAATTGTCATGGTCATGGAGGCAGACACGGGGGTAGTTAGCAAAACTCACCTCTACATGTTTCTCATGATTCTGACCGTGAGGAGCAACAGGCTTCTCAGAACATTCCAAGAGGCAGTATTCAGGATCCAGATCCACCAAGGATCGAGGGCGCATGGTTTTGTCAGTTATTAGAGGAGACTCTTGCCCGTCTCTGGCCAAGGCAAGAGGTAGATCAGATTGTTGTTAGAGAGAGGGATGTACCAGCTCAGTCAAATGAAATTGTAGCTACACATATGAGGGATTTACTTAGGGCTCGACCCCCCATATTTGATGGATCAGGCAGCAGCTTAGAGGCAGAGACCTGGTTGATTGACCTGAACAAATGCTTTGTTATGCACCCATATGGTAGCAATACTAGAGCCAGATGTGCGATTATGTACCTGAGAGGATTTTCCTCCACATGGTGGAGATTGGAGGAGCAAAAGCTCCATATTGATATCGGTATCGTATCTTGGGAGATGTTTCTTGAGAGGTTTCGTGCCAAATTTCTCTCAGATCATTGGCAACAGCGCCGTGGGGATGAGTTCCATACTCTATAGCAAATGACTATGTCAGTGGAGTTCTACGAGCATCGTTTTTACGAGCTAAAATAGTATGCAGGTATAAGTGACAACGAGGGAATGTTGGTGTAGCACTTTCTTAGGGGCTTAAATTCTTGAATCAGTGGAGGTGTGCAGTTTTTCGAACACAAGACCATGGAGACGGCAGTAGATAAGGCCAGACTTATTGAGGAGAATTTAGCAATGGCCTTAGGTGGTCATGTTGGAGTACAAGTGGGCAACACTTCAGCCATAGGGACTAGTGCACACAGTGGACAGTGCCAGAACTCTCAAGGAAAATGAAAGGATTTTCCACCTAGACAGAATGACAGATATCAGACAAGGGGTGATTAGAATTGGAGGCATGTTAAATGCTTCAATAATGCACAGCCAGCGCAGAGTTCTCAGTCTACCTTTAGGGGTAGTGTTCAGCAGTCCAGTGCACCTTCTAGTGGAAGGGGCTATGGTAGAGGTACCGGGTATTTTGCTTGTGGCCAACAGGGTCACATAGCTCGGCAGTGTCCCAATAAGGGCACGTCAGGATATACATAGAGGCCAGTGGCGTCAGAGCCAACTATAGGGGATGCAGGTAGAGGACACCATGTATTTGTTGTGGTTGATAACCGCCAAGCTAACCACTAGAGTACAGTAGTGGAGACTACAGGTATTTTGCAGGGTAACCGAGTTACCATATTGTTTGATTCAGGAGCCTCCAACTCATTTATTTCATCATCCATTGTGGAACATAATAGACTGGGAGCAGTGAGGCAAGAGGGTAAGTGGCAGGTTGAGTTAGCATCTGGTGCTAGGGTTGCAGTACATTCCTTTGTATCGAATTATAGACTAGAGATTGGTTCTTTCCACACCATTGCAGATCTTCATGTTATACCATTAAGTTCTTATGACATAGTATTAGGGATGGATTGGCCCAATGCTCATAGGACCGTGATTGATTGTCAATGCATGTCGATACTATGCACTGATGAGTTAGTAGGGGTCCAAAGGCCTCTATCTCTGAGGATGATCTCAGCTATGTAGTTGAGAAGGTGTCTTCGATAGGGGTGCCAGTTATTTGTTGTTACAGTAGATGATTTGGAGATGGGGAATAGAGAGGAGAAGTTGTCCGTAGACAGCCACCCCATACTATAGTAGTATGCAGATGTCTTTCTAGAGGATATTCCAGGGATGCCACCTCAGCATGACATAGACTTCAAGGTGGATCTTTTACCTGGTTCTAAACCCATTTCATGAGCACCTTACCACATGATGACTCAGGAGCTTAAGGAGCTCCACATATAGCTTGAGGAGTTGTTGGAGAAGGGGTTCATTTGCCCTAGTGTATCGCCTTGGGGAGCACCGGTGATCTTTGTGAAGAAGAAGGATGGATCTCTTCGTCTTTCAATAGATTATCAATAGTTAAATAAGGTCACCATCAAGAATCGATACCCTCTACCAAAGATTGATGACTTGTTTGATCAGGTCAAAGGTGTGACAATCTTTTCTAAGATTGATTTGAAGTTAGGATACCATCAGTTGCGGATTGTAGAGGCTGATATTCATAAGACAGCATTTCGCACATGGTACGGCCATTATGAGTTCACTATGGTACCATTTGGATTGATGAATGCGCCATCAGTATTCATGAGCCTAATGCATGGAGTTTTTCGTACGTACCTGGATAGGTTTGTAGTGGTATTCCTCGATGACATTTTGATTTATTCCAAGACTGTTGAGGAGCATGAAGAACACTTGAGGCAGGTATTGCAGTGTCTGAGGGATAATAAGTTGTATGCCAACTTGTCTAAGTGTGAGTTCTTCAAAACTGAGGTCAAGTACCTTGGTCATGTTATATCAGGAGAGGGAATTGCAGTGGATCCTACAAAGATCTAGGTAATCATGGATTGGCCTGTGCCCACGAATGTGGCAGAGATATGTAGCTTTATGGGGCTAGCGGGTTACTATAGGCGGTTTGTTCAGGACTTTTCTAGGGTAGGTCACCCTATTACTTCTCTTCAGAGGAAAGGGAAGAAGTTTGATTGGTCAGAGCAGAGCGAGAGTGCATTTCAGACATTGAAGGAGAGGTTGACTAGCGCACCGATCCTTGCAGTACCTGATCCTACAAGAGACTTTGTTATATGTGTTGATGCTTCTTTAGAGGGGCTAGGAGCGGTATTGATGCAAGATGGTCGAGTCATTGTGTACAAGTTGCGCAAGCTCAAGGATCATGAGTTGAACTACCCTACACATGATCTTGAGTTAGCTACAGTAGTACATGCTTTGACTCGATGGAGACATTTTCTATTGGGCCACTATTTTGAGTTACATAGTGATCATCGGAGTCTACAGTATATCTTTACATAGCCTAACCTTAATGCTAGGCAAAGGCGATGGATGGAGTTTCTTTGTGAGTACAATTTTGAGGTGAAGTACATCCAAGGAAAGGAGAATGTAGTGGCTGATGCTCTTAGTCGACGGAGGCACAAACTATCTGAGATGAATGTTACTATGGATTTGAGGAGTCGGATTCTTACCGCACTTCCTACAAATAGCTGGTACTAGGAGGTAAGGTCTGAGATTGAGTCAGGCAGGTCTTTGGATGGTAGGTACTCAGGATATTCTTTGGAGACAGATGGGTTATTGAGATACATGGGACGTATATTTTTTCCATCTTCAGAAGGGCTTCATACTTTTATTTTGGTAGAGGCACATTGGGCACCTTACTCAGCTCACCCTGGAGTGAAGAAGATGTATGTCGATCTACGACTGCTTTATTTCTAGGAAAGTATGAAGTGGGATATAGCCGATTATGTATCACAGTGTTTGGAGTGTCAACGAGTTAAGGTTGAACACCAACATTTGGCTGGTCTTCTATAGCCTCACTTGGTTCCTGAGTGGAAATGGCACATCATTTCATTGGATTTCATTGTTGGTTTACCCAACTCTTCGTGATGACATGATGCAATTATGGTGATGGTAGATAGGTAAACGAAGGTGGCACACTTCTCACCTATTCATTCCTCCTATAACACTTCGTCAGTTGCTAGAGTGTTCATGGAGGACATTGTAAGGTTATATGGTATTCTGCATCAGATTATTTCTAATAGGGATCTCGTGTTTACTTCGGCTCTTTGGACATCATTACAACATGTTATGGGGACACAGTTGAACTTTAGTTCAGGGTATCACCTAGAGACGGATGGAAAAACTGAGAGGGTTAATCAAATCCTCAAAGATATGCTTTGCATGTATGTCATGGAACAGTAGACACGATGGGAAGATTATCTCTATCTTGTAGAGTTTTCTTATAACAACGGGTTTCAAAGTTCTATTGGCATGGCACCTTTTCAGGACTTGTATGGATGGTCATGTTAGACACCATTGATTTGGGACAAGTTAGAGGACATGATTTTATTGGGTCCAGATATGTTATAGGATATGGAGCAATAGGTGGATCGGATCAGAGAGCATTTAGTAGCTGCACAGGATAGACAGAAGAAGTACGCGGATGCACGCCGTGTGGATCACCAGTTTGTTGTAGGTGATCGAGTTTTCTTGCGAGTGTGACCGAGGAAGAGTCTGATCCATTATGGAAAGGGTTCTAAGCTCGCACCTCATTTTGTCAGGCCTTTTGAGATTCTAGAGAAGATCGGGCCAGTTGCTTACCACCTTCCTTTACCTTCCAGCATCTCGCGTATCCATGATGTGTTCCATGTTTCTGTACATAGACCTTATCATCCAGATATTTCTCATATCCTTGATTGGACTACTTTACAGGTAGAGGAAGGGCAGCTAGCTTTGGAGACCGTGGTCGTTACCCAGAGACTTTCCCTCAGGGGTCAAGATATTGAGCAGGTGAGGGTCCAATGGGATCCTAGAGATGGCACTTCTGCTACATGGGAAGATGCTACAAGGATGAGGGAGCTCTACCCTTACTTGTTTACAGCCTTCTAGCAGTAAGCTTGATCCTAGGGGGGAGGATGTGACACCCCTCTAATTTTTTATGTCTTCTTAACATCTCAAATACTTTGTTAGACTTTATTTTATGTTATTATTATTCTATCACTGACAATGGAGTGATGATAGACTATATTGATGTGATGACACATTATATGCATGGTGATTATGTTTAATATGCTTTATGTTTGCATATATGCTTAGTTGTGATGACATTGCTATATATGTTTATTGTAGTTTAATTTATATATTATCTCATCAGTTGATGTGACATTGTATTGGTGAAGAGAACGGTATTTCATCACTCGCTTGCGAGTACCTTGTGATTTTCATGATTCTCTCTTCATGGTGTGTATGAATTACTATCTGTATACATGTACGACTCTTGCTTGTGTTGTAGGTTTGCAGGTACAGGACAACGGCTTCACCTGGTTTCATAGGTTTGAGCATGTCCACTACTCAACAGTAATATTGGGAGATAGTAACAGGCTACCTAGTCATACCTTTACCCTAGTATAGTGTGTCGTCAATTTGAGTTTTGGTCTTAGGCTTATCATTATTGTTCTGGGTATTTATTATTGTGCAAGTTTAATTTGGTAGATTAAATGTGTATTTGATTTAAATATTTAATTAATTGAATTATTGTTGTGAAGGCCTTAGAATAAATAATTTAATTTAATTTTGTTATGTTATTAAAAAACTTTTAATTATTAAATTATATCGGAATTAAATAAATAATATTATTTAAATTTGTTGGAAATATATTAATTGTTTTATTTTATTTTAAATGCATGAGGTTGGAAAATATTTGGGGTTGTTGAGGGAAAAGATATTTTGTTGGGATAACTGTGAGTTAGAAATTTGTTATCTTGTGGTTGTAAATTGATTCTTAGAGGAGATATTTGGGAAAAGGGAAGAAAGTTGTTTCACAGGAAGAGTTTTTGTTTTGTGGAAAAAATTGCTAAGGAAATTGTGGATCTCTTAGAGGTTTTTATTTTAGAATCTTGCTGTGGAATTCTTGGTTGTGGTATTCTTGTGTTTTCTGGAAAGAGGCAATTGCACTAGAGGAAGCTTTGGCTACATTGGAAAATTGAAGCTACAGAGAAGCTCGGCAACAATTCTTGGGGCAACAGTTCTTCTGGAACAGGTTCCTTTATTGTTTTTGTGAATTTTGAATTGAAAAGTTGTTTATATTACTGTAATGCAATTTGGAAATGTTTAGGAAAATATTTTCAATACTGTAGAAGTTCTTGTTTCTTTCATTTTTAAAAGATTGTCGTGAAAGTTGAACCTCTGTAGAAAATAATTAAAAATTCTCTGTGTAATTTGTTCATTCAAAATAGATTGATACAAAAGGAATTATAGATCTTTGTAGAAAATCATTATTCTGTTTGGTTTCCTATTTCTTTTAATTATCTGGGAAAATGAAATCTCTGAGCTTTCCTATAGAAAACTTCATCTGTGAAATTTATTTGCTCAACTTGAACCAGTGAATGGATTAATTTTATATAAATATATATATGTATACATATATATTGTAATATATATGTACATATACATATATATATTTTATATAAATTATTGTATTTAACTTAGTATTGAAAATTCTATGAGGAAAATTTATTTTCAAGCAAAATTATGCAAAATCATCATTCGGCGAATTAAATTCATTTTTGAATTTATATATAAAATCATAGATATGGAGGGGGCGCTAGGAATGAATTCCCATGGCCACCTTTGTTTTGAAGGTGGGGACGGCCTGTTGTGGCAGTGCCCTCCACACGTACGTGGGGAAGGCGTTGACACAAGCAGCATTTCCCACAGTCCTTTCTGCTGGCGCAGTCTGTACAATATGTATGTTGTGGAATTCGTACGCGGGTTCTTTGTTTATTTAATATATATATATTATATTTATGTATATATATATTATATTTATGTATATATATATATATATATATTATACATATAATATATAATATACATATTATTTACAATATGTATTTTATGTTTTATGTGCAAATATATATATATTTTGGAAATTGCATTGTATTTATTTTAAATGGAATTTAGGAAAATTATAATTAATTTAATAATTAAATAATATATTTAATATGTATATATATAATTATATTTAATTATATATATATATTAAATATATTTATTTAATGTGTAAGTTATGCAATAATTATTTTAGAAGCATGATTAATTAAATTAAAATGATTTTTTTTTATTGAGAATTTGAGTTTATTTAATGAATACTTGTGAAAACTAGAAGATGAACAATTAGTTTTATTCGATGTTGAAATTGTAAGTTGGAATTATATTTATTGGTGCATTTTAAATATGTGAAATTGATTGTATTGGATTTAGGAAATCCGACTAATAGCATTTGTTAATTGCTTGAAGTTGTATTTATAAAAGCAAGTGTTTTGTAATTGTGTACTGCGGGGAAAGTATTTGTTAATGTGAAAATATTAGTCTTCCAGAGTGGTAATTGTCAAAGGGTTGTTGTAACTTTAGTTCACCCTTTGAGTTTTCTTGGGTAGTGCACGTATTGGGATTTAGAATTGGACATCCGTAGAGATGTGTTACCTTTTGAGGTGTATTGGTTATTGTTGTCAGTTTTAGTGCACTGTCTACCCTTGGCATGTAGTTTGAGTTATGTGTTGTCGATAGGGGAGTGGCTTTCAGCGAGGGTCGAGACACAAAGTGGTCCCAGGACAACTCATGTGGGAGTCAGTTTAACCAGTGGAAATTAAATAACCTATTTTTAGGGGAATGGGTAGCTTAATACATTAACAGTGTAATTTAGCCTCGCTCATTGGCTCAAGGGCTTGTGTTAGACTTGAGATGAGACGGGAAGGCCTGGAATGGCATGATCGTTATCTTGTCTTCTCGAAAGATAATCGATTCCGCACTGGTGTGCATGTGGGGCCGGAGTTCGTAAGAGGTAACCAGGATAACCCTAGAGGGGGGTCAGAACCTAGGAAGATCTCCTTTGGATAACCAATGCAACCTTTGTGATGACACTCCTCCTATGAAAATAGTCGGTTTATTTGTATTATGTTAGTACTTGATTCTGTGATTCTGGAAGCAACGTGACCATTGTTCTTGTTTACTTGTATTGTGAGTATTTCATTTATGGCCTGTGTCTAGAGGTAGTAGGATTTTCTTGGTTACCTTTTACTATCTCCTAGCACAGGGCTGGGCCTATGGGTACCATATGGTTAGGTCGTGTGCTTCTTCATTTTTGAATTCTCTTCTTGTTCGTGATGGCGAGATCTTCTTGTTTGAGGAGCTCGTGTGGTTCTGTGGAGTTGTTCTTCTCTTTCTTCATTGTTACTGTGGATCATTATGTATAATTGTAATTCCTCATTTGTATTGAGGTGAACCTTTGTGATGTAATTGTAATAATATTTATTATCTATTCATTATTGGATTTAATGGTGTATGGAATGTTATGTGGTGTTGTATCTGTGGAAATATGTTCAATACATTTCTATGTGTTAGATTTATCTTGCAATGGTTTAATGCTTTGTTGTATGTTGTATCTTGAGTTTAATATTCATATGCTATGGTTGGTTTAAATTTTATAAGTAATGGTGTTCACATGTAGACACGTTGCGTAGCCTAGAGGATGTATGTGGTTAGAGTAGGATACGTTACTCGTCTTGTTTTACCTTTTAAGGAAAAAAATTTGCTGGGCTTTCGTAGTGTTGCATCGTCCTCTAGGTTACGGGACGGGGTTTTACACAAACTTAATGAAAGCATTATAGTTTTCATGGGACGTCAACTTTTATATAAATTTTTTATTATTTCAAAATATATGTGTACCCTCTTAGAAAAGATTATCTCCTGTAGTGTATTGTATATTATTCTAAAATTTTAAATATTTTTTAATATAATTTTTTTAATTTCTAATTAGCCTCATGTTTGATTATAATAATGTGTTTGTAATATTTTTTAAAAATCATAGTAAACTAGTCAAAATATCATAAAAAAATGTAATTCTAAACTTTGAATTCTAGAAAAGAGTATTTTTATATTTTCATGAGAGTAGCCCTAGTTGGAGAAATTTGGAGCTGAAATTGAAATTTTATTGAATTTTCCCTAAAAGAAGTGCTAAGATGCCACATAGTTTTAGGTGAAATTATTTCACCTAAAGCTATTTTCTTAGTAAAAAGTGTGACACAATTCTAAACTTTTACAAATAACAAGTCTTATCTTAAGGAATCATGTTTTGCATCCTTATACCTCACAATCATGCAACAATGTTCTTATTAGCTTAATAATAGGTTTTGTGTGTAGTAGGTTAGTCTTTAGCCTAGTGAACCTTTGTGATCAAGTGTATGTTGGGTACTACTACAACATTTCTAACTTGTTCATCTTAAGTTTTGATTAATCCTATTAAGGATACCTCTTTGAAATCTTTCCTAGGTCTAGCTAAGCTTGGAGGGAACAAGAGATTACCCACTCTCAACAATTGGCCAACAATTATCCACACTTTATTACTAAGCTAATCAATCCCCCTTTAGGATGGAATTCCCTAGGCTTGAAGAAAATTACTCTCTCTAAGAGCATAAGAAACAATTTTGGGAATCAATGGATCTAGATTATTGATTTAAATGCTACACCATATGACTAGTGATAGTGAGAATTTAAAAAATGTAACAAAGCAATCAAGAGACATTATTACATTGGGATATGATTCATAACCACATGTTGAAGAAGTTGATAAAGCTCCTCTTGATGTTCGAACTCAAGGTAAAATGGGTATTAACAATGTTTTACTCAAATTCCAATACTAAAGAAAAGTCTTATCTCAATCAACTAGATCATTGCCAAAAACATGAAAATCATTTTGAATAAAAAACTTGCAAGTTGTTTGATAGTAAGGGAAAATTGGCATTTGATGGATATATGAAAGGAGACCTATTTTACTTGAGAAGAAAATCCTCTAAAGCCTTAGTTTGAAGTGATGATTTCAGGAATTGGTTATGGCATGGAAGGATTAGTTGAATATTACGCTCAAAATGTTGAAGGAAACATTCAAACAAAGCATGGTATATGGTCTTCCACCCATCACTACAATTTTTTTGTGTGAAGTAGGTGTTATGGGGAAAAAACATATAGAAATTTTTTATTCAAGAAAACATTGGAGGGCCTCCAAGAAGCTAGAGTTAGCTCACTATGATCTTTGTGGACCAATGAAGATAATTTTCAAGATAAAATGTTGGTATTTCATATATTGATTGATGAATTCATTTGAAAGGTATGGATTTTCTTTTTTAAGACAAGTCTGAAGCATCTAATATCATTTGATTTCAAGGAATTTATACAAAAAATTGAGAATGAATGATAAAAGAAATTGAGACTAGATGATGTGATAGGGAGAAAGAGAGGAGAACACCTCAAACAAATTTGACATTTTTTCAAATAAAGGGGAATCAAGATGAAGATACAATCTGCATACTCCACAATAAAATGGAGTAGTTGAAAGAATGAGCATGATACTTCTAAAGAAAATTAAATTAATGAACTCATGGATTATAATCTCAAAAAATTATAGTGAGAAACAAATCATATAGTGGCCTATTTGATCAATTGGAGTTTTAATAAAATCTTGGAAAGTATCTCTCTAGAAGAAGCATGGTTAGATAAGATACCATCAATTAAACATTTGAGAATCTTTGGAAGCATTGCCTAAAGATAGATTGGACAAAAGAGAAGAGAAGGAAGTTTGATAATAAGAGTAAAAAATACATCCTTGTTGGATATTGACTCTAATAAATCCTATTGATTGTATAATCTCAAGGTGAACAAAATTCACATTGCTAGAGATGTCATCTTCAAGGAAGATTGTCACTTTTCAAGAGTTCACTATATTGATTTTCTAGAAGAGAAAGATGACAATGATGCGTCATCATACTCACATAAAAAGGTTGAGCCAAAGTTAGAAAACGTTATTAAATCAACATAAGAAATATAATGTATTCATGAGCCAAATTGAAGCTCATTATCCACTTCACAATCCAATGTTTCTCTAAGAAGAATTGAAAGAGCAAGGAGAATACCTATTGAATTGAAAGACTATAAGATCAATTGATAATTATTCTATGTGCTCATGAACTAAACACTTTTAAAGAAGTAATAAATGAAGATAAATGATAAAATCTTATGGATCAAGAGATAGATTTAATTCATCAAAACTAAACATAAGAATTAGTACCTTTACCTACTAGTAAAAAAGCCATTGGTTGTAAATAAGTGTTTAAAACCAAGTTCAAATTTGAGGGAGTTAATGCTCTCCAAGAGTAACAGCAAAGTTTGTGTGATAGTGCATAATAGTCAATGATCGTGCATGGCATTCATGCATAATGGTGAAGTAATCAACACCAATTGTCTATGCAGCATACAAAATGGCCTTTTGACCGTATTTATTAATTACTTAAAAATAAAAATACAGTGCATTTTTTATTTTTAATTAATTAATAAATGCGGTCAAATGACCATTTTGTAGGCTGCATAGACATGTACACAGACGAGGTTTTTGGTTCCTCAATCTTTAGATCCTTGATCTATGGTCGGTTAGCCTTTGAGTATGCATGGGATATTGTATTCATTCGATTTTGTAACCTTTGTATTCAATATAAAATTGTTTGTTCCACCATTTTCTATGTTCTTCCTTAGTGTTTGTGTGTTATAATTTCCATGTGCCTTTGTACTACATGACTAGATTTTCCATGTC
>VDFB02000013.1:220768097-220780820 GCA_007258455.2 Sequoia sempervirens
GTATATATATATATATATATTATATATTTATGTATATATATATATATATATATATTATATATTTATGTATATATATATATTATACATATAATATATAATATACATATTATTTACAATATGTATTTTATGTTTTATGTGCAAATATATATATATTTATTTATTTATTTATTTTGGAAATTGCATTGTATTTATTTTAAATGGAATTTAGGAAAATTATAATTAATTTAATAATTAAATAATATATTAATATGTATATATTTTATTTTATATATATATATATTAAATATATTTATTTAATGTGTAAGTTATGCAATAATTATTTTAGAAGCATGATTAATTAAATTAAAATGATTTATTTGTTTTATTGACATGCTATTGACCTGGACATGGGAAATGGTGATACTGCGCATTATGTTCGAATTAAACTTCTTGCTATCAGAAGATTGCCAAAAACAATCAAGATCAAATGTTCGGCTGGGGTATGGGAATAGGAAATTGAATTGGAGGAAAGAAAATTCTTCTACTTCTATTGCCAAAGTAGGAAACACTCTGAGGCCCATTGCCCTCACCCCGCTCCAAGGATTTGGGTACAGAAAGAGAAGAGCGCGGCTCTCCATCCCGAATAGATTGAAAGCCAGAATCTTCCACCCGCGAAGGATGAACTCAAGGACTCGACCACACTGGCAAACGCTAAATCGGCGGTTACTCCTAAGTCATCTCATGGAAAATAAAAGGCATGGCAGATCATTCCCTACTACGCCCCCGTGGTGTCTGAACCTCAGAACAATTGCAATAAGGGCAACTAGCGGCTGGTGCCTATGGATCATCCGTCGGGGATGGTAGTCTCCAAGACCGTAGACAAAAGGGAAGATTCCATCTTGAAGGCCTATCCAGAGACAAAGCAAGAAGAATCGGATTCAATACAAATCATCCCTTCCAACGCCATTGCTGAAACCGCATTACCTGAAACTTGCCCTACAATGGACTATCAATGGCTCAAGCCTATGGAAGAAGCTTGGTCCGAAGAGGAAGGTGGTGACAGAGATGCTTTGGGGATAGTGGATATCAGGAGTATTAACCAGACGACCGCCAAAACTACTGGTAGTTTGGTCAGTACCAAGAAGGGTAAGGGCAGGAAGACTCTTCAACAGAAGAGGGAAGAGGCCGCGGCAAAACAGGGGTTGCCGAAGATAAAGGAGTACCTTTTGAGATCTAGGGGAGGCATTACCTCTCCTGGCAAGCCATGAGGATCGCATCTTGGAACGTTAGGGGCCTAAATTCCCCTAACAAAAGGCACTTGATTAAATGCCAATTGGACAAACTGGGAGTGGACATTGTGATTCTCCAAGAGACCAAGCTGAACGCAGATGAAGCCGACCTCTTTGTGAAACATTGTAGAATCTGGAATGGTTGGTCTGTTGATGCTCATGGTAGTGCTGGAGTTCTTGGATTCTTATGGAAACCTGGGGCTGTGGTCATGGAGTTTGGGTGTGGCACCAAAACTTGGGCGCATTGCAAATTCAGATCTCTTAACTCCGACATTACATTTCACCTTCTCAATGTTTATGGGCTTGTAAAGTCTGAAGATAAATGAAAAACCTTGGACAACCTGTCATATTTCTTGAGAGATTTAGAAGATGAACTCATTGTACTTGGGGGGGACTTTAATTCCATTTTGGCTCTTGACGAAAAGAGCGGTGGTCTACGCAATGAGAACGCAGTGATTAAGGATTTCAGATTCTTTGTGGACAGCAACCTTTTGTGGGACGTCCCCCCCAAAAATGGCAGGTTTACCTAGACAAATCGAAGACAAGGCTTCACTAACATAGCAGAACATCTGGACAGGTTCTTACTATCGGCTAATTGGCTTGAGCTTTCATCTGGCATCGAATCCTCGATCCTCCCCATTTCAACTTCGGATCACTTCCCTGTCCTATTAGAAATCACCAATTCTGGGAAACCAAGGAACTCATATTTTAAAATTCAAGCGGATGTGGCTGGGCCACCAGGATTTGATTAGATTAATGGTGGCCTGGTGAGAAGAAATTCCAAAAGAAGGCGGTACAAAAAGTTATATTTTCTACAAAAAAATTTCTCATTTGAAAAGCAAACTCAAAGAGTGGAATAAGACAAGCTTTAAAGACATCTTTTTGGAAGAAAATGAAATTGAGGGGGAGCTGGCGGCCTTGAATGAGAAGGTAATAGAAAAAGGAATGAATAATGAAGACTTCATGAAAGAAAAAGATCTCAAGGACAGACTGAGCGAGGTGACTACCAAAATCAAAGAATTTTGGAAGGCCAAGGCTAGAGAATCATGGCTCAAAGTAGGAGACGGCAACACAAAAAAATTTCACAATTCTGTCAAAGCAAAAAGAGTCTTCAACAGAATTAACAAAATTAAAGGCTCTGATGGGGCTGTGCTCGAGAATTCAGAGGACATTGAGCAGGAAGCGATACATTTTTTCACCGAACTCCTTGCTCCTGAGGGTGGCACAGATGTGCTATCCACTGAAGTCTTCAACCACATAAAGCAGGTGGTATCAAGTGAGGAGAATGATAGGCTTTTGGACCCTTTCTCTTTGGAAGAGGTCAAGAAGGCAGCTTTTGATCTTCACCCCGACAAGTCTCTGGGCACCGACAGATTCTTTGCTTTATTTTACCAACATTGCTGGCATTTTCTGGGGCATGACGTCTGGGAGATTGTTGAAGAGTTTAGGCAAAAGAAAAAATTTATTAAAGATCTCAACAACATGGCAATTGCACTCATACCCAAGAAAATAGACGCTCAATCCTTTGCGTACTTTAGACCGATAGCTCTATGCAGTACTTTATACAAAATCATTTCTAAATCAATGGCTAACAGGATAAAACCCATGCTAAACTCGTTGATCTCTCCAGAACAAAATGGTTTCATTCCAGATAGGGACATTGCAGACAATATCATCCTGGCAAATGAAATAGTGCACTCGATCAAACAGGAAAATCTCAAAGGTATGATCGTCAAGCTAGATATCAAGAAGGTGTACGACATGGTAAGTTGGAGATTCCTTTGCTTGGTATTGATTAAGATGGGCTTCAATAGAGCCTGGGTGGAAAGAATTTTCTTCTGCATATCCTCTGTCCGCTACTCCATCATTGTGAACGGTTCCCTTTGCGGCTTCTTCCAATCCACCAAAGGTCTGCGTCAAGGTGACCCATTGTCACCATTCTTGTTTGTTCTCATGGCTGACGCCCTTGGTGCCTTGATAAACAATCGTGTCCAGGTGGGAACTTGGAAGGGGATTCGTGTAAGCAGTAACCTAGAGGTGTACACTCACATCCAGTTCACTGATGATACTCTCCTACTGGGAGATGCCACTGCTTATGAGGTTGAATCCATTAAGGCGTCCCTGGAACTTTATGGGAGGTGCTCAGGGAAAATTATTAACAAGGAGAAAAAAAAATCTTCTTCTTCAACACGAAAAAAACCATTCAAAGAAGAATTTCTTCCATACTTGGATTTAATGTTGATCATCTCCCCTCGAGTTACCTAGGAGCTCCGTTTTTTCAAGGCGCCATCCGTTCTTCTCTATGGGTCAATTGCATAGACAAATGTAGGTCTAAGGCCACCTCTTGGAAGGGGAAGTGGCTCTCCCTTGTTGGCTGAATCACCATGTTGAAATTTGTCCTCAGTGCTATGCCGATCTACGGTATGACCTACTTCAAACTCACAAGCAAAGCAAAATCTACATTGGAAAGCATCTTTAAGAAATTTCTCTCGAAGGGCTCAAACGAAGTCCATCACATCCCTCTTATCAATTGGGATTCAGTCTGCCAAGACACGCAGTCGGGGGGGCTGGAATCAGAGGCTTACATCAACAAAATTTAGCTCTGGGTGCAAAGCTTTCCTAGAAGTTGGTTCGTTCTCCCAACAAACCCTGGTGCAGATTGATGCAAAGTAAATATCTTGACTCGATGGATCCCAGACGGATCATTACTATCGCCAATCCTCCTAAAGGGTTGGTTGTATGGAATTACATATGTGAATGCAGACACATCATTACAGACCACGTTTCGTGGAGCATCAACTCCAGCTCTAATGCTGACTTCTGGGTGGATTCGTGGGAAGGATATCCCCCACTTGGAGACAATATGGTATTTAGAGATATTAGAAGACTCTTAGCAGAACTCATTGGCTCCAGTGTAAGGGACTACTTCTTTCGGGATACCACTTCAGAGCAGCCACGATGGAGGATTGTGGAGGATTTGGAGGTGGAAGAAAGCAGCAAGCAAGAATTTATCAAAGCCATCGAGGAACGCAGTGTAACATTAAAGGAAAAAGTGGATGAAATTGTCTGGTGTGGTGCTCAATCTGGCAACTACACGGTTAAAATTGGATATCAAATTCAAAGCGCTACCAGAGAGGTGGCAGATTAGCGTAAGGATCTCTACTGGGGTAAGCATGTTCTCCCCAAATCCGGGGCATTCCTATGGACTGCTCTCCATCATAAGTTCCTCACCGGTGATAGATTGCAGAAGGTCAGGGTGAGTGGTCCCACTAGATGCACCCTATGCAAACAAGCTGAGGAATCTTGCGAGCACCTTTTATACCAATGTCCATATGCAAGTGAATGTTGGAGTTGGCTCCAAGGGAAACTCAACTGGTCTGGGATGAGAAATGAAAGGCTATCTAACTTCCTTCAAAGTTGTCCAAGACGTTCTTCCTTCGGCCTTTGGGGTGGTATTTGGGAGTGTGCTCCTTCCATTTGGGTTTGGCACCTCTGAAAGGAGCGTAATCAGAGAGTTTTCAAAGACATTGAGGCTTGTCCAGATGATTTGAAGATAAAAATTAAGAAAGCATTGGTTGAGATTGTCAATAATAAATGCAATGGGAGATGTTTCTTTGTTTTCACTGCCTAGGACGAAAATATGTGTAGATGTTGGAAGGGTCTCATGATTCTTGTTTGCACTGGGCAAGGGACGAACTCAAAAGGGAAGCATATCAAAAAGACCATCAAATGGACTTCACCCCCCAGGGGTAGATTTAAATTAAATTTTGATGGCTGCACCAAGGGTAATCCTGGCAAAGCTGGCATTGGCTGCATTTTGAGAAATGATTCGGGCTCGATGTTGTGGGCGCTGGCTGAGCCATGTGGAGAGATGACCAATAATGTAGCAGAAATGTCTGCTCTAATCAAAGGTCTGGAAGAGTGTTTAAAGAGAAATCAAACAGATATAGAGATTGAGGGTGACTCCATGTTTTGCATCAACAGCATTAAGAAAAAATCTTGTAATAGTTGGAGAATAAACAAATTAATATCCCGTGCCTAGCAATGCTTAGAGAATATGAATTTCACATTATCTCACAATTACAGAGAGGTGAATGGTGCGGCCGATTGGCTAGCCAACCATGGCCCAGATCAAATGCGGAAGGGTGTTTCAGAAATTACTCCCTCATATCACTTGGCTTTGATTGAAATTATTGACAAAGAAAAAGGACATTAGATTTTGTTCATAGAATATGTCTATGGGGTCTATACCTAATTAGTTGTGGCTAGGCGGTTTTTTTAAGGACATCTATGTAATCTGTTTCATTAAATAAATAAAGGGAGTCACCCCCATTGGTGACACTTACCTTTAAAAAAAAAAAATTATAATTAATTTAATAATTAAATAATATATTAATATGTATATATATAATTATATTTAATTATATATATATTAAATATATTTATTTAATGTGTAAGTTATGCAATAATTATTTTAGAAGCATGATTAATTAAATTTAAATGATTTATTTGTTTTATTGAAAATTTGAGTTGATTTAATGAATACTTGTGAAAACTAGAAGATGAGCAATTAGTTTTATTCGATGTTGAAATTGTAAGTTGGAATTATATTTATTGGTGCATTTTAAATATGCGAAATTGATTGTATTGGATTTAGGAAATCCGAATTATAGCATTTGTTAATTGCTTGAAGTTGTATTTATAAAAGCAAGTGTTTTGTAACTATGTACTGCGGGGAAAGTATTTGTTAATGTGAAAATCTAAGTCTTCCAGAGTGGTAATTGTGCACTTAGGGTTGTTGTAACTTTAGTTCACCCTTTGAGTTTTCTTGGGTAGTGCACGTATTGGGATTCAGAATTGGACATCCATAGAGATGTGTTACCTTTTGAGGTGTATTGGTTATTATTGTCAGTTGTAGTGCACTGTCTACCCTTGGCATGTAGTTTGAGTTATGTGTTGTCGATAGGGGAGTGACTTTCAGCGAGGGTCGGGACATAAAGTGGTCCCAGGACAACTCGTGTGGGAGTCAGTTTAACCAGTGGAAATTAAATAACCTATTTTTAGGGGAATGGGTAGCTTAATACATTAATAGTGTAATTTAGCCTCGCTCATTGGTTCAAGGGCTTGTGTTAGACTTGAGATGAGACGGGAAGGCCTGGAATGGCATGATCGTTATCTTGTCTTCTCGAAAGATAATTGATTCTACACTGGTGTGCATGTGGGGCCGGAGTTCGTAAGAGGTAACTAGGATAACCCTAGAGGGGGGTCGGAACCTAGGAAGATCTCCTTTGGATAGCCAATGCAACCTTTGTGATGACATTCCTCCTATGACAATAGTCAGTTTATTTGTATTATGTTAGTACTTGATTCTGTGATTCTGGAAGCAACGTGACCATTGTTCTTGTTTACTTGTATTGTGAGTATTTCATTTATGGCCTGTGTCTAGAGGTAGTAGGATTTTCTTGGTTACCTTTTACTATCTCCTAGCACAGGGCTGGGCCTATGGGTACCATATGGTTGGGTCGTGTGCTTCTTCATTTTTGAATTCTCTTCTTGTTCGTGATGGCGAGATCTTCTTGTTCGAGGAGCTCGTGTGGTTCTGTGGAGTTTTTCTTCTCTTTCTTCATTGTTACTGTGGATTATTATGTATAATTGTAATTCCTCATTTGTATTGAGGTGAACCTTTGTGATGTAATTGTAATAATATTTATGATCTATTCATTATTGGATTTAATGGTGTATGGAATGTTATGTGGTGTTGTATCTGTGGAAATATGTTCAATACATTTCTATGTGTTAGATTTATCTTGCAATGGTTTAATGCTTTGTTGTATGTTGTATCTTGAGTTTAATATTCATATGCTATGGTTGGTTTAAATTTTATAAGTAATGGTGTTCACATGTAGACACGTTGCGTAGCCTAGAGGATGTATGTGGTTAGAGTAGGATACGTTACTCGTCTTGTTTTACCTTTTAAGGAAAAAAATTTGTTGGGCTTTCGTAGTGTTGCATCGTCCTCTAGGTTACGGGATGGGGTTTTACACAAACTTAATGAAAGCATTATAGTTTTCATGGGACGTCAACTTTTATCTAAATTTTTTATTATTTCAAAATATATGTGTACCCTTTTAGAAAAGATTATCTCATGTAGTGTATTGTATATTATTCTAAAATTTTAAATATTTTTTAATATAATTTTTTTAATTTCTAATTAGCCTCATGTTTGATTATAATAATGTGTTTGTAATATTTTTTAAAAATCATAGTAAACTAGTCAAAATATCATAAAAAAATGTAATTCTAAACTTTGAATTCTAGAAAAGAGTATTTTTATATTTTCATGAGAGTAGCCCTAGTTGGAGAAATTTGGAGTTGAAATTGAAATTTTATTGAATTTTCCCTAAAAGAAGTGCTAAGATGCCACATAGTTTTAGGTGAAATTGTTTCACCTAAAGCTATTTTCTTAGTAAAAAGTGTGACACAATTCTAAACTTTTACAAATAACAAGTCTTATCTTAAGGAATCATGTTTTGCATCCTTATATCTCACAATCATGCAACAATGTTCTTATTAGCTTAATAATAGGTTTTGTGTGTAGTAGGTTAGTCTTTAGCCTAGTGAACCTTTGTGATCAAGTGTATGTTGGGTACTACTACAACATTTCTAACTTGTTCATCTTAAGTTTTGATTAATCCTATTAAGGATACCTCTTTGAAATCTTTCCTAGGTCTAGCTAAGCTTGGAGGGAACAAGAGATTACCCACTCTCAACAATTGGCCAACAATTATCCACACTTTATTACTAAGCTAATCAATCCCCCTTTAGGATGGAATTCCCTAGGCTTGAAGAAAATTACTCTCTCTAAGAGCATAAGAAACAATTTTGGGAATCAATGGATCTAGATTATTGATTTAAATGCTACACCATATGACTAGTGATAGTGAGAATTTGAAAAATGTAACAAAGCAATCAAGAGACATTATTACATTGGGAGATGATTCATAACCACATGTTGAAGAAGTTGATAAATCTCCTCTTGATGTTTGAACTCAAGGTAAAATGGGTATTAACAATGTTTTACTCAAATTGCAATACTAAAGAAAAGTCTTATCTCAATCAACTAGATCATTGCCAAAAACATGAAAATCATTTTGAATAAAAAAATTGCAAGTTGTTTGATAGTAAGGGAAAATTGGCATTTGATGGATATATGAAAGGAGACCTATTTTACTTGAGAATAAAATCCTCTAAAGCCTTAGTTTGAAGTGATGATTTCAGGAATTGGTTATGGCATGGAAGGATTAGTTGAATATTACGCTCAAAATGTTGAAGGAAACATTCAAACAAAGCATGGTATATGGTCTTCCACCCATCACTACAATTTTTTTGTGTGAAGTAGGTGTTATGGGGAAAAAACATATAGAAATTTTTTATTCAAGAAAACATTGGAGGGCCTCCAAGAAGCTAGAGTTAGCTCACTATGATCTTTGTGGACCAATGAAGATAATTTTCAAGATAAAATGTTGTTATTTCATATATTCATCGATGAATTCATTTGAAAGGTATGGATTTTCTTTTTTAAGACAAGTCTGAAGCATCTAATATCATTTGATTTCAAGGAATTTATACAAAAAATTGAGAATGAATGATAAAAGAAATTGAGACTAGATGATGTGATAGGGAGAAAGAGAGGAGAACACCTCAAACAAATTTGACATTTTTTCAAATAAAGGGGAATCAAGATGAAGATACAATCTGCATACTCCACAATAAAATGGAGTAGTTGAAAGAATGAGCATGATACTTCTAAAGAAAATTAAATTAATGAACTCATGGATTATAATCTCAAAAAATTATAGTGAGAAACAAATCATATAGTGGCCTATTTGATCAATTGGAGTTTTAATAAAATCTTGGAAAGTATCTCTCTAGAAGAAGCATGGTTAGATAAGATACCATCAATTAAACATTTGAGAATCTTTGGAAGCATTGCCTAAAGATAGATTGGACAAAAGAGAAGAGAAGGAAGTTTGATAATAAGAGTAAAAAATACATCCTTGTTGGATATTGACTCTAATAAATCCTATTGATTGTATAATCTCAAGGTGAACAAAATTCACATTGCTAGAGATGTCATCTTCAAGGAAGATTGTCACTTTTCAAGAGTTCACTATATTGATTTTCTAGAAGAGAAAGATGACAATGATGCGTCATCATACTCACATAAAAAGGTTGAGCCAAAGTTAGAAAATGTTATTAAATCAACATAAGAAATATAATGTATTCATGAGCCAAATTGAAGCTCATTATCCACTTCATAATCCAATGTTTCTCTAAGAAGAATTGAAAGAGCAAGGAGAATACCTATTGAATTGAAAGACTATAAGATCAATTGATAATTATTCTATGTGCTCATGAACTAAACACTTTTAAAGAAGTAATAAATGAAGATAAATGATAAAATCTTATGGATCAAGAGATAGATTTAATTCATCAAAACTAAACATAAGAATTAGTACCTTTACCTACTAGTAAAAAAGCCATTGGTTGTAAATAAGTGTTTAAAACCAAGTTCAAATTTGAGGGAGTTAATGCTCTCCAAGAGTAACAGCAAAGTTTGTGTGATAGTGCATAATAGTCAATGATTGTGCATGGCATTCATGCATAATGGTGAAGTAATCAACACCAATTGTCTATGCAGCATACAAAATGGCCATTTGACCGTATTTATTAATTACTTAAAAATAAAAATACAGTGCATTTTTTATTTTTAATTAATTAATAAATGCGGTCAAATGACCATTTTGTAGGCTGCATAGACATGTACACAGACGAGGTTTTTGGTTCCTCAATCTTTAGATCCTTGATCTATGGTCGGTTAGCCTTTGAGTATGCATGGGATATTGTATTCATTCGATTTTGTAACCTTTGTATTCAATATAAAATTGTTTGTTCCACCATTTTCTATGTTCTTCCTTAGTGTTTGTGTGTTATAATTTCCATGTGCCTTTGTACTACATAACTAGATTTTCCATGTCTGGAACCTCCTATTGCTGCAGCTATTATTTGGTATCAGAGTGTTGTAAGGTTTAACCTGTGGAGTGATGAGAAGCATCACCTATTATCGGTGAATGATTAGATATCCACACAAGGGGAGAAAGATGAATGTCTTTGGTGCCTAAATCCATATGGGTCTCCTAAATCCATGCTCCAGCAATCCTCCCCTTCTTACTATGTCTTCGAAGCCTTGAGTTATGTTTCAGTAGAATTGTAAGGACAATAATAAGTATTGTTGGATCATCTATCAAATAAACAAAAGCTTTTGGAAACCCAGCGTAAATCCAGTACAAGCAATGGCAGCCTGCATTTTGAGTTAGCATAATGTCTTGTTTGCATACTGAAGCACCTGATTTCTATTTTTAGCTTTTAAAGACAAACTTATCACTCTCTAGCCTCTCTTTATTGGCAAAGGTGGAAATATTCAGGAGGTTTTCCCTTTACAAACAAACATTCAAAATGTTTATGTTCATCAAGTCTTCTTACTAAAATGTTCTTAGAGTGATGATTATTGCTACTATAATTAACATAATGGAAAAGAGAGATTAAAGGGTGAAAAAGTTAAATGGTTCTTCTATTTTATATTAAAAAAATAATAATAACATAATTGAATTATTTTGAGATGATTATAAATTTATATGATCAAAATCTCCAATAAATTAAAAGTTCAATTAAAAGTGTTTGTGAAGACCTACATCTAATATAAAAATATAAATCGGTTGTAGTTAGTGGTCATCAAATCATTTTTTGATAACAAAAAAATGGATTCTCTCTAGAAAAGTTACTTGTAATAATCACAAATGGAGCATGATCAAGAAGTTGTTATTAAAATTTTAATTAAAATGCTTCCCAAACTTAACACTTATTAAAAATAAAAAATGAATGTGTTTAATTGATTTAATTTGGAATTGATAAGAGTTTGAGATAAAAGCGATTTATCTCAATGCTCAAAAAGCATTGATGCGTGCTTCAAAGCATTTATGTGTTAGGTGAGTTTCGTTGTCTTCTAATAATTACCAACAAAAATGAGAAAAATATAATCATTAATGAATTTACCTTAAAATCTTCTAAGAAAAAGAAATGGAAAAAAGTAGCAAAAATAAAAGAAAAATACTTACAAAACTATGCAAAAGACTCAACACTAACAAAATGTTAAATAAAGTAAAAATAAAATAATGTCACTCACAATATAAAAGATAATTTATCTTGAAAATTCTTTTCAAAAAAGAAATGAAACAAACTAGAAAAATAACACTCAATTTATTAACTCAATCATTCATAATATAATAAAAAACACTCAAATACAATAATAAATTTATTTTCTTGCATGTATCTAGATATTTGTTGCCAACATTAAGTTAGCATGCATTAATATAAAACTTTATTCATGCATGTATAGATATCTATTTCCAACATTAAATTATCATGAATAAATATAAAACAAATAGAATCACTAATAGGACCATCAAGTCTCTATCTAAAGAAGCCACAATGTATTGGCAATCTTTGTAATCTTCCCTTTGTAGTAATGATTAGATTTCAATTTTCATCCAATTTAAGGTATGGACTCATTCAAAAAGATTGGTCAAAACCTAGTAATCCCTACCAACATGGAGGATGAGGCTCATAACCCATAACTCACGTACAAAAAAGGAAGCTAGACTACATTGTTGCAAGTCACTTGAAGCAATATGAGCTTAAAACCAACTTTATGATAGTAAAAACTATTCACATCCAAATACATGAAAATCACTCTCAACTACCACTCAATATGTACAACTTCTATCATTGTTATAAGTGAAGATAGAACTTCAATGCACACCTTTTTTGCTATAGAAAATTATTTCACACTAGTGACTATAAGTGAAACTTTATTGCTACAAATGGAGATAATATGTAACTGGCTCTATATATTTTGTCACTACAAGTCTAACTAATTATTCAAAAATAATCTCTCAATTTGGATGCTAATTAATTCTACTCTAAAAGGTCTCCACACTCATATAGAAAGAAAATTAAATCACCAAACCAACTTGAAAATCAACCAATTCTACACTATCACACAAACCCACTACAAATATAGAGGACATGGATAAAAATTGCATGCATTCATACAAGTCAACTTATACACCTAGTTAAAATCATGATATATTCATTATCCTTCTAAAAATATAAAATGTGCATATAATGTTTCTAGCCTAATCAGTACCAAAAAAGGTCAACTTCCCCTATTTTGGGTACAACCATAGTAGACTTTTACCAACACTAAGGAAACTAGAAATCAACACTTGAAAGACCTAAGAGAAGGAGAAGGGGTAGGAGGGAGAGACTTGAGATAGAGTGAGTGAGAGAGAGAGAGAGAGAACTGAGAGAGGTAGTGGTGCTAGGAGGGAGAGAC
>VDFB02000013.1:220780920-220797416 GCA_007258455.2 Sequoia sempervirens
TCATAGTCAACTCCCTCTTTTTGTGAAAACCCTCTAGCCACGAATCTTGCCTTGTACTTCTCAATGCTCCCATCAGTCGCATGCTTGATCTTGAAGAGCCATTTAGAAGATACCACAGATTTGCCTTCGAGTCTAGGAACGATGTCCCAAACATCATTCTTGAGAATGGACTGATACTCTTTTGACATAGCATCTCTCCAAACCTCTTGACTAGAAGCTTCCTCACCGAAGGTTTCGACTCACACACCACTCATCAAAGCAACATAACCAGAGAACCAGAGCCCTGTTTTCTCCGGTTCCTTCTTGATAAACCCACCATGCATTGTTTGCCTAGCCCAAAGAGGTCGTTTTCTCCCAATCACAATATCGGTAGGCCCATCAGTAGGTTCCAAGGGCTCAACTGGATCAATATCTTCCTTTGGATCTGAAATCTCCCTCTGAATCTCAGGAGTATTGTCAACTTCCATATCTTGAGGAGACTCCTCATTATCAATCTCCATATGAGTACGCTTGGATCTCCTGAATGCAACATCTTTCTCGAATGTGACATCTCTACTGACCTCAATCAACTTTTGTCTTGGAATTTATATCCTGTAGGATTTTGATGTCTCACTGTAGCCCACAAGTATTCCCTTCTTGCCAGAAGGCTCCAATTTTGTTCTTTTCTCCTTTGGAATATGAACATAGACTGGGCATCTAAAGATCCTCAAATGACTCACCTTTGGCTTATTTCCAGTAAAGGCTTCTTCAGGAGTCATGCTTTCCAAGATTCTATGAGGACTTCTATTTTGAACATAGACAACAGTCCTAGAAGCTTCTGCCCATAGGAAGATCTGCAGATCCTGGTCATGGATCATGGCCCTTACTGCTTCCACGATTGATCTGTTCTTTCTCTCTGTAACACCGTTCTGTTGAAGATTTTAGGGAATACATAACTTCCTCTTAATCCTTGCTTCAACACAGAAATTCCGAAAGCTGCCAGAAGTCTATTCTCCTCCATTATCCGATCTCAGAACATTGATTCTTTTCCCAGAAAGGTTCTCTACCTGAGCTTTGAACTCCTTGAACCTTTCTAACACTTCCTCAGACTCTTTAGTTTTCAAAATATAAATCCAAGTCTGTCTAGAGCAGTCATCAATAAAAAGAATGTAATACAAGAAACCACTCAAAGAAGGAACATACATTGGACCACATAAATCAAAATGAATGAGATCTAGAATACATTTAGATTTACTTTCTCTACTATGAAATGGAGCTTTTGTATTCTTACCCTTTGCACAGCCTTTGCAAGTACCTTCATGCTCCTGGTTGAACTTTGGAAGACCGGTCACCATCTTCTCCATGATAGGTAGAGCTCGGAAGTGAAGGTGAGCTAATCTTCGATGCCAAAGATCACACAAGCTTGAAGTGTCATGAACTAATGCTTGAAGTGGACGAGTACACAACCTATAAAGGCTCTTATGTCTAATACCAATTACTTGAGCAGACTTGAAGTTGGAATTCTTTGTCCACACAAGTACTTTGCCTTTGGAGAAGTCAACTTGATATCCTTTATCTTGTAAAGCTGAAATGGAGATAAGATTACGCTTGATTCCTGGGACATAAAGAACATCACATAACTGTAGTGTAATGCCGGAATCCAAATGGAGAGTAGAGGTCCCAATCCCTTTCACCGAGTAGGTAGCATCATCTCCAATAATGACTTGTTCGGAAGAATCTCTCTCTACCAAGCTTGATAAGTGCTCCTTAAAACCAGTGATGTGTTGAGAAGCACCACTGTCAATTAGTCAAGTGTTGGTGTCTGTAGGTACATTGCTTGACAATGCCAAATAGAACAAGTATTTGCATGAATCCTTTTGCGGAGAAGCATCATCAACATTTGCAATGGTGGCCTGTTGCTTAGGTCTAGATGGACAATGCTTAGCAAAGTGGCCAAACTTATCACACCTAAAGCATTGGATCTTGGACAAGTCTCTCTTTTTCTTGAGTGCAGGAGCACCATCATTTCCTCATTCCCCATTCTCTGCGAAGAATCCTTTCCCCTTCCATCGCTTCTTCAAGCTTTGGGAGGTTATAGAACATGTGAATCCCTTCATTGCTTGAACTTTGATCACAACGCCTCTCTAGCCACCAACCCATTCCTCTCTTTGAATGCGCCTCAAACCCATCAAACCTTAGAAAGCGGATTCAGAATATTCCTTTCATACGGGAGTGACCTTTACGATAAAGTAGGATCATTGAGAGCAAAGTATTTGGCTAAGTCCTTATCATCAATCACACCAATTGTAGAGCCGTTAAATCATCCCGCGTCCCGCAACAGTCCGTCCTCCCGGTAGCAAGTCGGTGCCGTGCCGGGTAAAGTCATTGGTGTTGTTGATTTCCGCATTACCCTCCAATGTTTTGGAATACGTCTCGTCACGCCTTCAACTTAGGTATGGCTGTAGGAACTATAAGGGTTCCTACCTCCCAACCAAATACCTTTTTGCCTTTTGATGTCTTTTTCTTTCCTCTCCATCGCGAACTTGTCTTCTTCCTCCTCTGGTTCGGGAACTTTGGTCTGCACAAATTCAGCCAAATCATTCTCTTCCAAGGTGAGCATGATTCTAAACCTCCATGATGTATAGTTGGATGCTCCCTCGAGTCTATCCTCAATTTTAAGACCGTTCATCATCTTGACTAAAATAGAGATAGACAAAGATATGAAAAGAGAATGCAGAGTATCGCTGCGATAACAAAATCTGATCACGATCTTCTTCAAACCCGCTCTAATACCATGTTAGTTTTATGATCAGATTTAATGCACATAAATTAATTCAAAAATAAGACACTAAAACACAGCAGATACCCTGGGAAAACCCTTCACTCGAGAGAGAAAAACCCACCAACAATATATCACTTATATATTGATTAACAATAGAGTCTCTTTTACAATAGAGGCCGATATGAAGGCCTATCACATGCACTCCAATCTGATGCAACAGAATAACAGATTGAGATAATCTAATAATGATAATCTCAGCTAACAATATGTCGATCTCCTCCCAATGATAAACTTGAACTGCCTTATAGAGAACTCGCACTTCAATGAATGATATCGAACTTAACTTGAATGAATAACAATGAGAATGCCAATGAATATATATACAATATAGAGAGGAGGTCGTGACTCTTCACAATCAAGTCGGCTTACATAGAAGAATGCAACTCTTCATTGAATCGCGTCCCAAGGAGTATAAGGTCGGCCTCAATAAGAATACATCTCTTCATTTAATTTGCGCTTCTTCTATAACTAAATATAGTTATAAATCGTGCCTCTTCATTTCAGCATTATTTAGAGAAAGACGCATCTCTTCATGCATCTAATGTCGGCCAATATTAATCATAAATATATAATTCAAATAGCCGTAAGGCTACATTTGAATTATCTTCACACGTGGATCTGGAAGAAGCAGCTCGATGCTGCTAGAACATCAACACTCTTTCCAAACTTGAGGCTTGTGTTTAACTTGGTGGTTGTCTTCTGCAATTCTTTCCTCACGAAAATAATTTCACACTCTAGCCTTTCACAATTTTCTTCCTTTGCTTTCAATTGGATTTTTACCTCTTCTTGATTTTTTTTCTCTTCTTCAATTTGAATTTTCAAATCAATGATTGTTTGCTCTGCTTCTTTTATTTCATCTTTCAAATCAATGATCACCTTTTCAAATTCTTCAAGAATTTTGGCCTTTGATCTACACTCTTCTTGAAACTATTTTTTTAGCTCAACAATTATCTTCTCAAATTCTTCAAGGCTTCTTATTAACTCTACATTAGATTCATTTGACTCTTGAAGTTGTAGTGCAAGTTTTTGGTTCTTCTTTATAAGGTTTTCAATCTCATCTCTAGCGCGATAGAGTTCTTCCTAAAAACTTTCATCATCATCTTCACTATTCATATCAACATTCTCGTGATATTCTTTTGACTCCTTTTCTAAGTTTATCTCTTCTTTACTCACAAGATGGTTTTCTCTTTCGAGGAATTCATCTTTTGCTGCCAAGGGTGTTCTATTTATCGCCTTATTATTTGCATTTGGTTTTTTGCCATCAATACCCTGCTTGGTATTTCCTTTTCCCTTATTTCCTTTTCTTCTTGTCATGTGTGCTTCCAAAATCTACCTTCTAGCAGTTAGGATTTTTTGAAGGAACCGGTTTTGATACCAATTGATGAGCACATAGTTATACTGAGAGGGGGGTGAATCAGTATAACAATGCTTTTTACTTTTTCAACTTAATACCATGAGAATATCAATTGCTTAATAACAACAACATAAGATGAAACAATTATGCAACACAAGTAGAACACACAATTTACATGGAAACCCTTATGGGAGAAGACCACGGCAAAAATATTGCTTTTATTAAAATTCTTCTTACAAATTCTAGAAGCACCAACCCCCTATTCAATTTGTGAGCACCAACCCACTAGAGGCACCAACCCACTAGAGAGACATCAATGTCTTCTTTAGGAAGAACCAACTTCCAAAACAAAGTACCACCTTCTATGTTGCTCTTTCAACAAATGATGGACAATTCAATCTCTTTCATATATCTCACATAAATCTCATTTTTATAATCTGCTCTTAGATCTTCTACGCATAAACTTTTTTAAATCTTCATGTATTTTTCTTCACAAATCTTCCATAAATCCTTCTTCATAAATCTGCCATAAATACTTCTTAAATCTGACATAAATCTGATTGCAAATCTCCCATATGATTTCTTACCATCTCTTCATCCAATCTGCAAATTAACTCTTTATAATATTCTCTTCACTTGCTGGTGTTTTGATGTATTGTTTGTTCTCCACCCACACTTCTTCTCCACATGAATGATCTACCTTTATATCTTTAATAATTCTATGAATGGATGCTACTTTTTGAAATGAATACAACCATTTGAATAGTCATGCCATTCAGTAACAAATCTGTTTTAACTCAATCACTACCTTTATCCTCTTTTCATAATTTGCACATATTCTTCATAAAGATCTGCACCTATTTTTCATATTCTTTTCATGCATATTCTTCTCATATCTGCTGTATATCTGCTTTAATGATTTTCTTATATCTTCATTGTTCCAGTTTTGCTTTTCTTTTATATCTGCATTAATGATTTTCTTATATTTTCATTTTTCACTTCTTTTATCCTTCAGAAATATGCAGGTGTCTGTTTGATTTTTCTCTTATTTCATACACACATCTCTTACTTATTCCCATACTCTTTTCTCATTCAGACAATTCTTTCCTTTTTATATCTTCATGTTCCTTTGAAAAGAGACACCACTTCACAAAGAAATGCACCCTTCCTTTACCAATCGCCATCTCCTTATTATCCTATATTAATTATGATCATTGTTCTTAATGAATGGTTCGCTTCCTTTCATAATGTAATCATTGCATATAATGAATCACACCCTTTGAAGACTTCAATAGCCACTTTTAATATCTTCTTTGATCGCTGCTTTTTCATTAAGACATACTCCACTAAATACAATCGCTGTCCTTTTTAACTTTGTCTTTTTCTTTATTCTGTCTTATGTGACTTTGTGTTTTTTTCTTATGAAACTTTATCGCTGCTTTTTATATGATGTGATTGCTGCCTTTGTTTAATATCAATATCATTTTATATAATTTTTTCTCTCTAGATATTATTGGCTGCTCCTTATATTTGTTTCCTTCTTAATCTTCTTTTTAAATCTGCAATTGATGCCATTTGGATATAATTGCTGCACTTATGTAATGATATTCAATGTTCTTCTTTTTTATTAGCAACTTCATTAACTTACTCCATATATTAATAAAGTCACCTCTTAATAAGGTCATTTATATCACACTAATATAGAGTTGCTGCTTAATATACTTCAAAAACAATTGCTATATTTGCCAAAGCATGGTCTTACATATTGATATATATATGCCTTTAACATCAATGACTCCATCGAACGATCTCGTTTATTCACATCAATGACAACTACTTTGTAACTCTCTCATACTCCTTTGACATCAATGACAATCAATTCCAACATGAGTAATGAGGATTCAATTGAAAGAAGGTGCGAAACCCTAGAAGAAGAGACCTTATCAATTGAATCCTTATGTAAAAGTGAAGGTGATACAAGAATTAGTTGATGATTGCCGGAGGATTCATTAAACTAGTTGATGATGTTGAATGGACCAGTCCTATTGTGGTGTAGAACAAGAAAATTGGAGAAATAAGGATGTGTAAATCTCTAGGAATTAAACAAAGCATGCATCCACAATCTTTTTCCAACTCCTTTTACAAAAAAAATATTGGAGATAGTTGCAGTTAAAAAAGTGTATTCATTCACTAATGGATTCCCTAGTTACCACCAAGTGAGAAAAGGAGAGGATCAACCGAAAACTATTCTTGCTATGAAGTGGAGGTTATTTATTTTCATGGTAATGCCATTTGTTTTAAAAAATGCACATGTAGTGGTTAGCATGATTATGGTGAAAGCATTCTAGATATTTCATTAATGATTTCTTAGAGGTATATCTAGATGATTGGATAGTGTATAGGTTGCTAAAAATTCATATCTTTGTATTGAGGTCAATGTTTCAAAGGTGTCACAACCCAAGAATTTCTTTCGATTTGAAAAAGTCCAGATTTGCAACTCCCTTTGGTTTGTTAGGCCATATGATTTTTAAATGAGGTATGATGGTAGATCTATTGAAGATTGCCATAATTTTGAACTTATCACCCCTAAAGAATGCATTAGTGATTAAGACACTTTTGGGATACATTGGGTAGTATTGCAAGTTCATTAGAAACTATGCTACCATTTTTTAAATTGATTGAGAAATTCTTAAAGAAGAAAACAAAAGAAAAGTTGAATGGATAGAGAAGTGCTAGCAATTGTTTGATGCATTGAAAAATAAGATGGTAGAAGCTCTCATTTTGATCTTTATGGATTGGAAACAATTGTTCTATTTTTCGTGTGGATTCATCGAGTAGAACAATTGGTGCAATACTCACACAACCAAGAGGAAAAAAGATGATCCAATTGCATTTTCTAGCAAAAGCTTATGGGGGTTGAGAAAAACTATACAACAATTGAAAGGGAAGCACTAGTAATGGTATTTTCTTTATAGAAATTTAGATAGTACCTCTTGGAAGCCCCATTCAATTTCTATATTGACAATGACCCACTTAAGTACCTAATTTGAATAGATTGGTCATACATAGTTGCACATGTCAAATATTGATGTTGTTAAGAGTTTGACTTCAAAAATAATGGTAAAACTAAGAAATGTAAATCAAGGCTCTGATTATTTATCCAAAATTGAAAACAAAGAAGAGGGAGGCCCATGGGGGATGATTTTCTAGTAACACATCTATTTAAGGTGAATGCAATACCAAACAAGTTGAAAAATATTGCTGAATTTTCATCTGGTGAGTTTTTGGAGAATTGGAGAGAAAGAAGGTTACTTACTGCTCAAGTCGTTCCACATACAATAATTGGTAGTGAATTGTACATTATAAGGAGAGATGAAATTTCTTGAGATGGGTAGTTTTAGAGCATAGGAGAAAATATTCTTAGAGAGGCTCATGAAGGGATTTTTGGAGGGTATAATTCTAGTGACGATATAGCAAGAAAGGTGTTACTTGTAGGGATTTGGTGGCTTACTTTGTTGAAGGTGGTCACAAATATGAAAGGAAATGTGATGTTTGTTGAAGAGTTGGCAAACTAATTGCAATGGATGAAATGCTATTGTGGCTAGTATTGTCTTTTGTACCATTAAAAAAATGGGCCATTAACTTCATTGGCCCAATAAATCCTCTTTCTTGTAACTTCCACATGTGATTTATTATAACCAACATTGAATATTTGATTAGGTGGGCAGAAGGAGAACCTACAAAGGATTGCACAACATTGATTGTGACGAAGTTTATATATAAGAGCATTAGACGGTTTGGATGTCCACTTTAAGAATTACAAGTGATCAAGGAAAACATTTTGTAAATGAAACAATTTGAGAACTTTTGGAAACTTTCATGATCAACTGTAACAAAAGTACACCTTATCACCTGCAAGAAAATGGTGCAAGTGACACATTCAACAAAATTTTGGGCAAGATATTAATGAAGGTATGTGATGGAAATGCTACAAGTTGGGACCAAAAGATCCTTGCAATACTATGTGCTTACCACACAACATATAAAAGGCTCACAAAATTTTCCATTTTAGCTAGAATATTGTTTATATGTGGCATTGCCAATACAATATATGGTTCCCAATTCAAGGTTAGCAATCTCTACAAGGCTGAATGAAGAAGAACTTGTAAGAGAAAGGTTGATAGAGTTGGAAAAATTGGATGAGAAAAGACTAATTGCAGCTTATAATCACCAAAAGAGAAAATAAGACAAAAAGCATGGCATGACCACAATATTAGGAATGAACAGCTGGAAACTAGAGATGTAGTTTTGTTATACAATAGCAAGATTACAAATCTAGGAAAATTGAAAATGTGGTGGCTTCACCCATATCCCATAAACTCATATACAAAAGATAGGGGCTATAAAATTGAAAACTCCAATTGGTGAATTGTTAAGTGGTTATGTAAATGGTGCTTGGCTAAAACCTTATAATGTCGAGGATCAAAGCTAAAATGAGGTAGTAAGTGTGAAAGGAACACAATGTATAATGTGTACCATGTATATTATAATATATATAATTAGTTTCAATCTATTCATCGCGTAGAGGAGAAAAGCCTCTCAAAATGAAAATGGGAAAGTTAACATAAAATAGACAAAAGCAATAATGAACTTAGCGTTGATGTTAGCAAAGTGAGCAAAAAATTATAAAAGGAGGTTGAGTGGAAGGTAAAGCACCAAATTTTTTTAAATGCAAAGTGTGAAGTAGTGGGTGAGCTAAGCAATTAGGGAAAATTTGAGGGTTTGTGAGCTAGAGTTAAACAAAGAATGGTGAAGTAAGGAAAATAAAAAAGGATCAATGGCAAGTACTTCCACACCACAACTCATAGAGGTAATAATTTCAAACAAATCATTTACAAACCATTCACATGGAAGGCAATGGAGAATAACCTTCAAGAGGCCTTCTCAAATATACTTGGAGGAGTGATCAATGATGAGGATGTAAGAAAGTATATATATTTGAAGCTAATAGAGATGGACCACTTTGGAATTGTAGAGGGGGGTAAAATACTAAAGGTGAGTAATAGTGATGAACATTTAGCAAAATACACAACCATTGGCAAGTTGAAGCTTGACGTAGGGGAAGAATTTCTGAGCTTCGAGGATGAGCACAAGTGGATAAGATTGGTGTTGAGTTAGATCCATAGAGACTTCATGTATTTGGATCAATCATTTTGCATAACCAAAGAATCAATCAAGGTAGTCATGGTTTATGGGGTAGACGAGAATTGCCTAAGTTAAATTTAGTGATCAGATTAAATGCACAGAAATTAATTCAAAATCAGACACAAATAACACAGCAGATACCCTGGGAAAACCCTCCTCTTGAGGGAGAAAAAAACCAGCAACAATATATCACTTATATATTGAATTTCAACAACAATGATCTACTTACAAGAGGTCAATTTGCAGATCAGAATATAAGCATTAGATATGATGCAACACAGAAATACAAAGAGACAATTCGCTGACAGAGAAACTCAGCCTTCAACTATGATCTGCACTTGTAAATAAACTCGCACTTGATGATCTCAACTTGTGACGAATATACTTGAATGGAATGAATGATCAACAAAGAGAGAAACATTGAATATATATACAATATAGAAAGGTCGTCACTCTTCAAATCAAGCCGGCCATCATAGAGGAATGCGCCCCTTCATTAAGTCGTATCCAATGAGCAAGAAGTCGGCCACATAAGGAATCACGCCATTTCAAGGTCAGCTTGATAACAAATGTATTTCTTTATTGAACGTGCCTCTTCATTAATCAACATGTCGGCCTTAACAAACAATTGCAACTCAACAATAAATCGTGCCTCTTGAGTGAATCGATGTCTCAATAAATTAAATAGCTCTAAGCTATGATTTAATTTATTAACATGAAGCAAAGGAGATCGCTGGAAGAATATGACCGACGCTGTTATTAACAGCAACAGCCTAAAAGGGTGAAGAACAAATATGTCAGCTTTGATAGGGGCAATATTTGATGCAAGTATTTTAGTAGTAAGCAAAGTTTGCGACCTTAAGAGTTAGATACCCAACAAAAAGTATAGTCTACAAAATCTAACATACCAACACAGATGATTCCTCAATTGCTACTTGTATATACACCGCATATGAGATGGTCACAATTGGGAAAAAATATGATCTTTGCTAAACCCTATAGGAACAACTCATGGACAATATCAACAAAACCAAAAAGAACCATCATGAATTTAGTTATGGGTCCTTAATAATATGCCTCACATTCTATTTTATGAGTGAGTTGCTTGGATTTGGGAAGTGCATATGGAGATCAAAAAAATCAATGGGTGGCTAGATCCTTAAACATATAGAAGGTTTTCTTGATTAAAAGGTTTATAAATTTGTCTATGACTTGTTTTGAAAAAATTCCAAACAAATATGCAAGAGAGGGAGAGGTTGAGTTTAAAGGTTGCGAAGAAACTAGAGAATGATGTTTTTGTTGTAGATAAAGACTACATTCACTTAGATGTTGTTGAACCAAGGACCTTTTTGGTCTTGGAGCTTCCCTATAAAGCAAGTGAAAAATTACTAGAAAGGACAACAACAATCTTCTTGCTTGACCAAAAGACTTGTTGTGACCTTTTCACACATCGCCCCATCGCAAATGGGGACCCCCAGTAGTCTGCTAGTTTTTAGGGTTTTGTCTCCGCGCAACGGTTTCATGAGGTGACTTCTTTCAGAGTTTCAAGTCAGTCTTTTGAGAGTCATCCAAGCCAAGTCAATAATCCATGCTTGAATCAGTGCATAAACGTCATGGAAGTGTTCAGAAGGCCCGAGAGACGAGGATCGCCTGTGCTTTGGGCTAATTCTGACACTCCCTATTTTTTAGGGAATCTGCTTTTTTGCTTTTTTCGTTTTTTCATTTTTGGCATTTTTGGACCAAACGGGGTTCCCTATTTTTTAGGGATTTTGCTTTTTCTATTTTTAGAAAGTCAACCCTGGTCAGCGAGTCAACTTTCCATCTTTAGATCCAAAAATCAACCAAAAAATCAAAAAAATCATTGAAAATCAAGGTGAAAATCGAAAAATCAAGTAAAAAATCAGGAAAAGCATGGAAAATCAGTCAAAAATCTGAGAAAAATCAAACCCAAAAGCATGAGAAAATCTGGAAAAATCATTGAAAAATCAGTCAAAATCATGAGGGAAATTACCAAGAAATCAACCAAAGGGCATGAAGTTCATGATAAAATTTTGTCTAAGTCTGGAAAATTCGCCATCAAGAAGGAATGATCAGCCATCAGCAAGGTCGGCCCTTAAAATGTGGGACATGGCAAAGACTCTTCAAAGTCCGCCATACCTTAGAGAAAAAATGGCAAGCCTTCTTTGAAGTCCGCCATGCCTTGGATAGAAATGGCAAGGAAAGTATGAGGTCGGCCCTTAAAATGAGGGACTTGGCAAGACATGTCTAAAGTCCGCCCCAACTTGGCAAGACCCTTCCAAACTCCGCCCAACTTTGGCAAGATGTGTGGAAAGTCCACCCAAGCCTTGAGGAGGATGGCAAAGCACTTAGAAAGTCTGCCCTTGACTTGGCAAAACACTTGGGAAGTCCGCCTAGGCATAAGGAAGAAAGAAAAATCCGAAATTTTCCTTAGTATGGAGGCCTAGAAGGGGAGAAAATTGAAATTTTGGCTAAGTATTTTAATGTTTTAAAGAGGGAGAAATGCGAATTTTGGCTAAGTGTGAAAGGCAAGTGCTTGAGAAAGTCCGCCATGCCTTGGCAAGCCTAGTGTGAAGTCCGCCATGCCTTGGTGGAAGATGGAAAGGACTTGAGGAAGTCCGCCTAGGCCATGGCAAAGGAAGTAGAAAGTCCGCCTAAGCATGAGAAGAGAAGAAAGATTTAAAAATTCGCCTAAGTATGAGTGCCTAGAGAAAACTGATGAAGTTGGCCAAGTATACAGAGGAAAATGCATATGGCAGAGAGGCAAGAAAGTCTACCCTTGGCTAGAAGGGATAGAAAATTTGTCAAGTATCATGGAATTTTGCCTAAGGGAGATATCCAAACACAGACTTTGCCTAGAGAAATTTGTCCGACCAAGAGAAAAATTGATTTCGGCATAAGAAAATGTGCCCTGCACAATTTGAAGTCCGCCATGGCAGAAGAAAATGAGGATTTGGCGTAACATTTATTGACGAGATGGCTAGAATTTTAACTTGGCTAGACGAAAATTGGAATAAATTTGGAAAATAAACTTTTAGCCAAAGAAAAAGGAGAGAAAATCAAAATAGCCATGGGTCCAACACGAACGGGTTGGAAATAAATTGAAATATTTTAAATTATTTCCAAATACTCAGAAATTTAAAACGCCTTGGGCAAAATAAAATTCGCTAGAGATGTATTGGAAGGAAATAAATTGCGCCGGACAAAAATAAAATCCATGGGCAAAATTAAATTCGCCATGAATTAAAGCTGGGAAAATTGAATTTAATTAAGGCATTTAATATTTTCAAAATCTCGAAAAAATTCAAAGATAAACATCTAAGAAAAATCGATTTTGGAAAATCAAAAAGATTTGACTGGATAAGCTCGCCATGGAGTTTTTTTGAAAAATAATGGAAACTTGCCTAACCAAAGAAGAGAAAACAAATCGAGATCGAGAGAGAAGGCAGTTGCTAAAACAAATCAAGTTCTTCAGCGTTATAATGAGTTTCAACAACTCATTTTTCACAAACACAGCTGAAGAGAAGTTAATCTCTCAAAATTCTAAGATGATCAATCCTTCTGCAGGCAAGATCGATTTTCTCAGAGGAAGGAATAATTTTATGCTAAAGAAGTAATTTTTCCGGAGAAGTGAAGAGTTTTTTTGGCTGAAAGTCGAATTTCTTAGCAAGACTGGCGCACTTTGTCACTTGCTTTTTGATCAAATTCTCAAAGTTTAAATCTGATCTGCAGCCAGAAGTTCTTTCCTGAGGTTTGAAGTTCAATTGGATAAATTCGCCATTCTCCTTCTGTCTTTTTCATCTTGGCTAAGTTTTGGCTAAAATTTCAATAAAATTCATTTACTTTCAGCTTGCTTTTTCGCAGAAGTTTAATTATTTAATAAGCTGAAAGTAAAATATTCAAACACAAGGCACAAAAATAAATTATTTTAAAAAGTCTCCGTATTAATGTTAATATTTTTGACTGCAGGTTGATGACCACGGTGGGAGAATCGTCAAAGAAGGTGCCAATGAAGTTCGCCAGCAAAGGCGCACAACGAGAGTCGAAAATAAATTCATAGTGGAAAAATGTTGCAGACACCGATCTGGGACATGTTGACTTCATAGAGTTCAAGAAAAGAGTGTATGGACAGGACGGACTTCCGACACCAATTGCCAGACGAATGGTGAGAAATGGAATTTTTCAGGCAGTTGGATTCCCGCCGGCGATGGACTGTGCTGAATTAATGGTAGAATGTGCCATCCACTACGATGCTCAGAAAAGACAAATCATTGCACCTGACGGAAGGATTCTGGCTCACCTAGGCGAGGTAGCCATACAAGAAACATTCGGCATCCCAGCACATTCCCGTACCACCTACAAAACCAAGGAGGAAGCCAAGGGATTGTATGACAGCCAGTCAGAATTATGTGCCACAAATGTTAATAAGGCATGGCTGGAGAAGCCTAAAACGTCAATAAAGAAGATGCCTAAGAGGCCACACTGGACAAATTTTAAAGAAGACTATGGGGACATCATTTTGATGCTGAACAGAATAGCGGGCAACCCACAAGGTGCATATTTTGAAAATTGGATGTATTATTTTATAGACGAAATCACTTCCGGCGTGAAAATGTTTAACTGGTCCCAAATGATAAGTAACAATCTTCACGAGCAGTTGGTCAATTTGGAAAAGACAGTCTTTTCACTTGAGCTCGTATATTGTCTACTTATTGGCCAGGTCATATAAATACCCAGGACTAGTTTGCAAAGGCAAAGTTGGCAACGGAGAAAATGAACTCAGGCCTTATGATTGCTACCCACAACTCCAGCTGAGGGAGAAATCTCATTTCAGGCGGGTGCACGATGCCTTCTTAATGTATATCACCAGAACACTTCAAGGAGGAGTGCATCAAAGGCTGAGTCATGAGGCAAAGAGTTTGATCAGTAAATACGGATCCTAGTTCATCCAGTTTCTAAAATTTACATATGTCAGGATCCAGGGATTTACTGGAAATCCCTATAAGTTGCCCATCTATCTGACAAATCGGATGATCCTGCTTGAAGTCCTGAGGCAGCTGGAAGAATATCAAAACATCCAAAGGCCGAGTAAGAAGGCGGTTGTTACATTCCCATTCTTTATCGGGAATATGTTAGAATCCTGTCCATCAGTGCAAGCAGCTGAGAGCGCCAGGTTGGAAATCCAGTGGTACCCGTTCACAGCCTATAAGTCCAGGGCCAATTTTGACCCACATCATCATATCCGGACAGTGGATGGGAGAAGGTACAAGCACAGAGTGGAACTGGAGGACTTCTGGGCGAACACTGCTGATGAATATGAGGTCAGGAGAAGATTATGGTCTAGAATGCCAGTAGACTTCATGAGGGTGATCGAACTTTGTTGGGTGCCTGATCAGTTGCAGGACGATGGGAATTATGTCCAGCCACGCTTCGAGGAAAGCCGACCTCTTCCTTCCATGATGTGGTCAGAGCCTGAGCACTCGGATTTGGCAACCTTGATGAGACCAGTGACCAAGTACTCTCAGTGGTGGGTCGACCATCATGTCCAGGAGATGAGACAAAAAGGAATAATGCTCACGTATGATTTACTGAGCGAGACGGAGTCGTACTCCTCCAATGCTGGCGCATCCCATCAAGACTTGGTTGAGATTGGTGAAAAAAGGAAGGAAGTAGTTCCAAGTATAGAACTTGTCCAGAAAAGACAGAGGGGAGAACCATCTCGCTTCGTAGCATCTTGGAATAATGATGAGCTAGTGGCCACCGCAGATGAATCTTTGGCCGAAATGATGAGACCTTCTGAAATTCAAGAAGAGAACAATGAGCCTATTTAGTTGGATAATGATGAGCCCTCATCTCCTACAGGCACAAAAATATTAGGTTCAGATAATGAGATGGAAGTCCAAAATGATGACTTCGAAGAGGGAATGATTTCCGTCCTCAGAGGAGTCTTGGATGTTCCAAATGAAGAGAACGTTCAGGAGGAAGATGGTATCGAGCAGCCTACCATTCCGGACTGGCTGATAGAGAGGATGAAGATTCAGGCACCAGTCGAGATTCAAGATGAAGATGATACTGCGGATTTCTTGGCAAGGTTGGAACAGGTTGCAATTAAAAAGCATGCCAAGAAATTTTCTACCATTCAGAGGGACGAGGCCGACAGTCGTTCCATACACATCGCAGTACCAACAGTGGACAAGACGCAAGATGAGATCACTCCCAAAGAATACGCCATAACCACTATAGACCTTAGCCCGACAACAAAAGGCCAGGAAGTGGAGGAACTAGATAATTCTGTCTCAACTGTCAAGGCGAGACTGGAAAAGGAAGTGGCGAAAAAGAAGGAATATAAAAGGGAGGTTGAACACCTGAAGGAGTATATACGGCATTTGACCCAACCACTCGATCAGGGTGATGCAGTAGCTCCTCCTCTCCTTAATCCCTCACAGGAAATAGCCAAGGATGTGGAGCAAGGGATGGTCACAGCCAAGGAGGCTCAGGAATGGATGGTAGGCGAGGGCACAGAATTAGCCTCGTTCATGGAGAAATTGGTACTTGGCTACGGGAAAACTTCTTCTTTTCTTTTCAGATTGGTTGATATGGCAGAAACTTGGGACAACCTTCCAGACATTCAGGAGAGGTTTATTCCATGCCTCAGGGTCCTGAAGGGCATTCCAAGAGAAGATTTGGTTGAAAGAAAGGTGATTGTTGCAGGAGCAGCGTATGATTTTCACTATTGGTTTTGGGCAGTGACTATACGGAGAGAGATTCTGGAGAGGGCGAAAGCGGACGGGCTCAGAGTTGAAGAGCAAGTCAAAGAAATCTGGGAGAAAATTTATATGATAGCTGCAGATGTGTTTGACTGTGAGATGGTCCGGGAAAACAACATGCAGTTGGAGAGGTTGGAAGCATACAAGGTTCGTGAGGCTTTTCCGCTATCGAACTGCCACTCCTAAGACATGGATTTCACAAAAGGATCTAATCTCTTGGCCATCCAGAATGATTTTGTGAGACAGGAAGCGGACTGGGAAAACACCTTCGCCAAATGTGTCGAGGATTTGGATGGACTTGAATTCAGGATTAGCATGCTGCCGCCGGTCA
>VDFB02000013.1:220797516-220807525 GCA_007258455.2 Sequoia sempervirens
GAAAGTGATCAACTCTGCTTGCATGTTACCTCGTTGTGTAGCTCTCGAAAAACCCATAAAGAATATCCTGACATGTGCTGAGAAATCCTGCATGCAAACCCTAAAAATAGCCTCTAAAGCCTGAGTCGTTGAAATTCATCATCTCATTTTGCATGTTACATCACCGCGAAGGTTTCGAAAAACCCACAAAGAATCTCCAGACATGCATCTGAAAGTCCAACATGCAAACCCTAAAAATGACCCCCGAAGGCAGAACTGTTAAAAATAGTAAGTTGTTTGTTTCATGCTTTAAAATTTGGTAAGTGATGAGTTCTGGCGTTCTAAGTGCAAATGAAGCTGTCGCACTCTTGAAAATCCCAAAGGAAAATAGGGTCTCCAAATTACATTTACTAAAATAGCAAGTTGTCAATTCGAGTACCCGGGCGAGCTGTTTGAAGCATCCTACCGTAGTGCTAGCTCGAATTTGATTAAATAACCCAATTTGACCGTAGCCCTGGCGATTGTAAACCCATTCACCTTAAAGCCCTCCGTGACGCAGCAAAAATTGAAATCTAGGTAAAATGGCAAGTACATCACTGGTAAAGAACGCATACAGAGAGAAACAAACCCAAAACCAAAGCCAAAAGACCCGAATGGAGCAAAAATTAGGGGGACCCCATCTTGAATGGGGTGATGTGTGAAAAGGTCACAACAGTTCCCAATTAAACAAATTAACAATCTGAAGGAATGAAATAACTATTTTATAACCATTAAGTAATTTTCAGAATTTCCTTTTCAGCTGAAGAAACAATTAATTGTCTAACTAATCAACTGCAAATCTTTACATATGATCATTTAAGTAAAAGGAAATAATAATTTATTGCAGTATAGATAGTAAACTTGAATTGACAAATGCATGTACCTGGAATTTACGAGAGAGAAAAAGAGTACAATTTGACTTCATCTACCGTGCTGGAATGTTAACAACCTTATTTGAGAGCAACATCAACAAGGGCTTTTCCACAATCATAGAAGATCTCAATATTTCTTGCAATACTCATTCAAAATTTGCATCATTCATTTGTCATAATTGCAAAAAAGTAAAATTGTTTTTAAGTATCTAGGGTGGGATGTAACATCAATGAAGAGTCTTCTTTTAATTTCTTGTATGACAAATCTACAATGTATAGCTAAGTTTGATGGTCAACAAGTGATCATTAGAAAACACAACCTTGAACTTGGTTGAGCTTTGTGGAGATAATTTTTAAACCTACCATGCAGATAGTTATTGATTCCATGAATGCAATGAACAAGAGTAGTAAAGAGTATAAGGACAAATATATTACCAAATGATTCTCTAAAAAATGGATAGTTGACCTTGATGAGACTCTTACTCTAGTTGTTGAAGGATTCTCTTAGAAAGAGGGATTTGCTCTTGTTGAAGCTTTTGCTTTAGTTGTTGGATATTTTGAGTTGCATGGGCAAGATACCCATGAACTCAGATATTTATAGTTGAATGACTATGATGAATGTCAAGAAAGGCCTCCTGTCCCACACTGTCATGGAAATGTGTCCATCTGTTCCTGTCCTAGAAATGCTGTGGAATACTGTTTTTTGGTGTTTTGCATTTGTTTCACTTAGCATTCATTATTTGTTGATTCAAATCTTGATAGATCACGTCCACAGAACCTGAATACTTGATCTCCATAATTGCTTGATATGGATACCTCAAATCTACTGAGTTAAATGTTGCCTGTGAAAATAATTAATTTTAAAGTGTGGATATTGAACTCAATATTCCATCCTTCCTTACACTTCTGGGGGTGAGAAAGGTGCTGTACACCATTGGTTAGGGGATCTGTTCCTATAATGGCTCAGGCAAATAACAATATCATTTGACTTTCACTTAGTTGTGTGATGAATATGCACAAAGGACTCTAAGAGAAGATTATACAATAAAGAGAGCTAAAATGATCCCAGAAGCAGAAATACCTGAACACAGTTTTTGGATGCTATGCATCTCATGCATATAGGCAAATCACATCATCTTGGCCGAGAGCTAAAATGACTCCAAAAGAGGAAATACATAAGTATAGTTTTTGGATGCTATGCATCTCAATCGTGTAGGTAAATCACATGATCTTGGCCTTTGAACCAAATAAATAAATATGACCTTCCCTAAGTTTCAGCTAGGCAGGAGAGGGTCCAAAACCTTTCTTGTTTCTTAGCAATTTGCACAGATCCCCATTGTGGGGGGGATTTTGATTGACTTCTACTTCTTAAGTGTTTTTTGCCTAACTTCAAATAATTCAAGGCATAGAGCAAAATTACAAAGTACTTAAAAAAATAGTATAAAAAGATGTATAAGAATTACAATGTTGAATTTACAAATAAAACTTTGGCAAACTAGTAAAAACTAAAAACTAAACTACTTAAAATACTATTAATACTACTTAAGTCTTAAGTTCTTAACAATTAACATTGAAGTTTGAACAATGAAAATGTCGAATTCGAAATTTATATTTAAGATTTCATAGTGATGATTACAATGAGTACAATGATGTCAAAATAACAAAATGGAGTGAAGTGAGGCCCCTAATCATCTCCAAACTCCTCATCACTAGAACTTCTAGAAGTGGACACATGGTCAAGCTCTGCCAAACTAATAACAACCAGCCTTGCTTGTGTAACTGTAGCATCCTGATCAATTTGTGCTGGCTCCTCTGGCTCTACATCCCACCGTGTTGCTGGACTCTCTTTTTACACAAGTGTCTTGCGTTCAATGAGATGCAAAGAACTATGCACAATGACAAAAAGGTGTGGGAGTCTTTTGGGCATCCCTAGGATGGTTGAGGGACGCCTAGCCATCCTCGAGACATCTCGACGTCCTTGTCGTCCCAACAGTATTCCTTGCATTTTGGTGGAAGTGGTGGGGTGTGGGTGGGATGTCTCCTTGGCGTCCCCATGTCCTAGGGACATCACCGTCCCTGATACACGTCTTGGGGACGTCCAGGGGCCCCTGCCGTCCCAGGGACATTCCTTGCATTTTGGTGGCAGTGGCGGGCCATGGGGAGGACATATCCCTGGTGTCCCCACATCCCGGGGACGGTGAAACGTTAGGATTTCAGGAGAGGACGCATCCTCATGGTTCAATGATAATCCCCCATTTTCCATGAAAGAGAGATTTTGGTTCTCTTGCTTAGAGTTTTTCTTAATTTCTGGGATCAACATGATCTTAGGATTAAATTTCACCAAGCTTCTTTGGAGAAGCCTTTTCTTGGAAGGGGAGTTTAATTCCTTGATGTTCTAGGATAAAATTATCATTGGGTAACCTTTGATCTCTTGGTGGCTGCCAATATATCTTCCAACTGAGAACGATTTTGTATGGCTATGTCTGCTTGGACTGCTGGCTATAAAGCTATAAAGCTGCATACCTGTTTGGTCTGCCGGCCTTAGAGCTACCAAAATTTCTGTTTCTTTTCTTTGACCTTCTACAATTTATGGATTGTAATTGCCTTATTGCTTAGATCCACATCCTCCTTGAATGCCCGTATTGTTTCATTCTTGTTCCTAATTAGTAGCATTTAAAAGGGTATTCAATGAAGAGCTTAGCCTAATAACTTCCTCCTCAAGGTCCTGGGTTTTTTTCTCTGCTTCAGGATCCTGTTAACAGTTTTTCCAGATTGCCTTTGAAGTTTAGTCCTCCATCATTCCTTCATTTTTGTCTGTATATCAATTATGAAATTGAGTTTCCTTGACAATATGTACACCTAGCTTCTTGTTCATTGACAGTATTTTCTAGATTCTTGTTCTAGGCTGTATGGTTTTTTTGGGTTTAATTAAACCCTCATTATCTTCAACAGGCTCCTTTACACCTTTTCCTGATTGCTTTTTTTTCCTAAAAGCTCTGGGAATTCTTAAATGAAATGTTTGTATCCATGGCATACAGAGATGGGCCCTTACGTTGAAAAGCTTAGAGATGTCAATTGCCACCCTCAATGACCTGGCAATAATCTCAAAGATGTATGGGGACCAAAACTCCTGGGGAAGGAGAAATACGAGCATATCTAGATTGGGGAAGGGTATTTTGTATTTCCCTGTGAGAAGCTGGAAACTCACATGCCCATGTTTCGTAAAGAGGCCCACATTCTGATAGAAGTATGGCCCTCCATTGAAGACACCATACTTTATCTTATTCATTTGAAAAAATAAAAGCTATAAGTAACCCTTGGCACAAGATCTCAGTTCATAATCTCCTTTGATTTTCCAATTTTTCTGAGCCCAGAAGTACACATCCTACAAGAATAACTAAGGCCAAAAAATCTATTGATCGATCTTCTACCATACAGACGAGAAACATTCTTTCGGAATTTTCATGCATTGGTCCATGCCTCTCCTGGATTGGTTGATCTTCTGCTTACCACTTACAGCTAAAACATTATCAGTTTATTTCTCCAATGGCAATGAGTCAGATCCAGTGACCATGTTTCTGAACCAGTTCCAGTGATCATCATTTTGTTTTTCATTATTAAAACAAGCATACATTCCATGACATTATGGTATTAGAGGAGGCCCTTCCGTTTCAACAATTTTTGGTTTGGTCCAGTTTGGTAGTAGTGATCATTGGTTAACACTTCCATCTTTAGTATCTTTTTATTTACATGCCTTGTGTTTCTGTTAGACAGTCACGTTCTTGTCTTTTGATTGAAGTGACTATCATTCCAGCAGGACTCCATGCTCTCGATATACTGGGTTTTGGACTAAGTATCAAATGCAGGCATGTTCTTCAAGAATTAAAACAAATTGTGTTCTTCTATTGACTGGAGAAAAGAATACAAAATTTCCTGCCATTTCACATCAAGGGGAATTATAATGATTGTTTTAGCATTTTTAACTATGTTTTAACATTGTAATTCTTTTTTGTTGTGATTCAGATTCTGTATATTAGTTTGGACGTCAAGGTAACCAAAGTTTTGCAAAAAAATCTAAAATGATGTTGACAAATTTTGATTTTCTACTTTGAGATGTTTTATATTTTAAAATATGTTAAAAAACCTACTAATAAAGTAAGGAAGGAAAATGATCCAGCCATTTCTTTGGCTGCCTTGACTCTCTAGTCTTTACCTTTCTCCATTATGTCTGCCCCTGTGTTTCCATTTTCCACATTCAAACTTACATTTCTAAACAAGTTTTAATCTGTTACTCAGGTTGATACTGGAGGAATCTCAGATGTGCAGTCCCAAAACACAAGTAACTCTAAAAGCAATGCAGAAGATCAAGATGTTCTCATGTCAATTACAGATTAATATCTGATCTTAGTTTTATTTAATGCTGCTTATTGAGAACTTGTGGCACTTGTATTATAATCTATATAGTTTTCTTTTGTTCTTTACATTATCTTTCATCAGGTCGTTTGGGCCAATGAGGTATCTTCTACATGCATTTATCCAATTCTGTGATTTCCATGGAGTTCCAAATGGATGTACTTATTACAGTTAACAAAAATGTTTGAAGCATTGTAAAACCAATACCAGAATCACTCCATGTAGATTTGTAAGCTCTGAAAGTCTGTACATTTTAAAGTATCTGCGTGGATAGCCTTGTTACTCAACAAACATCTATATGCATGATTAAATGATTGTCCTGTCACAAATCAAATGATGGCCTGGGAAAGGATACTTTTAAAAATTTTATGGCAAATTTATCACAGTACTACAACCTTATTTGTATATTTTTCATATTTTAATTAAGTTTTCATTTAGCTGAACATACTAGGGATGTAATGAGAACCATGGCAGCTTATTGTCTGATTTGTCCCTTGCAAGTTATAACATATAACTGGAATTCCTTTGTAGTATCTCTGGCTCAGTTTTTGGAAGAGCCTGGAAATTTAATCTTTGTTGTATTATTGAAATATTTAACTGCATATTTGATTATCAGGACATAATGCTAAAACTGATATTCAGGAATTGACGATTGGTTTCTTTAAATAGGTTTGCAACTACTTGCATCTTTGTCAGCCAGGCATTTTAATTCGTGTTGATGACCTAGCAAAGACTATGAATGTTGTACCCGAAGAATGGTGGAAACAAAGTTAATGCCTGGACACATGATAAGTACTTTTGCAGTTGTCAAAAAGGCACTGGAATTTTGGGATTAGATCATGGAAAGCATATATGATATATATTATGAAAACTTGTGTTTTCAAGCTTTGCATGAATGCCATTTTAATGTGAAAGCTTACACTAGTAGTAGCAACCATGAATTGCCCAAACTGAAATATAACGTTCCCTTACTACAATTTGTATTTGGAAACCTCAGTCCTTGGATAAAACGTGCTCTCACATCAACACACGAGCACTCTTCCAAATATCTTTCAGAACATGCAAGACCACATCTTGGCTGAAGTAAAATAGTAAACTAAGATTGGATCGATGCAAGAGTTTATTAAACCACCTTTAAAATGAAATCATATTTTGTGTGCTACATGCCACTGCAATGCTACATGGGCACCGAAGGAGAAATTCAATTGGACTGTAAAACTTGATTAGCAAATCTATCTTGTAGGGAATTGCCTTGCTGTGGCTGCCTTATGTTTTGCATCAATTTGACCCTTAATATGTTGCATTTTTCTTCAAGGGAAGGTTTCTTTACTGACATGGTCAATCACAATTGAATTTCAAATATTTAATTAGTTTCTCTTGAATAGACAAGTGCATTACGTGTATCCTTCTTGTGAACGACTAGATGCATTGCCCCTGTATAATAAATTCATTCTTCAGCATCAATGACATCTCCCACGATTAGTGAACTTCCTTTTATAGGTTCCAAATGATCTCTACAAACTTAATCAGAAGGGTGCGTTATCATTAAAATACTACGAAATCATTGAGTACGGTGAGCACTTTCTTTCTGTTTGCTAAGAAATTTAAATGAAAATGGTTTCTATCTTGGGAAACATCAAAATATATGGTGTTTAAAGGGAAAATGAGTGTATGAAAAACTACAATGATTGAGTTCACAATACATTCTGTGATCATCAAAGATTTGTAGAGTAGAGACATCATTGGTCATGCTGATCATGATTCCAGATTATACTCCTTTTCTTCCTTTGGTTCTGTCGACTTTGAGATGGTTTGAGTATAGATGACATTGATACCATCAATGAAATATCCCAACCAATATATATGCAATCTTTCTGATTTTTGCAATACAAAATGAGGCCCTAATTTTTTGATTTTAAACTTCTGCTCAAACCTTAGTTTGCTGATAATTTTTTTTGAGTTTATGACAACAGCATTCAATCATCCCAATAACATCAAAACTCATAGCAGATTTGTTTAATCATGAACAAGTATGATACCAACACAATAGATCACCAAGATATCCACCAACACATGCCAAAATTTTGGTATTCAAAGTTCAGTTCACTGCTACAAATCAGACCTACTTATTGATGCAACGTCATAATGAAATGGGTTACAAACATGCCGAACACATACATAAGTTTGCTGTTATGAAGAAAATCTAATTATGCAATGAAAATGATCTCCCACCCTAACCCTATATGGGCGAATTGCTCCAGCTCACACCAATGCAAATAAAATGCAAGTATATGATGAAAAATGAGTTCAAAACCCTACCAATAAGGGTGTGTTGGCTTGCTGGTCTGATTATAGGGTTTGCAACCTTTGAAAATATGAAGAATATCTTTCAACTTCTCCAAATTTGCCCCTCCCAACTAGTTGCCTATGGTGACGCAAAAATTTAAGCATAAAACTATAAGAAAATCTCCATTGAAGCGCATGTGAACCTTTGTCATGAAGTTTTCCATTGAAGAGCTAGGTTTTTGTCCAACTCCTATATTTTTAAGGGTTTTTGTCCTTAGAATATTTGCCAAAGTGCTGATTAGAAAAGCAGAGATAAATTGTTGTTCAAATGCCTCCAAAATGACCTTGTATTCATATGAATCATCCCTTATACCTCCCAAAATGGCCAACCCAATGTGGGCGCCAATTTTGTAATTTAAAATTGTTTTTAATTTATTTTTTTATTCCTTCTTTTGGGCACCAATTTGACTTTTAATTTTATTTATTTATTTATTATTTTTTCCATGTTATTCCTTCAAAAGGGGTATTTGTTTAACCTTTTTTCCATCATCTCCATGCCAATTAAAAATTATTTAGGTTTAAAGTATATATATAATATTTTTCGAGGCCCCAAAAGTCAAAAATTCAAAAATATTATTTATGCTTAATTTTTCCTTGTTCGTCCTGAGAAGGGACATTGCAATCCTCCCTTTCAGAAATTGCTTGTCCTCAAGCAATGACAAACATGCCACCGCTTGGATTCCATATCATCACACTACCATACGTATCAAAATTGAGGAGATAAATGTACCTCAAAGAACCATCAACACCAACAATTCAACTTCAAAGGATTCCTCACGAATGTGCAAGATGCCCCTTGTAGTTGCATAGACGAACATATCAACCCCTCCTATGTTGCTGATATAAATTAGAACATCAACCTCCCAATTGAAAATTAGACCCAAGTGGATGCAAGTATCATCGCCAATGTCGTGATGATGGAGTTTCGTACGTTATTCCCCAATGATGGAGTGATGATCCAAACCTCTCCAAAATAACCTAACAATTGCTATCCTCCAAGTGGCCTGTAGGATATCCATGTGCAATATGGCAAAACGACCATCTCCTAGCAAAGTTTGGAGTGGATCTTCATGAACTAGGGCAAGAATGCCAAGATCCTCATGCTTTCTCCTAATCCCTATGACATAATCCAGCTAGAACACAAGCATTAGTAACTCAAAACCAAACATTATAGCAATACCTCCATACCTTATGTCAAAGTGTAGCTTCACCTCCCAAATATGCCCAAATAAGGCAAGTGCCTCTATGGCATGCATCACAAATCTCTGAAATAGGGCAACCTCCAATGCTACCAAAGAGTCAATATGATGCACTTCGTCATTAACCAACTCTTCATTTTCTAAAGAGATCAATGAATCAACACAAATTGAATCACTTATGCCTCCCTCTCCATGTGAATATTTTGCACTAGTGGCTGATCCACTAAGTGTATGCTCGACTTCCCTAACCTCCTCTAGGGTTTGGGCCTTCAAGGGCCCCTCAAACAAAGGCAACTCATGATGCAAATCAAGTATATGAACAAATTATTTTGAATCATACCTTTCCACTTGTCCACCCAAATTTGCATGTTCTTCTAGCTTGTTTTCTTCAAGAGATTTTTCCTTTGCTTGGTCCCCCACTAAGCATTCTTCCCTTGGAAGAAATAGAGATCTAAGGTGTGACTCCCTTTGCCTCCTTGCTTGATCTAGCTAGTTACAACGTTCCTTGACCTCTTGCAATTGATGTTTTGCTCGGGTAACCAACATCTTTGCTCTTCTCGCTCTTTGCAACCACCCATTACACATATCTTGTGTCCTTTCCACATCTTTCATAGTATGATATGTAAAATCAAATCTTTTATTGCTTGGATTCACTATACATTCCTCATTTTTGACACTCACATCTTGAGTGCAATCATTAGGGGATCCCTCAACACCATCCCCTCATGTGACAATGTTGCTATCTCATGGTTATGCTCAGAAATATGATAGGTGTCATAAAACAGAAAATCAGAACTTACGTCATACCTCTTTGTAGTGCCTTCAAGGGACTCAATCAAGTCTTCATCCTTTGCTAGTTGTCCATCACCAAGTGTTGATCCAATAGGTGTATCCATCTGAAAGTTGCATGTCTCTCTAGTTATGATAACTTGGCTGTCTTGAACCTCCATCCTCTTGGCTGCCATGCCCTTTGATAGATCCTTATTGATACCTTTCAACACTATTTGTTTTCCTTTTGATGTGAACTCTAACTCCATCCTTTGGAAGTCCTGAACATATCGACCAAGTGATTGTAACCATTGGATTCCTAACACAATCTTGGTTCCACCAATGCCGACTGTATAGAATTCATCAACCAATGAATAGTCATCCAATTGAATG
>VDFB02000013.1:220807625-220829642 GCA_007258455.2 Sequoia sempervirens
AAGAACTGATTACAATCAATCACACAAGTGATTATATCCACATATCCAAGTAGTTCCACAAAAAGGGGTTCTAGAAACCTCATGAACTCGGATGGCTTCAAAAAGCCAAAAATATAGCAATTGGATTTTCTTTAAAAAAGCTTCAAACAGTTGAAATGATCAATTTTGACCAAGTTCAACATAATGACTCATGAAACCACCCTTAAAAAACTCTCAACTTCTCCAAAAAAAGAAATAAATGTCCCTATATGCTCTCCTTGTGTCTGGAAACCTCCTTCAAACCAACTCCACTATTTTTGTAACCATGAAGACTCTTTCAAAACTCATGACACATGCATGTTCAACCTTGCTCTTAAAATAACATTTTTGACTTAAATGATTTATAACTTTATCATTCAAGCTAAAAATGTTATTTTAACATTAAAATTCAAATACAAGTCATAATGATTCTTATAAATAATCAAGGTATTGAAATTCACTAAGGCATACTAATTCACAAGAAAAGGCCATGGGCATATTAGTTTGCTTTAGGAAATTAAAATAAAAGGCAAAAAATAATTCCCTTATACCATTGGCCAACTTAGAATAAGAAACCCTAATACAAAAGCCATGACTATTTATTGCATTCAATTCATTTCTACATTTTCAACATTCTGGAAAACATGAGATAGCTGCCATAGGGTTTATGTGCATGGAGTTCCTTTCTACAATTTCATAAAGGTTTTGTGACTTCACCCACGGGCACTTGTTGGAGCTATGCTCATGTAAGTTTGATCTTGCTCTACAGGTATCAAGATTTTATTGGGGTTATTGAAAAATCTATGCTTCCATTTATTTCTCTACACATAATATCTTTTCCTTATTCTGAAATGAGCATGACTTGACCTTTTTGTAAATTTGAGTGCAAACCATATGCTCTATTCTTGCACTTTATGGCTGCGACTATGAGTTTTCAATTCATTTTCTATATTCTAGTAGAAAAATAACTTCATTTGAGCTTTATGATGCAAAAATGATGAGGGCTTTTATGGCTCGGCCTACATTTTTTGTTGATTTTGTGGCATTTTGTATTCTCTTCATTTTGAATGTTATTTTCATTCTTTTTAAATCTGTTGCTTGTCTGCAATGGAGATCTTTACTTGAAGCTAGAGGATGTATCATAGACAGGGAATTTTATGCAAGAAAAAGAAACGCCAGAGCTGGGTAAACATTCTATGTCCTTTTGTTGCATCTTTCTGAGGATAGAAGGCTCAAAACTAAGTGAAATTGCAAGAATATGGATATATTTCATTTCTTTTATTTTCCTCTGTAATACCCGTGCAAAATATGGAAATGACTATATTTTAGTAGTGCCATATCATGTGTAGATAAATTAACTATACCATTTTTCATCGATATAAAATGTAACTTCCATTTGAGGAACACCACGTGGAGCTAGAGGAATGCCCACAAGATCAAACTGGTTAAGAACCTTGTTGTCGGTTGCCATTTCACGTTCTCCTTGAAATGCTTTTATTCTAACTTGTGTCTGCCAATCAGTTGTTGTGGAGAACACTTGACTCTTCTTGATACCATGTAGGGTAGAATTGGTAACATTGTGAATGACTTACTCTTATTTGTCCTCCATTTCTATTTTTGAACCATTCTTTTGTCTCTCAAAGATCACATCTTTAACAATGGATGATATCAAATTGGTACAGTCCACAAAAACCTTAGATGTCTTTGAAAACTTTCCCACCTTACTATAGTTTTGTGTTATTCTACTCATTAGAAAGCCTTCAATATGCTATGTAAGAGCTTCAAAATTATCATTTTCTATGCTCAGTAATATTCTTTACTTTTGTGTGGAGCAGTTCTCCTCTATTGTGTCTTTTACTATTGTTTTCTCCAGTTCAAGCAATTCCTTTTCAGTGTTCCAATTTTATTTACCAAGTTTACAAGGCCCTTGCAACAACTTCATCTTATGTATATCCTATCACTCCCATGTAGACAGCATCTTGAGTCAAGGTCTGTTGAAATTTTATCTTTTGGCTATACATTATCCACAAACTATGCCTTCTTGTTGACTGTCCTACCTTGTGCTTTAATATTCCAGCATAAAGTTCACTAAGTCTTTTGTATGATTAGCATTATTTTCATGGACTTCCTCTAAAATTTGTATAAAACTTTCCTACAATATATGTTAAATCAATATACAAATCAGCACAACAGTGTTTGAGAAGATTTATTTTGTGATCTTAGAAAGCCATTGTATGAAGATGTTTCCACCCACCTCATAAAAATTGTATGCATGAACAATAGAAGTGTTGTCACATCCATGCTTGTAACACAATCTACTTCATTTTCAGCATGATAGTCTAATTCTTTCTCTTTGGTGAGATAAACATATAATGGCTTTACTCAATCTCATGCCATTATCCCTGATGAATACCATGGTTTTTTTTTTCATAACACTATAGCTCCATTTAATTATCAATTTTTTATTTATGCTAGTGAATGCAACTATATTGGGGTGAAGCCACAATAGTGGTTTACAATTTGATGAAGGAAAACTAAGAAAAAATGGCCCCATGGCAAAAAAATTGGTTTTAGGGGTTTGAATGAACCTACAAGTTCAACCAAACCCATTAATTATGGGGCCCACATTTACCACCCAAAAAACAAAAGGAAAAATGCATATTGAGGGGGTTCGAATGAACCCTGGTTTGCTAGAACCCCTGGGGGTTCAATAGAAACCCCTGGTTCTAGCGAACCCCCCTTTTCCCTAATTTTTGACTTTGTTCACACAAAAAAACCAATTTTTTACACTTTGAATATTTAGTTGAGGATGAAAATGGGGGAATATTCACAAACCCAATTGGATTCAGATAGTCCTCAAAACGAGCTATCCAATGAATATAATTTTAATATGTTTTGGTTTTATTATGTATTTGTTTTTTTAGTTTTATTAAACATAGGTTTTTCGTCGAAAATGAAGGTCTCTATTCTGCACATGTGGAAAAATAGTAGATTATAAAAAACAAAAAATTGAAAAATATGAGTGAACTAGATATTGAAGTCCTTGATCCAACAAAAAATAAAAAATTGAATTTTGATATATACAAAAAAAGTTACGCGTTATACGGTTGCACTATGTTTGAATTGTCATTGGTTTGACTTCAAAACTTGATTAAAGAAAAAATATTCAATAAAAAACTATCTAACCAAGTGGAAGCACTAGATATCGGAGTTACAAATCTAAATTCAAAAGAATTAGAATTTTATCCTTCATGGAAAAAAACTTATGCGTTATACAGTGTGCATCACTTTTTAAAAATGTTGTTTTTTGAAAAAAACCAGTTTTGTGGGAGATGGAAAAAGAAGTGAAATTTGATTCCAAAAATTTTGAAAAAAATATTTTTAGAATCTAAAGACAAAATTTTATGAGACTCTAGTTTGCATCATCTTCAAATTCCTCATGTTTTAGCCGCTATAGGTGCCCAAATGTGAAGATTTAGTTAAAAATAAAAATTTCAGTGTCCAGTTTGGCCAAAAATTGTAAACCACTATTGTGGGATCACCCATTGCTTTGAATGATGAATTGATTCTTAATTGCAACACAATTTCATGGAAGGCTTAACAAGCTCATCCTATCAAAACACATAACAAATCAGCACGTCGAACTCAAACCTTGTGGGAGCCATGTTTTATCCCACATGCTGAACTAAGAGATGATTACACCTGTAGTTGCACATAAAGCAAACGAGTTAGAAAAACATGCAAATTATGTTCAATGTATACATGGATAGGGTGAATGTGTATGTAATGTTTGTAGTCATTCATTGCTTAGAGTATATTCTAGCACCATCGCTAATGTCATATGCAGGATTAGGAGCAGAAGGAGCTAGAAGGGATGGATGAAGCTCATAACAGCAGTAAGGAAAAAGATGCATGAGACCCGATCATTCCAGGCAATGGTTGGTTACACTCTTTAATGGTTGGAGTGAGTAGGAGAGAGATAAATTAGTACTATATTTGGAGGCATCCAATGCATCCACTAATTCGATAAGATAGAATCTTAGAACAATTTGTCACCAAATGAAATTGTAGTCGAGTCATGTACATAGACGAGGTCTTTGGTTCCTCAATCTTTAGATCCTTGATCTATGGTCAGTTAGCCTTTGAGTATGCATGGGATATTGTATTCATTCGATTTTGTAACCTTTGCATTCAAAATAAAATTGTTTGTTCCACCATTTTCTATGTTCTTCCTCAATGTTTGTGTGTTATAATTTCCATGTGCCTCTGTACTGCATGACTAGACTTTCCATGTCTGGAACCTCCTATTGCTGCAGCTATTATTTGGTATCAGAGTGTTGTAAGGTTTAACCTGTGGAGTGATGAGAAGCATCACCTGTTATTGATAAATGATTAGATATTCACACAAGGGGAGAAAGATAATGTCTTTGGTGCCTAAATCCATATGGGTCTCCTAAATCCATGCTCCATCAATCCTCCCCTTCTTACTATGTCTTCGGAGCCTTGAGTTATGTTTCAGTAGAATTGTAAGGACAATAATAAATATTGTTGGGTCACCTATCAAATAAACAAAAGCTTTTGGAAACCCAGCGTAAATCCAGTACAAGCAATGGCAGCCTACATTTTGAGTTAGCATAATGTCTTGTTTGCATACTGAAGCACCTGATTTCTATTTTCAGCTTTTAAAGACAAACTTATCACTCTCTAGCCTCTCTCTTTATTGGCAAAGGTGGAAATATTCAGGAGGTTTTCCCTTTACAAACAAACATTCAAAATGTTTATGTTCATCAAGTCTTCTTACTAAAATTTTCTTAGAGTGATGATTATTGCTACTATAATTAACATAATGGAAAAGAGAGATAGTTAAATGGTTCTTCTATTTTATATTAAAAAAATAATAATAACATAATTGAATTATTTTGAGATGATTATAAATTTATATGAACAAAATCTCCAATAATTTAAAAATTCAATTAAAAATGTTTGTGAAGACCTACATCTAATATAAAAATATAAATCGGCTGTAGTTAGTGGTCATCAAATCATTTTTTGATAACAAAAAAATGGATTCGCTCTAGAAAAGTTACTTGTAATATTCACAAATGGAGCATGATCAAGAAGTTGTTATTAAAATTTTAATTAAAATGCTTCCCAAACTTAACACTTATTAAAAATAAAAATGAATGTGTTTAATTGATTTAATTTGGAATTGATAAGAGTTTGAGATAAAAGCTATTTATCTCAATGCTCAAAATGCATTGATGTGTGCTTCAAAGCATTTATGTGTTAGGTGAGTTTCGTTGTCTTCTAATAATTACCAACAAAAATGAGAAAAATATAATCATTAATGAATTTACCTTAAAATATTTTGAGAAAAAGAAATGGAAAAAAGTAGCAAAAATAAAAGAAAAATACTTACAAAATTATGCAAAAGACTCAACACTAGTCTGGTTTTGAATCTTCGAACAGTGTAGCGGGTGGGGGTTCGAGGGAATCTCAGGCAAATGCGGAGATTTCTTCGAGTTCTAAGAAAGGTAAGTCAGGCTCTGTTGAAAAGGATGTCCGCGAAAAAGTCCAGGTGGACCCAGGTGGAAAGGATGGGATTTCAGAATCCAAGGCTGCCATGGAAATGTCGGAAAAAGGGGATGAAAAGGGTAAAACGTGGACTTCATTTTTTGGTGTTAAGCCAAATGACAAATCATCTTTTCCCCCTATGTGTATTCCTTCTGACCCGGGGTTTGGAAAGTTTTTTATTTCTGTGTCGGATGAAATCATAGACCATAATATTGCAAAGATGGAGAATGTTTTGGTAGGAAAATTTTTGGGTCCTAGACCTAATATTGAAGTTGTAAGGGAGTTTGTTAAGAATAAATGGAAAACCAGTGGACTGGTTTCGGTGGCGGCGCTTCCTAGAGGCTTTTTTGCCTTTCAGTTCACTTGCAAAGAGGACTCCAGGGCTATCAGAAGCGGTGGCCTTTGGGTTATCGGAAAGTCTTCCTTGGCCCTAAAGAAGTGGTCTTCTAGGGTTGATATGTCTTACTCCATCTTTGAAATGGTGTCGGTCTAGGCTAGATTGCCTGGTCTTCCTTTGGAGTATTGGAATATAGATATTTTCAATGGGATTGCTAGTTCTTTTGGAGAACTTTTGTCCATTGACTCAATGACCGCGGCTAGAAAGCGTTTGGTCTTTGCTAGAATCTGTGTTGGGGTTTCTCAAAATGCTAATCTCCCTTCTTCGATTGACATCCAATCCAAGCTGGGGGTTTGGAAGCAAGCTATTGAATTCAAGATCACACCCTTTGTTTGCTTTAAATGCCGAAAGTCTGGGCATTGGGTGAAAAAGTGCCCGATTAATAATAAAAGTGAAAAGGAGAAAGTTGCCAACCCTAATACTGTTTGGAGAAAAAAATCTAAGGAGGAGAAGCAAATTTTTGTCCCAGGTGCGAAGGAGAATCTTGAAAGACACACTTCTACTCAAGATCTGAAGGAGAACCATAGATGTTCGCAAAAGGATGCTTGCCCTGGTTTAGATTTCACTTGCTCTTCAGATCCTAAGGATCCTAAATACTTGATTTCACCATAGGTGGATAGAAAGGTAGAAACTTATTCTATGGAGGGAGCCTGGGATACTTAGAAGAAGGCTAAAATAAGAGGTGAAGAAACGGGTTTTGTTTCGCCTTCACCTTTAGTGATGGCTGGTAGTATGAATGTACCTAGTCTGGAGGAAATATCCATTAAGGGCTTGTCCCTGGAGATAGGAATACCTATCCCTTCTCACTTTCTTGCTGATAACCCTTGCTCAAAAGGGGAACAGGAACTGGAGAACGCCACTTTGGAAGTTGTGAGGGATACTTATGAGACCCAAAGAGTGAAAATGAAAACACCTAATGTCAATACTTCAAAAGCCAAGAATGGCTTAATGGAAACCCTTCCTTGGGATCAGAGGCTATATCCTGAGGACTTGGAATTAGGAAGAGAGCTGGAAAGCCAAGATGAGACTGAATGGGAGGAGGTTATTTCACATTCAAGATCAAAGAAGGAAAAAAAAAGAGGATGGAAACCTCAAGTGGAATGATCACCAGAACTAGGGCCAAGGCGAACTATGGGAATACTAAGCCTTGCCAGGGAAGGAGATTAGAAAAATGGCAAAGGGAACAAGGCAGCCTTTAGGATATAGCAAATGGGATCCAAATGACCATCCCGGAGATACTTCAATCCCCAGGTAAGAAATGAAAATCATGTCATGGAATATAAGAGGGTTGAATAGCCGTCATAAAAAGGATGTTTTGCAAAATTTTGTTAGGGACCACAAACCTGATATTCTTCTTGTTCAAGAAACAAAAATGCCTAAAGATAAAGTAGAATGCTTTAAAAAAATTCAGAACTACGGGGCTCACGGAAATAGTTCTGCGGGTGCTTCAGGGGGAATTGTTACTTTTTGGAACAAGTTGTTTATTAAAGGTGAGCCCTTAATGGAGAATGGTAATTTAGTAGCCACTAGATTTACCCACATAAGAGACAATTTTTGCTGGATTCAATCCAATATATATGCCCCGAATTGTAAGAATGCTAGAAATTCCTTTTGATGTGAGTTGTCTAGTTTTCAAAAATGTTTTGCTAATGAGCACTGGGTGGTCATGGGAGACTTCAATACTCCTCTCCTGAATGATGAAAATTTTGTGGGTTCTCAAATTAACTTGGATAGTATTTTAGGTCTCTCCGACTTCATTAACAGTAATGCCTTGATAGACCTTGACGTGCAAGGTGCTTCTTATACCTGGACTAATAGGAGGTTAGGACCTGATTTGATCCAAGTGAGACTCGATAGGGCCCTTGTTTCTGGTCAATGGTTTATAGACTATTTTTGTACTTTGAGAGCTTTATCAAGGGTAGGATCTGATCATTTTCCCATTTGTCTAATGGCGGATCCTACTAAGGTGAAAAAGAATTCCCCTTTCAGATTCAAAAAATTATGGCTATCTCATCCTCGAATCTTTGAGGAAATCAGTAGATGGTGGAATATTGATATTACTGGCACAGCTATGTTTAGGATTGCTAAAAAATTGAAGGAAGTGAAAATTAATTTGAGGAGATGGAAAAAGAATGCCTTTGGGAATATTTTTGGAACTAAAACAGAAATTTAGGGTAAAATTCAGGAGATCCAGGCTAATATCCAGAAATGGGGGTACATTGATAATTACAGAGAAAAGGAAAATGAACTTATCATTCAATTGCATGACATCATTACTAAAGAGGAACTTTTTTGGCGGCAAAGATCTAGAGTGCCTTGGTTGACTGAGGGAGATAGGAACACCAGATTTTTTCATCTATCTGCTTCGAAACATAGGGCTTCTAACAAAATCGCTTACATTGATGTTAATGGGACGAGGTTTGAGGAGGAAGATGATATCAAGAAATAGGTTGTCCTTTTTTTTAGCAACCTTCTTTCTTGTAATGGAGAGATTGTTCCTGAAGCTCAAGAATCCTTGATTGAGGCTATACCCCAGGTGATTGGTCACGATGAAAATTGTATGATCACTGCTATTCCTTCCAAGGCTAAAACTAGGAAAGCTGTTTTCTCTTTTGATGGAAACAAAGCTCCTAGACCAAATGCTTTTCCCTTATTCTTCTTCCAAGTGTTTTGGGAAATTGTTGAGGTGGATGTTGAGAATGTTGTCAAGGAATTCTTTGGATCAAGATGTCTTTTGAAAGAACTTAATGCTACTTTTGTGGTCCTTATTCCAAAAAAACCTGGGGCTTCAGAGTTTCAAGCTTTTCAGCCAATCAACCTGTGCAATTCTATCTATAAAATTATTTTGAAGGTTTTAACTACAAGAATGCTTTCTATGCTTCCTCAAATGATTGCTCCGTAGCAGAATGGTTTTGTGCCAGGTAGGTACATTCTGGACTCTGTTATCACTATTCATGAGAATTTACATTCTTTAATGGTATCGAAGACTGAAGGGTTCATTCTTAAATTGGACATTTCCAAAGCCTATGATCGGGTTGAGTGGAATTTTTTATTTAAAATCCTGTTCAAATTTGGTTTTAATAATAGAGTCATTCAGCTGGTGAACCATCTAGTTTTGATAGTTACTTCTTCTGTCATTGTGAACGGGTCACCTTCAAGGTTTTTTCAGACTTCCAGAGGCCTCAGATAGGGAGATCCTATCTCTCCTATTCTATTTACAATTTTGGCTAAGAGTTTGGGAAGAAATATTAAAAAGCTTATTGATCAAAGATCCCTTGCTGGTTTAAGACCTTCCTCTTCTCTTCTAACCTATTCCCACCAATAATTTGTTGATGACACCATTCTCATGGGAAGATCTACTGTGGTTGAAGCTAAGACTTACAAAAGAATTTTGAATCTTTATGAATCTACTTCTGGGAAAGTTATTAATAGGGCTAAGAGTTCAATTTTCTTCCTCAATACTCTAGAGCATAGACAAGTTAAACTTGCTCAGATTCTTGGATGTCGGATTGAGCCTCTTCCATCAACCTATCTTGGTTTGCCTCTTTGCACTAAACCCTTGGACTCATTTTGGATCTCTTTGGTTGAAAAATTCAATAAGAAGCTATCGGGGTGGAAAGGAGCTCTTCTCAGTCAAGCTGGAAAAATCCAGCTCCTAAAGGCTTCTTTGCAAAATCTTCCTGTGTATGCTCTTAGTTTATTTAAAATTCCTGCTAAGTATGTTGAGGCCATTGAAAAAATTCAGAAAAGGTTTCTCTAGTCTGGTGTGGAGGATAAGAAGAGAATGCCACTCGTTGGATGGGATCTGGTTTGTAGACCTAAATCGAGAGGGGGCCTAGGCTTAAGGAAAATTAAAGTGTTGAATTTGTCCCTTCTTGCTAAACAGCTTTGGAGAACTCTTACTTTGAGAGAGAAATGGTGAGATACCTTAAAAGCCAAATATTTTAGCAATTGTGAGTCTCTTAATGAGGTTATAAATTCTTCTCTTTTACCTTGTGGGTCTGTTTGCTAGAATGATATGAGCAGAGGTAGAAAGTTGCTGGAAATGGGAACTAGTTGGCTAGTTGGAAAAGGAAATTATATTAGGTTTTGGGAAGACAGATGGCTTTTTAAAGATTCATTAATCAGAAATGAGAAATTCAGTAAATGGATGAATGATTGTAAAAGGGAATTCGGGGTCTTGGTTAAAGATTACTGGAGGAATGGGGGTTGGGTTGATTTGAAGACCATCAGTCAGGATCTTAGCCCTGTTCAGTCAGCCTTTAGGGCCCTAAGACTAGCTCAACACTAGGTGGATGATCTTGCTATTTGGTTAGACAATCCGTCTGGCATTTTTTCAGTTTCTTCTGCTACTTCTATGCTGGCTAGTCCGATGGAGCCTCCGCCCTTTTGGGCTAAGGCTTAGATTAATCACCTAATTCCTAAAATCAATATTTTCTATTGGATAATGCTACAGAATAAGATTCTCACTTTGGACAATCTTGGAAAAAGAGGAATTCAATTACCTAACAGGTGCTACATGTGCAGGAATGATGTTGAGACTGTTAATCATCTTTTTCTTCATTGCCCTTTTGTTTCACACATATGGGGTAAAAATTTTGTGCTTCTTGATTTGGTTTGGGTTTCTCCTGCTTTTGTCGAAGACTTTTTCTTGCAATGGAAAGCTCCTTCAAAAAATCCTTTTGTGCAAAAGCTTTGGTCTTTTGTTCTACCTTTTGTGTCATGGAATATTTGGAAGGAAAGGAACAACAGAGTGTTTAGGGAAAAAGAGAAGTTGGAGGGGGACTTGCTTGAAAAAATCGTAAGGGCAATAAAGGAAAATTTATCTTTAATCCCAAGAAAAATGGTTGATAAAGCTAATTGGTCTCCTTTCGATATTGCTATGACTAAAAAGTGGAACTCAAAATTAGTTGTGTTAAATGTCCCCACGCCTCATGTTTGTGGGAGGGAGAATGCTAGTTGGTCTCTTCCGCCTTTGGGTTGGTTGAAAGCCAATTTTGATGGTGCTGCTAAAGGCAACCCTGGGAAAGCTGGCAGTGGGTGTGTTTTAAGGGACAACTCAGGGGCTTTTATTGCGGCTTTTTCTGTGGACATCGACACCCAAACTAATCATGTTGCGGAAGATGTAGGGGCTTATCATGTGGTTAACTTAGCTTTCAAGATGAACACGAAATGTCTTTGGTTGGAGGGTGATTCAATGAATATAATAAATTGCATTCTTGGACTTACCCCTCCCTCGTGGACCATTAAAAAGTGGATCGAAGATACAATAATCTTATTAAGTAAATTCAATAAAGTGAAAGTGTCCCACGCCTACAGAGAAGCCAATAGGGTGGCTGATTACCTCACCAATGAAGGGGTTAAGAAGGGCAGGGAAAACACGTGGAGGAAGAATGACTACCTCCATTTTGAGGTGAAAGCGCTAATTTATTATGATTCAATGCATGGAAGAGAAGCTTGTCTTCATCATGATGAAGAGGATAAAGATTAGGTATGTTGATTTCATTAGATTTGATGGGACTGACATCATTTTCTTTTTCAAGAAGAGTCTTTGGCATGCTTTCTGGGTGTTTGATAAAATATGCTTAAACGGGACCTAGAGCAATTGTAGGGTGTGGTATAATAGAGCTTTGAAGATGGGGGGAGAGAGAAAACATGTGGAGCCAAGTAGATTTCAAGAGCATAGAAAGAATGCTAAAGCCTGGGAAAGAATTGAAAAGGGAGGTTTAGTCCCGTTTTTGGAAAAGCTCCATGGTGCTGACGAGGGGATGCTGGACTATTTTGCTAAAAATTGAAAAAATGGTGAGATTGTGTTGTTTGGTAGGAATGTTAAGCTGAATGAGAAAATAATTGGTGAGATTACTAGTCTTTCGACTGAGGGTGTGAAATTTTATCGGGACCGTCGGTTCTCTGATGAAGTGGTCATAAGATTTCCTAAAAAAGACAAGGAGAAGGCTAAGTTGGTTAAGGTTTCCAATAGCTACTTTGATGTGGAGTCCATTAAATCAATCGGGAAGAAAGTTTTAAGAGTAATAATGGAGTATATCACGGTTGATGGGCGCTTCACCAGAGCGTATGGTTATCACTTTGCCATTCTGAACCAATTCCGTCACAAGGTTTGTATCTCTTTTCCTTTTTACTTATTCTCTTCTTTGAAGAATTGCCTTGATGAAGTTGAAAGAAACCCTAGGATGACTTCTATTATTCACCCTGGTCTTGTTAGGCTTATCTATGAGCATTATCAAAATTTACTTGCTTTGCCTAAAATTGTTGATATTGGGGAATTGGATGATGAGGATACTGAAAATAGCAGGGAGAACGACCCCCTGGCCTCTCCTGCTTGTGCCCCTGTTGGTCCTAATACCATTGCTCCCTAGTCCCTGTCTTGTCGGAATGCCCTTATGGATTCTACTCTGCCTTCATGTCCTAATCTGCAGCCTTTGCATGATTTCCCTATCCTAGGTTTTGCCTCGCCGCCCTATCTTAATCCCCAGTCGTCTCCTGGCTACCCTACCCTGGGTTTGGTCTCTGGTTTTAAAGGTACCTCAGTTACAAAATTAGTCTTGTACTATGGGAATTCTATGGAAATTCTTTTTGATAAACCTATGGTCAGTAAAGAGTCGGCCCATAGTGCCCTTGCGTCTGGAAGATTTGGGAATGCCCTTAATGATTCCCCTAATCAAGAAGAAATTAATTCTACCCTAAATAAGCTCAAGCCAGAGGACATTGTGAGTGTGGTAAAAAAAAGTACGGATGGCCTTTTCACTGTTCTCAAGTGGACCCAGAAGGAAGTCTGTGATTTGAAAGGTCGTAATAGAGATCTCAGCAACAGAATCATGGATTTGGAGCAGAAGATTAGCTGGAGTCGTAAAGAGAATGAGGGACAGGAAACCCCCTTACCAAGGAAAAGACAGCATTCGCAGGAGGAAAGATTGACCAGGATCGAGTGCAATATGTCCAAGATAGGCCAAAATATTAGGGCCACTGTGGCGAATAATCACAAAATTTCTAGGCATAACACCATTATCATCAATGCTATGGTGGAAAATCTCAAAAAAAATCAAAAGGGCTCACTGGTTGTGGATTTGGATGCGGACAGAGGTTGCAGCAGATCTGTTGTTGAAGGGATTTCGACTCGCACCCGGGCTAATACGAAGAGGAAGACCCTGATTTCTTCACATACGGTTCAAATCCTCAAGCAGGGGTTACAGGATATGAAGGATGTTGAAAATGAGGTTGAGGAGTTGATGAACACCTTGGAGTAGTGCGGTGGTGTTTGTTTCTAGCTTTTTGGCAGTCCTTTTTTTGACCCTGTTGTCTCTTTGTGCTGTCGTTTCTTTTTTGGGACAGTTGTCTGTTTGTTTGGACTTGTTTTGCTCTATCTTTTGTTGTTTTAACTTTGTGGTTTCAGGTCCCTGTAAAACCTATTTTTTCCTTTTCAAAAACAAAATGTTAAATAAAGTAAAAATAAAATAATGTCACTCACAATATAAACAGAGAATTTATCTTGAAAATTCTTTTAAAAAATAAATGAAACAAACTAGCAAAATAGCACTCAATTTATTAACTCAATCATTCATAATATAATAAAAACCACTCAAATATAATAATAAATTTATTTTCTTACATGTATCTAGATATTTGTTGCCAACATTAAGTTAGCATGCATTAATATAAAACTTTATTCATGCATGTATAGATATCTATTTCCAACATTAAATTATCATGAATAAATATAAAACATAGAGAATCACTAATAGGACCATCAAATCTCTATCTAAAGAAGCCACAATGTATTGGCAATCTTTGTAATATTCCCTTTGTAGTAATGATTAGATTTCAATTTTCATCCAATTTAAGGTATGGACTCATTCAAAAAGATTGGTCAAAACCTAGTAATCCCTACCAACATGTAGGATGAGGCTCATAACCCATAACTCACGTACAAAAAAGGAATCTAGACTACATTGTTGCAAGTCACTTGCAGCAATATGAGCTTAAAACCAACTTTATGATAATACAAACTATTCACATCCAAATACATGAAAATCACTCTCAACTACAACTCAATATGTACAACTTCTATCATTGTTATAAGTGAAGATAGAACTTCAATGCACACCTTTTTTACAATAGCAAATTATTTCACACTAGTGACTATAAGTGAAACTTTATTGCTACAAATGGAGATAATATGTAACTAGCTCTATAGATTTTGTCACTACAAGTCTAACTAATTATACAAAAATAATCTCTCAATTTGGATGGTAATTAATTCTACTCTAAAAGGTCTCCACACTCATATACAAAGAAAATTAAATCACCAAACCAACTTGAAAATCAACCAATTCTACACTATCACACAAACCCACTGCAAATATAGAGGATGGATAAAAATCGCATGCATTCATAAAAGTCAACTTATACACCTGGTTCAAATCATGATATATTCATTATCCTTCTAAAAATATAAAATGTGCATATAATGTTTCTAGCCTAATCAATACCAAAGAAAAGGTCAACTTCCCTTGTTTTGGGTACAACCATAGTAGACTTCTACCAACACTAAGAAAACTAGAAATCAACACTTGAAAGACCTAAGAGAGGGAGAAGGGGTAGGAGGGAGAGACTTGAGATAGAGTGAGAGAGAGAGAGAGAGACCTGAGAGAGGTAGTGGTGCTAGGAGGGAGATGTTGAAATATGTGCCTCAATTCTTACTGACTTGGAACTCCTGAAGGGAAAAGTCGTTGTGACATTGTTCATGTCTGGGCAACTAACTGTTATGAAGCTCTTAAAAGTTCCTATCGCTGTGATAGGGTTGAAGTCTTGCCGACAAGTCTATTTTTGTGACTTTCTGTGTTCAGTGTGACCTTTTGGCAAATGGAAACCTTCGAGCGACAGTGTGATCTTATCAAGCGTTGGGGAGACTTGGGTTGTTGGTATTGGTCTGGCCAATACAAAATGTCTCACCGACACCATTTTGCATATGGTTTTCAGCGTAACCTTTTTTTTCGGTATGAGTCCCAACGATTGATAAAGCTCTCGCCAACTAGGATGTAAAGCTACTGGGGTATCATGTGGTCGTGGGGAGATGTCTCAATGATGCAGCTTGGTCACACTGATAGGAGTGTTCTTGTGGTGTCTTCGTGGTAACAAAAGACTTCGTTGAGAAGTCTTGGTGACTTGAGTAAGTCACGCCAATGGTTTTTGGTAACACTTGTGGCACTCGAAGAAAGGTCACAGTGAAACACTTGAGTCTTGCTGAAAGTATGTGTCATTCGGTGTAAGTTGTGTCTTGCAGTATGATGTCTCACCGAAACCGTGGGGTCTTGCCAATAGAAGTAAGGCTTTGGTGTAGCATGCAGTGGTTGATAGGAAGTCTTGGCGAGAATGTAGTTTCTTGCCGATAGTTTATCTCATCGCTATGACTTTTGACTTCGATATGAGTCTCCGAAATGCAATTGTTACGCTGAATGGAAATCACTCGTCGGCATGACTCAAAGATTTTCATAAGAGGTCTTGACGAGTTTGGTATGTCTTTTCGATGGTCTCTCTGAGTTCGCTATGACTTATGGTTTTCAAAATAAGTCTTGGAAAATGATATTTCTCTTGCCGACTGTTGAGGAACCGATATCGATAGTGAATACTTTGTGGCATCGGGGAGACACTATTAGTGTCTCAACAATATGCCAAAAAAGTGTGAACGTCGTTGACTATGTTACCATCCTGTGTGGCATCCTATTGGACCAATTAGAGGAAGCGGTTTTTCAAACTGATGACAGTTGTTTTTTGTAACAATTGCAACACTGGAAAAACTACTTGCAAGGAAAAATCATCTGCTCGAAAGGAAACTGTCTATGATTGGAAATGGTGGATAAGGATGCACAGAAGACAAAATTAGAATGTGAATAAGTTTTAAAGCAGATCGATTTTGATTTGAATACGACGGACAGATGAGTTGAGTCGGTTGGTTGAGAGAATATTTCTGAAACTGGTGAACAGTGAATGAAGCTACAGTAAAATACTAGAGAGTTATATCTCTGAATTGTAAGTAATATTTTGTTACTGTAATACAAAGTGATTCAGCTTGGTGTGGTGGGTTTTTTACCATAAGCATTTCCCACGTAAATCTGTTGTTCATTGTCTCTGTGTGTTTACTCTATTTCTATAAATCTTTCATGTGTGTCTTAATTAGATTGTAATTTGAAAAATTAGAAGCCTTGCATTGCATTCTTCCCTGTGGATTTGACATTAGGAAAGTGTTTTCTGCACCTCTGCTTTCTGTACAAGTGGTATCAGAACCTGGCCAGTTGTGTTGTCCTTGTGAGAAGGTTGGGTTTTTTGTGTCAATCCTTTTTAGTGGGAGTTTTGTAGAGGTATGATAGTTTAATTACAAATTAAGATGGAGAGCACATCTGGAAGGATGGATATAGAGAAATTCAATGGAAGCAATTTTGAGCTGCGAAAACTCAAAATGGAAGATCTATTAGTAGACCGAGATCTTTGGACTGTTGTGTCTTGAACAATTCCTCAAGGCATGAAGCAAGAGGATTGGGACCTTGCAGATAGAAATTCTAAAGGGTTGATAAGGCTCTGTTTAGCAGACTCTATTCTTTTGAACGTGCATGAAGAAAAGACTGCATCTTCCTTGTGGAAAAGATTAGCATCGATTTATCAAGGCAAGTCCTTGGTGAACAAGTTGTTCTTGAGGAAGAAGTTGTACTCTTTCAAAATGAAAGAAGGAGGGTCTGTTGCTGATCACTTAAATACTTTCAACATGTTGATTGCTCAGTTGACATTTGTTGGTGTGAAGATTGAAGATGAAGATCATTTCATGCTGTTGCTATGCTCTCTGCCTGATTCTTGGGATCATTTGGTGATGGCTATAGGGAGTACAACATCCACTTTCAAGATGGAAGATTTTGTTGCTTCTATGTTATTAGAAGAGATGAGAAGAAAATATTCTGAGATGGCAAAGGAGGCTCTGGCTGTCAGAGGTAGACCAAAGGAGAAAGGCAAGAAGAAGGACAAGAAGTCCAAATCAAAATCAGAAGGGAGATCAAAGTCTCCTGGCAAAAAGTCCAAGGTGAAATTCTAGAATTGTTGGCAACCTGGTCATGTCCGAAAGGATTACGAGGAGAAAAAGAAGAAGAAGAACTCTTCTAGAAATGATTCTTCTCAAAGTGATGCAAATGCCTTCATTGCAGCTTTGGCTACATGGGCATCAGACGATGTCTAGCTGATTGATTCTAGAGCATATTTACAAATGATATCTCATAGAGATTGGTTCATGAAGTATGAAGAATACAATGGTGGAAATGTGTACTTGGCATGTGATTCATCTTTAGAAATTTTTGGTAGTGGAAGAGTCAGAATTCAATTCCCTGATGGAAGAGTGAAGGGAATCAATGATGTGATGCATATACCAAGTCTGGCTCAAAATCTACTTTTTGTAAGTAAGCTGAATGATATCAGAGTGCATGTCACATTTTCTAGAAATGGTTGTAAGATTACTAGAGGCTCTATGGTGCTAGATAGGGGTGCTCAAATTGGTACTCTGTACAAGCTGGATGCACTAGTTGTTCAATGCAATAATGTCTCAACAAAGTCACTTAAGGCTGCTCATGGAGGAAAGAAGGAAAATATTCTTGATGGTGTAAACTCCATGGAGGTTAAACTTCCAACAGAGAAGACTATGCTCTGGCATCATAGGCTAGGCCACATTGGTGAGAAAGGTTTAAAAACCTTGAAAAATAAAAACCTGGTAGAAGGGCTTGAAGATTGTAACCTTGAGTTCAAATTTTGTGAACATTGCATATATGGAAAGCAACACTGTGTTTCATTTTATTCCAGTCCTCACAAATCTTCTGGTTTGCTTGATTATATTCATTTTGATGTGTTTGGTCCAGTGAATGTTCCTTCTCTGTCTAAATCAAAATACTATGTGTCATTTATTGATGATTATTCAAGAAGAACATTTGTATATTGTCTGAAAAGTAAATTAGAAGTGTTCAGTCAGTTTAAGGAATTTAAAAACCTTGTTGAAAATGGGGTAAGAAAATAAAATGCTTAAGGACTGACAATGGTGGTGAGTTTTGTTCAGATGAATTTGAAAGGTACTATACAGATCATGGGATTAAAAGACATAAGACTACACCTTATACTCCATAGCAAAATGGAGTTGTTGAAAGGTTCAATAGGACAGTAATGGAAAGAGCACGAAGTATGCTGAGTAGTGCTAGCTTGGATGAGAAGTTTTTGGCTGAAGCAGTCTCTACAACATGTTACTTGGTAAATCATTCTCCTAACTCTGCTCTTGTTGAGAAGACGCCTTTGGAAGCATGGTCTGGAAAGAAGCACTCTCTGAGACATATCTGTGTCTTTGGCTATGAGGCATATGCATATGTGCCATTTGAAAAAAGATCCAAGTTGGAAAACAAAGTTGTGAAGTGTATTTTTATTGGCTATAGTGCTTGCATAAAAGGATACAAGCTTTGGAACCCTAAGACTGAGAAGGTCTTGTATAGCAGAAGCGTTATCTTTCGTGAGCTAAAGCCTTCTACATTGGATCTGCAGTCAAAGAAGAAATCAGAAAATGAAAAGAATGTAGCAGAAATTCCTCTAACACCAGATAAAGAGGAATTGAAAAATCAAAATGTACCTGATACTGAAGAGAGCTCAAGTAGTTCTGAAAGTTCTAAAGAAGATGAAGAACAACCTCATCCTCAGCCTGTGAGGAAGTCAACTCATGAAAGAAAGTAACCTGAAAGGTATTGGTTTTCTTTGATAGAGTCTTCTTGTTCCTATGCTTTAATTTCTAGCACTGATGAACCTAGGACTGTGAAAGAGGAATTTAAAATTTCTGATTCAAACTCTTGGTTGGAAGCCATGAATGAAGAAATGGCATCATTAGAAAAGAATGATACCTGGAGTTTGGTTCCATTGCCTAAAGGCAGAAAATCTGTAGGCTGCAAATGGATATTCAAAAAGAAAATTGGTCTAGATGGTAGTGTAGAAAAATATAAAGCGAGGTTGGTTGCAAAAGTTTATTCCCAGGTAGAGGGAATTGACTATGGAGAAATTTTTTCTCTTGTAGCTAAGCTGACATCTATTAGATTTATTTTTTCATTTGCATCAGCGTATGACTTAGAGATTGAGCAGATGGATGTGAAGACAGCATTTCTTCATGGTGATCTTGAAGAAGAAATTTATATGTCCTAGCCGGAGCACTTTGTGGAGAAAGGTAAAGAGAGACTGGTTTGCAAGTTAAAGAAATCTCTGTATGGTTTAAAACAGTCCCCTGCAATGTGGTACCAAAAGTTTGACACGTTTGTTTTGTCATTGAGATTTGTAAGATCAAAATGTGATCACTGTGTATATTACAAAGCTAAAAGCGATCAAATTCTTATTATTGCTCTATATGTTGATGATATGTTGTTTATAGGCAATAGTAAGCTAATGATTTCTTAACTTAAGTCTTAGTTGTCTGCAAAGTTCAAAATGAAAGATCTTGGTGTAGCAAGGTATATTCTGGGAATGGAAATAACTTGGGACAGGAAGAATAGAAAACTTTGGCTCAGTCAGAGTAAGTATATCATGATTGTTCTAGAGAGATTTTGTATGACTGAGTGCAAACAACTAGTTGTTCCAATTACACAGGGAACAAAGCTATCTATTGAGAATTATCCAAAATCTTCTTCTGAGATGGAGGACATGACCAGTGTGCCTTATGCAAGTGCAGTTGGAAACCTTATGTATGCAATGGTCTGTACAATTCCATACATTGCCCAAGTAGTGGGAGTTCTTAATCGGTTTATCGCTAATCCTAGAAGAACACATTGGGATGTTGTGAAGAGAGTGTTTAGATATCTGAAGGGAACTTCAGACTATGCTTTGTGTTACCATGGTAACTTTGTTGAATCACAAAGAACTCTTAGTATTCGAGGTTATGTGGACTCTGATTGGGCAGGGGAATTTGACAGCAGAAGATCCACCAGTGGATATATTTTCATGATGAATGGTGGTACGGTGAGTTGGATGAGCAAGCGGCACGTTGTAGTCGCTTTGTCTACTACAGAGGTAGAATACATGGCAGCCACACATGCCTGTAAAGTAGCAATCTGGTTAAAATATTTTTGTTCTAACATTGGCTTTGATGCATAAAAGATTACTATCTACTGTGACAGCCAAAGTGCTATATGTTTGGCAAAGAATCCTACTTTCCATGCTAGGACGAAACATATAGATGTACAGTATCATTTTGTATGAGATATGGTGGAGGATGGGAAGGTCTCCTTGGAGAAAGTGGATACTCTGGAGAATGTTGTAGATGCATTGACGAAGCCTGTGAGCACAGACAAGTTTAGGTGGTGTGCCAGTTCGATGGGCCTCTTGGCCCATGATTTTCAGTAGTTTTTTTATGCTCTGGAGGTGTCAATAAGATCTTCATCAAGTGGGAGCTTGTTGAAATATGTGCCTCAATTCTTACTGACTTGGAACTCCTGAAGGGAAAATTCATTGTGACATTACTCATGTCTAGGCGACTAACTATTCTGAAGCTCTTAAAATGTTCCTATTGCTATGACAGGGTTGAAGTCTTGCCAACAAGTCTATCACTATGAATTTTTGTGTTCAGCGTGACCTTTTGGTGAATGGAAACCTTAGGCGATAGTGTGATCTTATCGAGCATCGAGGAGACTTAGGTTGTCAGTATTGGTTTGGAAGATACGAAATGTCTCACCGACACCATTTTGCATATGGTCTTCGGCGTAACCTTTTGTTTTCGTATGAGTCCCAATGATCGATAAAGGTCTCGCTGAATAGGATGTAAAGCTATTGGGGTATCATGTGGTCATGGGGAGATGTCTCAATGATGCAGCTCGGTCATGCCAACAGGAGTGTTCTTGTGGTGTCCTTGCGGTTACAAAAGACTTCGTTGAGAAGTCTTGGTGACATGAGTAAGTCATGCCGATGGTCTTCGGTAAGACTTTGGGTGCTCAGAGAAAGGTCACAACGAAACACTTGAGTCTTGTCAACAATATGTGTCATTTGATGTAAGTTGTGTCTTGCGGTATGTCATCTCATTGAAACCGTGGGGTCTTGCCGATAGAATTAAGGCTTCGGTGTAGCATGCAGTGGTCAATGGGAAGTCTTGGCGAGAACGTAGTGTCTTGCTGATAGTTTATCTCATTGCTGTGACTTCTGACTTCGATATGAGTCTCTCCTAAATGTGATTGTTACGCCGAATGGAAATCACTCATCGGCATGACTCGAAGATTTCGATAAGATGTCTTGACTAGTTTGGTATGGCTTGCCAATGGTCTCTCTGAGTTGGCTATGACTTATGGTTTTTGGAATGATTCTTGTCGAATGATATTTCTCTTGCCGACTGTTGAGGAACCGATATCGATAGCGAATACTTTATGGCATCGAGGAGACACTGTTAGTGTCTCACTGATATGGCAACAAAGTGTGAACGTCATTGACCATGTGACCATCCTATGTGGCATCCTGCTGGACCAATCAATGGAAGCAGTTTTTCAAACTAATGACGGTTTTTTTGTAACAGTTGCAATGCTGGAAAAACTGCTTGCAAGGAAAAATCATTTGCTCGAAAGGAAACTGTCTATGATTGGCAATGGCGGATAAGGATGCAAGAAGAAAAAATCAGAATGTGAATAAGTTTTAAAGAAAATCAATTATGATTTGAATACGGCAGACAGATGAGTTGAGTCAGTTGGTTGAGAGAATATTTCTGAAACTAATGAACAGTGAATGAAGCTATAGTAAAATACCAGAGAGCTATATCTCTGAATTGTATGTAATATTTTGTTACTGTAATACAAAGTGATTCAGCTTCGTGTGGTGGGTTTTTTCCCATAAGGGTTTCCCATGTAAATTTGTTGTTCATTGTCTATGTGTTTTTACTCTATTTCTATAAATATTTCATGTGTGTCTTAATTAGATTGTAATTTGAAAATTTAAAAGCCCTGCATTGCATTCTTCCCTGTGGATTTGACATTAGGAAA